>CM056205.1:25625584-26025584 GCA_029692085.1 Gymnothorax javanicus
AAGCACTCTGCAGCAGAAAAAATACCAAAACACCCTAACTAAGAGTTGCATCCACATTACCCTAGTCCCACAAACATTATCAGTGTAAGAAATAAGGGGGAAAAAATCAGGTTGTTCGCAAGAATTTTTAGTTCACACACACACATACACACACACGCACGCACACACACACACACACACACACACACACGCACACATATATATAACTGAAAAAAATAACCTTATTATTATGAAAATTTTAAGTTGTGACATTTTCCCGTATTATGTCAACAGACGTATGCTTTTGCGGCATATCTGTCGCGCAAATATCTTATCCGAGTATGGCCACTTTGTTTACGTCATGGCTCCTCACCTCCTCTGAAACTGACCCCTCACAGAGTAACAAAATGCCTTGGGACTTGTATTTCTGGCATACACGTACATCGCCTTCATTTTCCCTTCAAAACCAATCTTGCCATCTGTTGGACTTAGGTACTTTTTGAAAGTTGATCTGGAAATACATTGACGTATGGGACTACAACAGGCAATTCAAGAGGAAAAATGAAGTTGAATAATGCTAAATAATGCATAAATTTATAACACAGGGATGGAAGAGCAATGCAATCAAATATGAAACAATAAATCCTCCAGTCAAGCCAAACACTGTTAACCAAACCACTCTCCGGCAATTCAATAGCTCTGTTCATTTGTGTGCTGTTTCTTTAATATTTCGGAGTGTCCTTGTCCATCACAATTTCAGGCAAAGACAGGTCTCTACTTCAGATGACACAGCACTTCCCTTTCTTATCAGACTCAGCATTAGCTAACTACATGGCTAGCAACATAGCCAACCAATTTGACATGGCTTGGGACAAGTGAGGAGAGATGTAAAGGCTGAAAGGACTTGGAAACACCATCGCCTACAAATGCTATCTAAAGATCCTGGCATCTTAGTGGAGTGCACGTTCATATCCTGATATTTTTTGATTACTAAATGTAAATGAATACTCATGAAATTCGGTATATAGCACCTAAAAATTGTATACCTTCACATAACTTGTCACTCGGTGACAGAGCGCGGCAAAATTTCATGCGAAAAGACTGAAAACCGCCGCATTAAGACAGTTTTATGATTTTTTTTTTTCAATTTACTGCAGTAATTTCGATTGAACACTAAATATGCATACAGTGTGTTAACCTTGATAGTGAGAAAATATAAAATTTACAACAGAGGGAGTTACTGATCGTCACATTTTCCGATTAAAGACTCTTTAGATTGTTTACGGATACATCCAGCTTATTTGTGCCCGAGCTTTTGTTTGCTCGATCGCCCAAGCCTGAATTGACGTGCGTGGTCTATTACTGGGTCATTGTTAGCCGCGGTACATTATAAAAAAAGACGTAAGTTCTCGCCTGTACGAGATTCCTGAAACTTATGTGCAGTCTTTAAATATGACCAAAATGATTGCATCCATAACCGAGGAAAATAAACAAACTTTCAGCATATTTAGACTTAGAAAACTGCCAGGAATTTCTTTTTGTCAGGCCAGACCACTTCGTAGGTAGGCTAGGTTGTCCAAATCCATTTCAGGTTGTCTAGACAACCAGATTACCATTTATTACGAATACTGATTATACAAACACTGTGTCCTCTGAATGAAATTCTGCCTCTAGACGAAATTTAAGTGGTTTAGAGAGGAACACATTACAAGTATTTTTTTGTTGAATTGACTGAACTTACAGTATGTTAACATTAAGATGTAATGCCTTGACTATAGGGATGTAACAATATGAAAATATCATATCACAGTTTTTGTGAGCAAAATATCACGGTTTTCGGTATTATCACTGTATTATTAAAATGTGCATAAAAGATTCAAAAAGTACTGATATAATTGCTAAAATCATTTCAATAAGGTTTATTTTGAAACCAATGTATAAAATTAGCAGCCTTATCCACTTTTTTGCATTCATAACAAAAAAATAACAAGAATCAATAACATTACATGTGTTAAACATACAAATCTGTGGCCCTGAGAGGTAACTGCACATTGCAAATGAACTTTCCCCATGCATAAACATGTGAATGTCAATAATAAGAACAATAAATAACTTTCTGTATGTAAACATACAAAAAATACATCTGTGCATTGAAGAGCACTATGTGGCCCTGAGAGTAACCACACATTGGAAATACACTTTCTGTGAGCATAAACACAATATAAATTAAATAATAAGTACAACAAATAACATTACATATGTAAACATCCAAAGAACATACAACTGTGCATTACATATGGGACTATGTGGCCATGAGAGGTGACTGCACATTGCAAATGAGAAAAACGCAACCAAAAAGGCATTCACATCCTTCACTATGATTGAGATATAGGCCAAGTCTTTCACAGGTTTGGAACACCAGTCATGTCTGACATGAAGAGCTTGCACAGTCTGAGCAATTTCACTGTTTCTATAGCTTAAGCAAAGGCCCCATACACAATTTAGGCTACATCAAATTAATTTTAAGACAGCGATAGAAATTGCAATGAGCCCAGTCAACATAGATACATATATGAGTCAAAAAATATACGCAATGTCCGCGTCCGTTAACTTAAGGCCAGATAGTGGCTCTCCCTCTCTCTCCTGCGGAGCAGGTGTGTGGGATGGGAGCAGGGGAAAATGGTCTACTAATTACTTGATCGCGGGTGACGTCGAGAAAATGAAATGAAAAACGAAACAATAAAAATACAAAGATGCTAAAATGGGTTGCCAGGCATATCTCGGCGGCCAGGTTTGTTCACGAGTTAGTGAGGAAGGCAGCCAGAGACACAGAGCTCTGACGAAGGGTGAACACAGAGAGGGAGGCGGACTCGCTTAAGTAAGCATGGAGCAGTGCTGGTTTTGCAAGGGTATTGGCAAAGGTTGTTCCTGAGTCGGTAAAATCACCAGCAATATTGGATTTAGCTTAGCTTATAAACTGCAATAAAACACTTATTTGAGCTTATTTGATAATAGGTTTGCATTTAATCTTTGTATGTACGGTCATGTTACAACTTTCCTTCGTCCTGCTCTGGAGAATCTGTCAAAGCCGACAAGAGCCTGGAGGGAAACAAATGGACGCAATCTGGCTTTGTGATGAATATTCAGCTTTGAAGTTTATCAGCTAAAAACAGTGTTGTTGTCACTGGAAGGGTTTAGTGTCTCTTCATCTCAGTTACCTTAGCATCAGCAACAGGGAAGAATAATGTAAGTAGCTAGCTATTCGCTGCGCTTAACAGGTAGCGTATGTTAACTAGCATGTGTCATCATGTTTGCATGGTTTGAATGAAAGGCATCACCTCATACATAAAAATATACTGTTATGATAAACAGCAGTTTTCCGAAATACAGTCGACAAAGTTAGCTGCTTGCCATATACCTGAGGCAGTGTTTTTAACCACGCACCACAGAGCTGATTAGCTAGTACAAGGGCACTTATAGATCGGAAGCTTGAAAATATGGCAATTTCTGCAGCTAAGTGTTAACTTCCATAGCATTCGCTATATAGCCTGCTGCCAGAGCTTTCTGCCATATCTAAAGCAAACTAAACTCACGTTGCCTGTTGCACTTGCGCAGGCGCGCGAGACTTCAGATCAGAGACAAGGATTACAGTCTCTAGTGTAGAGATGCTAGTGCGGACAGTGAGTTTTTTTTTTAAAGTTTTTCAAACTGTGGATACGAAATCGGTTTTTACGATATTAAAAAATTAAAAGGGTACGATAACAGTCAGAAATTTATACAGAGATATTCCATTATATCGCTAACCGTTACATCCCAACTTGACTATAATTACCCAAAATTTTGCACAATGTACAGGATATACATTTTTATCTTATTTCATGAAGACCAGTGACCTTACTACCACGAATGATTCGTTTCACTACAGAAACAGTTTAAGAAGTCGTCTTGTAGGGCACCGTACTTTTTTAGGCAGGAAGAAAACGTGTTATGTCCTTTTTACCATGTGATATCTCTTCTTCCAATTCCTTTATTGTTATTCTTTCTTTTACTTCTGTTGTATGCATAACGTAAAATTGTTTTCAATTACAACCCCAATTTCGAAATAGTTGAGACGAAGTGTAAATTGTGAATAAAATCAAAATGCAATGGCTTTCAGATCACATGAGCCAATATGTTATTTACAATAGAACACAGATAACATTTCAAATCTTGAAACTGAGACATTTTACATTTTTATCCACAAAATGAGCTTATTTCAAATTTTCTGGGTGCAACAGGTCTCAAAAAAGTTGGGGCATAGGCAAAAAAAGGGCTGAAAAAGCAATTAATATATAAGAGAATCAGCTGAAAGAACATTTAGCAAAAAATTAAATTAACTGGCATCAGGTGTGTAACATGATTGGCAATAAAAGGGATGTCTTAGGGAGACTGAGTCTCTCAGAAGTAAAGATGGCCAGAGGCTCTCCAACCTGTGAACGCTTGCGTAAAAATGTTGTGGAATCCTTTAAAAACATTGTTCCTCAACGTCAAATTGCAAAAGCTTTGAAGGTCTCGTCATCGACAGTGCATAACATCATCAAAAGATTCAGAGAAACTGGAAAAATCTCTGTGCGTAAGGGACAAGGCCGAAGACCTTTACTGGATGCCCGTGATCTTCGGGCCCTCAGACGTCACTGCATCACTCACCGGCATGATTCTGTCACTGACATTACTAAATGGGCCTGGGCATACTTCAAGAAACCCCTGTCTGTAAACACAGCCCGCCGTGCCATCCACAGATGCCACCTAAAACTATCATGCAAAAAGGAAGCCATTGTTGAGCATGATCCAGAAGCGCCGCCATGTTCTGTGGGTCAAGGCTCATTTAATATGGACTGTAGCAAAGTGGCAAAGTGTCCTGTGGTCAGACGAGTCCAAATTTGGCATTCTTGTTGGAAATCATGGGCGTCGTGTCCTCCAGGCTAAAGAGGAGAAAGACCACCCCTCCTGTTATCAGCATTCAGTTCAAAAGCCAGCATCTCTGATGGTATGGGGATGCATTAGTGCATATGGTGTGGGACACTTGCATGTTTTATAAAGCACCATGAATGCTGAAAGGTATATAAAGGTTTTAGAACAACATATGCTTCCCTCCAGACAACATGTATTCCAGGGAAAGCCTTGTGTATTTCAGCAGGACAATGCAAAACCACATACTGCAGCTATTACAACATCATGGCTTCGTAGTAGAAGAGTCTGTGTGCTGAACTGGCCTGCCTGCAGTCCTGATCTTTCACTGATTGAGAACATTTGGCGCATAATTAAACGAAAATTCCGTCAAAAGAGACCCAAAACTCTCCAGCAGCTGGAAACCTGTATTAAACAAGAGTGGGATCAAATTCCAATGGCTAAACTCAAGAAACTTGTCTCCTCAATGCCCAGATGCCTCCACTCTGTGTTAAAAAGAGGAGGGGATGCTACAGCATGGTAAACAGGCCCCTGTCCCAACTTTTTTGAGACCTGTAGCAGCCATCAAATTTGAAATGAGCTCATTTTGTGGATAAAATTGTAAAATTTCTCAGTTTCAGCATTTGCTATGTTATCTCTGTTCTATTGTGAATAAAATACTGGCTGGTGTGATTTGAAAGTCATTGCGTTTTGATTTTTTATTCACAATTCACACTTTGTCCCAACTATTTCGGAACTGGGGTTGTACAGCAACGTGCAAGCTAACCATCGCACTCTTAGTGACCCAATAGTGACCTAACCATGCTGTGAGCTGCTTTATCTCGAACTGTGGTATACCCATGTCAATTCTTAAAGAGAGTTATTCCTAGCAGGTACAGACACCAGGTTCGCTGCCTCCTAACAGTGCCTTCATTAGATGGTAACTGCAGTCCACTTGACCTGGGAACACAACTGTTTCTCAATACATAATCACTAATCCAGCAAACTGAAGATTGCAGTTTTTCAAGCTTGCACTCGGTAATGCATTAAGGATGCGCTGGACTGAACTGTTGGTCTCATATTGCACCTGCCCTGCAGGCTGTAGCCTTGGGCCTCAGGATGCTGGTGTGAATCCTTAATCTTGAGGCAATCGTTTCTGCCTGGGTTAATAAATACTTATCTGTGAAAGACGAGTAAATTAGCTGTAGCCCTGCTCAGAGATAAGGATTATCCTATGCAAAGAGAGTTGCATTTTACTGGCTATAGTAGAGGCCCAGAAACATCAGTAAGAGAGTCTGGTAAATAGCAGTAATGTAAAGAAATTGATGGGCAACTTCCAGCAGTACATTCAGCAGATGCACACACAATGCTCTGGCTTAAATCATGCATTACAATGGGTTGTTCACAGAGACCCCTGGAGGATACAGGAACAGGGGCGACTTGGAGAGCGACGTGGGAGTTAGAAAGGCCTGCCGTTTCAAGAGATCATGGCTGGGAGACTGCTCCGGTTTGGAAGACAAAAGTTTTGGCTTCAAAGATGGCAAGCCCTGTCTGATAGTCAAGCTCAACAGGCTTGTGAACTTCAGACCAAGAGTAAGCCTCTACTGTTCTCAGATCAGTTTGGTCTGCAGATCCTTACATTTTCACTCATCAGTAATGCTTACTGAATGGGTAAACCTCATTTTTACCTGTCTTCTGAAACCATAATTCTTCTTCATAGCAAAACTGCACGCTCAATCAAATCTCTTGCTCAAGTGAGACCTTCATAAAGACAATATAGCCTCAGGAATGTGAAAATATGAGATTAGTTAATTCTGAACTTTCAAATGTTTACAGTTTATGTTAAAAAAAGGTGGCCCTTTTTATTGGTCAGTGCTTGCCATTTGATTGATCAACCTATGTGTAAATCTACTGTTTGCTTTGCTTAGGTTCAATTGTAGGTATCTTCAGAGATGTCTGCAGCCATTTGCATAATTCTTTACATCATTAAATTGCTCTTATTCAAAACAGGGCATGTCACTAACTACCTTTTTTTATCTTTAGCCTCCTATTTCCAATGAATCTATTCCAGAAGAGGCCCAGTATAAGGTGCAGCCTAATGTGATCCCCATCTACTGCACTAACAAGGTGAGCACATTCCCCATCTACTGCACTAACAAGGTGAGCACATTCCCCATCTACTGCACTAACAAGGTGAGCACATTCCCCATCTACTGCACTAGCAAGGTGAGCACATTCCCCATCTACTGCACTAACAAGGTGAGCACATTCCCCATCCACTGCACTAACAAGGTGAGCACATTCCCCATCTACTGCACTAGCAAGGTGAGCACATTCCCCATCTACTGCACTAACAAGGTGAGCACATTCCCCATCTACTGCACTAATAAGGTGAGCACATTCCCCATGTACTGCACTAACAAGGTGAGCACATTCCCCATCTACTGCACTAACAAGGTGAGCACATTCCCCATCTAGTGCACTAACAAGGTAATCACATTCCCCATCTACTGCACTAACAAGGTAATCACATTCCCCATCTACTGCACTAACAATGACAGCATATTCCCCATCTACTGCACTAACAAGGTAATCACATTCCCCATCTACTGCACTAACAAGGAAAGCATATTCTCCATCTACTGCACTAACAAGGCAAGCATATTCCCCACCTACTGCACTAACAAGGCAAGCACACTTCCCATCTCCTGCATTAACAAGGTGAGCCTGCACCAACAAGGTAATCACATTCCCCATCTACTGCACTACCAAGGTGAGCACATTGCCCATCTCCTGCATTAACAAGGTGAGCACATTCCCCATCTCCTGCACCAATGAGGTAATCACGTTCCCCTTCTACTGCACTAACAATGAAAGCATATTCCCCATCTACTGCACTAACAAGGTAAGCACATTCTCCACATACAATGCAGAAACAAAGACACAACATGGCAATAAAGGTCACTTTGTAGACCTGAAATTAAAGCGAATTTTACACTGACTGAAATGCTGACTGGATTAAGTTTCAGTGCCTTTTGTTGGGACTTCTGGGATAGCAGTCTCTCTCTGGACCTGCCTCAAAAACCGTTCTCATATTTTGTTTGCAGAAAGAAGAGGATGCCGGAAAAATTCGGGAAATTAAGTACTTTGGCATTGGTGGGGGTTTTCCCCTACAGTACTACCCCTACTATGGCAAATTGCTTCACCCACAGTACCTTCAACCACTGGTGGCAATCCAGTTCACCAACATCACAATGGGCACTGAGCTGAGGATTGAGTGCAAAGTCTTCGGTGAGAACATTGGCTACAGTGAGAAGGACCGCTACCAGGGACGCTTTGACATCAAGATCTCAGTCCAGGATTCATGACCTCAGCTATGGAAGTAGCACTTACTGTCTTTCCCGCATTTCAAATAATAAAATAAATAGAAAATAAAAAGAAAATAAAAAATTGAAGTAAAAAAAAAAAAAAACACACACCCACAAGTTATCTTGAAGAAACTGTCATAATGTCACGGGATCTACTCACATCATCGGTATGCTCTACACTAGCCTTTCCACATTTATCTAAGGTTAGAATGTAAATTACAGAGAGAGTAGCAATAGTGTATTTATTCTACTGTAAATGAGAAAATACCTTGAGCCATGGGACATGTTCGTTTATTACTGTAAATTATAATTCCACTAGCGAGCAGTGTTTCTGTCCCCTAAGTATTGCTGCCTTGTGTGGTTTATATATATTTTTGGAGTGTACAGTACAATAGTTGCAGACAAGGGTGTTTCCAAAACCAAGCTGTAATTCCTGTTTTCTTAAATGAGCCAGCGGTCCAAGGATGTAATGTGTGCTCATGTGCGCATTTGCATCTATGAGTATGTGTGTCGGCGTAATGCGTGTCTGTGTAGATATACAAACACTTGCACTCACACAAACTGAGGTACGCGTGCTGCACACGCGCGCCAAGTGTATGAATACTCAATGAAAATTCTGTCATGGTACGCTCTGATAGCTAGTAGACCCGTGTGCGAGGGAAAAGCTGCACTCCGTGAAATTCTTTACCTTCTCTGTGTGTCTTTTAACGTTGCTGATTGTGGGAGGCTAAATTTTTGCATCACTCATTCTTTTTGATCAGTTTTAAATGTGGGATTTTGGGGTTTATTACACTCTCTGTTTGAAGCTTTCTCTTCCTTTTGCGCGTTCCCTTTTCAGTACAAGGTAGAGTTGGGCGTACAGCCTGCCGACCCGTTACCGAAAGGTAATACTGTTTTCTCAGTGCTTTTAAAAACCAGTTGTCTTGCTGGGGACATCACATGATGTGGTGTAACTTTCTAATGAATGTTTTAGCCATTTTCATGGTGGAAGAATTTTATATTTATGCAGTTGTACATTTTTTTCTGCAGGAAAAAGTGTAATGTATGATTACAATACCAAAGTCAATGGTCAAAGGTTAGTTAAGTCTTATCTGAAGCAATGCAGCGTCCAATGTGATAGGATGTTTTGTTGGTGTTCAAAAGTTCATATGTCAATGTCAAACATCAGTAAACTTATCTGGAGTTCATCTACTTGTCATATATTTAATCCAGGTAAGACTTAAAAAAAAAATAAAAATTGAGAAAATACAGTGCTTTGATATTGATATTTTATTTACATGCTCAAAAAAAAAAAAAAAAAAAAAAATCATCCATCCAATATCTTGAAGAAATACTGAACCTGTAATGAGAAAGGAGGAATTTGAAGTGAGTAACTTTTTTTTTGGATATAACGTGAAAATTTAATTCATTGTTAAATTGTTAAATGTTAAAATTTGACTTAAATGGTGCTTTCCCCTGATTGGCTCATAAAATAATGAAGCAAAAATCAAGGTGTGAAATGTTTTTCAACCCTCAACAGATTCTGCACTGATTAGCTACAATCTGCCAGCGTTGTAGTTTAGATGAGACCAAAACTGCGGAGGAGAATGAATCCTCAAACCCCGCCCATCAGAGCCAGAGATCAGATCTAAGAGGTCTGTCGTTCGAAGCTCGATGTGTTGCTTAGCAGGATAGCTTAGAGCTTAGTTGAAAACAACTTTGGATGTCCTGGAGCACGAAGGTGGCCATCCTCTTAGCGAGTTACATTGTCATCGTAGACTGTAAAGCCAACCTGCTCTGGAGCAGGTTATGTTCTGAACTATGCATAGCTCAAAGCACTCAGACCAACGAGTGATAACGGACGTCTATATAAAATGTGATATGATAGAAGGGGATCTCTGACACTTTCAACTCTGGAACAGCAAGAATGTCGACAGACATCTACAAAAGTCGTACAGAATTTATATGTACAATGTGATCAATTTTGTACAAACATGCGCAATTTGAAACTCTCAGTAAAGTCATTTAGGGGAGCAAAGAACTAGGTTTTCTAGTGTTCTGGAGCCAATAAAACATTACTTTTCGAATTACATCCTGCCCGAAAGCGAGGATTTACCAGAAGCACTGACCTTCAGAACATGAGCTGTAATTCAAAATTATTATAATTAACATTTACGTAAGACATACAAGGTGAAAAAAACGCTTGCAAACTCACATATTGCTAAAAAAAAATCACCATTTTCCAAATGAAAATACAGTTTGGAGCATTAATGGAATGTGCAAACCTTTTTCCTTATTTGATTCATATTTCTCCATGATAATCAGCTAATCCTCCATAGTGAAATAAGCGGCTCTTGCTTGGTCCATTTTGACTGGCTAATAGCTTCACAAGTGTGCTTTTATGTGCACGCATCAGTAATTGTAACCTGAGTGCGTCAGTCTGGCTATATGTAACTTGTGAAAAACCAGCCTGATTACATTTGTTTGGTTTAGTGAAGCTCAGGGTTAATTCATAACCTGAGTAGTTAAACCGGCCTTCATGCAACAGACCTCTGATCTCCAGCTCCTCTGTGAACACAGAGCTGTTCTGCCATTGGCTTAGGTCCCCAGCTTTTGTAGCAAAAGGTGAATCCACACTGAGCACCATAATGGTTATATTTGAGTGCTTTCCCCCTCAGAATTGGATGACCGACATCCAGCAGAAGAGTTATTTGTATGCATCTTCAGAGACAGACTTCCCGAACTTCCTGCTTGGGCTGAGGCAGAATAGGAGTGCTTGCGAAATATTATTGTAGTGACCAGGACTAGAGTGATGGCACAGAACTGCATAATGGAACAAGAAGCAGAACTGTTCCCATCCCACTCATGCCATGCATTATATAAATTAATCCATCTTCAAATTCATCGTTTTTTCTAGCAGTTATGACAAAAGTAAGGATTAACGTGTTGATTGATGCTTTTGGACTCTCAAGCTCCAGCCTTCCCATGATGCAGTCAATCATGACTTGAGAAATTGCTGTCAGCCCAATATGAGTATCTCACAGTTATATAATGTTACGAGAGCCACTGTTTAAACAAACAGATACTAATGATAGTAACTCCAAAACAATATATCAACAAAGTTTTCATGCAAATGATGTGTGCTACATGTGCTATCAAATTAACATCCGGTGTTACCTCCAATATGCCATCTTCTGGAAGGTCTGTACAGTGGACAGCGTTCTGTACTTTATTTTTGCCAAATTGGGCACGCAAGGTGGCAGGACGAAGGTGGCGAGCAAGTTCCTGTTTGAAAGACAACGACTAATTAATAGGGGGTTATTACATATATATTACATTTTACACAGGACTGATTATTCCACATAACCATTGAAGGTGACATCACAAATGCATCATCTGAATGTTCGTGATGATGAAACAAGACCCTTTTGAAAATTAGAAGTTAGACAGTTAGAATACTGACGAAGAATGTAGGTGAAACATTCCGATAAAAACCCTCCTCTTGGGTTAACTGCGTTCCCATTACGCTTCACTGTCACCGTGAGCTGCAGCCTCCAGTACGTGGAGAGGCAGAGGATGTTGAACCGCGTTCAGAGCTGAGCTGAGCGCCTGCTTCCGCAAACCGACCCCAGAGAATCAGTTACAGCTGCAGCACAGACAGCGTCGTGACACAGCCCGGCTACACTGACTGCTCAAAATTCAGTTCATGTTGTTATGCAGTAAAATGGAAGATCACAGCTCTCTGTGTGGGAGGGGGGCATGATTTATCACTGAAATAATGTTCAGTTAAATCCTCAAGCAAATCCGAGAGTTGCACATTCATCTCTTGAATCTTAATTTTTGAGTGGACAGGCCGGTAAGACACGATGAGAGGGCAGAGCTCACTGCATCTCCGCAATGGTGGCGTGATTTAGAAAGAAGCCTCAGTTTCATAATTGGGGCATTCTGCATAATTGCGGTTTGGGGAGAATGAAGTTCAACAGCTGAAGGTACCGCTTTTATTTACAGATATTTTTCCAAATCCTTGTGATTGGTGGCATACACACACACACATTTGCCACCTGGTTCACATTTATCCAAGCCAATCAAGAGACGGTCTGAGCCAGGCTGTTTGTTCAAACACTCGGAGATCATCAGGCGTGCTGCGCACTGCACTCACTCTCATAGCCCAAGACTATATGAACAATCTGCTCTTCTGTTAGTGCTCCAGTCACATTCACGTTTAAAAGCAGAAGGCTGACAGGAAGTGTTCCAGTCCTTCAAGGCACACAGTGTCTGTTAGTAACAAAGAGAGAAGGGTCCGGAAACCTTATCCAGCAGCCGGGCACCATTGGGGGGGAGTTGAGGAGAAGTGAGGGGGGGGTGCTGGGGTCAAATGCCAAAGGTCATGACTGAGCAGTTTCCAAAAAAGAAAGAAAAAAAAGCACAGCCCCTCCCCCCAGTTCCCCACCCCTCCTGTGGGCCACGCAAAAGAGTAGAGCGAAGAAACTAGGCTAATGACAAAGTCGCGTATCCGGGAATGGCCACACAACAACACGGCGGTGAACGCTGGCAGAGACCACACCTCACTCTGAGAAATCCCACCGATGTTTGTGCAGCCGCAATTATTCCAAAATACTGTTTATAGAGTTTCAGGAGCCTGAAAAGGTGTGCGGATTATACCTTAAAGCACCGAAAACACATACTTTCATAAAGCAGCTTTGCCAGGAGCCAGGTAATTATGCGGTGATCGCTCCTCTGACCGACTCGTCTGATGTTACCCCCGCCACCATGTTAGCTGGCACCCCACAACAGAAATCAGTGAAATATTACAGAGCTCGTTAGAGATACCATATCTCTGTCTGAAATGCCCTGTATTCCCACTGTCTAAAGCACAAAAGACTCCGTTCTTCCTTTTGCATTTTCATTTTCTCGGGCATTGTTGAGGAGACTGTCAGAAGAATGTGTGGGAGGATTAGGTTTGTTTGTAAGAATGGAGCAGCATTAGATTTTGAGCCAAAATGTGAGGGTCAGCCAGTTTTTTTTTTTAGTATGGTGGCACAGAAAGAACAACCCCTCCCTGTGAAACCCTCCTTCTGCTCATTTAAGTTCATGACAAACTCTGTGTCCCAACAAACGCCACTTGTCACAGTGTAAGACTAGGCACCAGATTATTAACCCAAAGAGCAAGTCCTGTTCAAGCTGACAACACGCTACACCAGCCTGTCGACCTCAAAGCTTCAACATCCTGGAGTAGTATTTTTCACTGAGCTGGGGAAACTGGTCATGTAAAGCAAACCACAGCTCAGTCAACTTATTGAAAGCTTACGCAAAACAAAAACAAGCATGCAGATGCTCCTTGAACTTGGGCACTGTGAAGTCCCTGGCTGCTCTTGTCTTTGTATACAGTCCAGAGGAGATCGAAGGGCAAATTAAGTAGAGATTTGCAGAGCGATGAAAGATCTGCATTGCCTGAATAGTGGAAGGCATCTCTCAGTAAGTGCATTTGTCACCAAAAAGATGAGCCGCAGCCTGACCGCTAAAGCTGATTTTAATGAGCCCGCCTGGTTGAACAACAGAGCTGTCCCCTCCTGCTCAAGATCAACATTGCAGGCTAGGATCAAGAAGGACTGGGCTGATCGGACCGTAACTGTAATCGTTTGCATTAGCCGGGGGAAGTATTTGGTCATGAGAGCTGAACAAGAGTAGAATGAATAGGAGTGAATTGTCAGCACGTAAACGGACAGTTTAAACGCTGTCACTGCATTTCTGTTAAAATTCCATAGAAGTTCTCCAGCATAAATGACAATATGATGCAGAGAAATAGCTGGATTGTTTTGTCTGTTTTGCTCACTGAGCATCTGATTAACTGTCCGTGAGAAACTGTGAGCAGGATTAATGTTTGAGGAGGATGCTAAATCTAGCTGCAGTACAAACTAAGTGTTCGTGCATTGTCATGATGTATCAAATCCTGCTCGCAAGACAATAGCTAGCCGGCGGCCGTATTTAGCACCTAATTATCGTACACTTTATACCAATGCCATTTTGACGCAGGTAAATTTTTTGCAGAATATTAGCTTGTGACTCCCTCAGTTCAGCTCCTATGGACTCCCCTGATGACAGTTTAATTCATAGTGATGTCATTCAGCAGTCTTTCTTGATACCAGATTCCAGGCAGACACTGATGCAGCTCCTCCCCTTACTCTATCATGCTCATCGTCTCTCTGGTCGAGCAGGGACAGTTCATGTACTGCACTGCCACTCAGTCCCATGTCTGTCTCCTTTGTCTCGGGTTTGTAGGGATTTACAGGAACGCCGGTGTAGATCCGCCACAAATCCAGATCACAACTCCGGAGACTCCTCTCCTAACATGGCTTGAAACAGACACAACCATTTCCCTTCCTCATCGTGTTACAGAAACAGAAATTTGCTGTTATAGTAAGTAACAAGAGGCCATTCCATAAAAAATATGATTTCCCATATTTATTTTCCATTGGTTACAACACAGTCATTTGGTTATTTAATTTTGAAACATTTTCTGATGTACTACGCTTCCAATCTCTGAAGCTCTGATGACAGTCTGGCCAATTACGAGCACTAAATGTTCCAGTAATTGCCTGGGAGGAGAGACCTCCAGGGCCAGATTTGGATTTTAGGACTAAAATTAATTAGGAATGGTTTAACACTGTTTTCGTGTCCATATCTTATGTAATTTGGATAATGATCAGTCTGCCTGGGATATGTCATGTCTGTGATGCAACCGTGGTCCTATAATAATAGATTCAGAAATATGTTTTATGTGTTATTTTTGAATCTTCTTCACCAAAGCCGCAACATTTTTACACTTCCATTTGGGATGCATATTTGACTTTCAAATCATTTAGAAAAAAAAAATGAGGATGTCTTAAAGTGGTAATCCGTAAGATTTCCATCTCGTTACTGTCTGTTGAGTCAGTGTCTATCAGAGAGGGGGGATAAAACAACGGTGATTGGGCCTATGACCCACTGATGAAAGCACTTGTATTTCATTCTTTGCCAGGTGAAGCGATCAGCGTGTCTGTGGCGACATTCCCGCGCTATATTCAAATACAGGCGCACATCTAGTGACGCTTTTCACGTCAGTAAGGAGTGTTTGGTCTGCCAGAAGGTAGGAGGAGCCGCAATCTAGCTTGAAGGAAGTAAGGAACCCCGGGAGAAGCAATGGCTAGGTAGACGCCAGAAGGGATCCAGTAGCTGTATTTTCCCTAACCTGAACCTTGGCTCTATCCCCTAACCCTAAATATAACTTGTCCCTTACACTATATGTCAGTTTTATGGATGGAATTAAGGGAGGACCGTTAAAAATGCAGCCTTCCAAGAAGCGGAAAGTACCGCTACTGGATCCCTTCTGACGTCTACCCAGTGGCAAAGGCAAATACCATACTGTGTAGCTATACTGTGCTAAATAGAAACTAACGTTAGCTGAGTCTCTGTTGAGGCTACTACGAAACTAAAATTATAACGTAATTTCAGGAAGCAAACGGGAAAAAAGCTACGTTAACTGCCACGACAAATTATTTTTATTAAAAAAAGTTATAACATTACCTGTTAACCAACTACCGTTATTTACACAGGGCTCTCAACTTTCACATATTCGGCTTGAGTTTAAATGACATATTCACGTTCCCGTGCTGTAGTCAGAAATTATTCTATCAGATCGTTTGTAGAGATTCTCAGGTGGAATTGAAGTCCTTGGGCATTGAAGTTTATCAGTTTCACATGTGTTACGGTGGATTTCGCCAGTAGTAATATGAGAACAATTATTTTTCACTCGCTTTTCTTCACTCAGGGGTTGGAAGCATTGGAATTGCATACAAATGTTTCAAAAGGTCTTATTTCATTTAAACAATATGAACGATCGTGAAACACACGCATTTCGTTGATTGAATAATTACTGACTACAGCACGGGAAGGTGAATGAAGCACAAATTCTCACGGCGAATGCGTGAGAGTTGGCAGCCCTTTAAGTTAATTGATTTATCATAATAGCCCAACATGTTACTGGAATGAGATGACGCTAATGGATGACTAACGTCACATAATTTTTACTTTTATTGAGTTTGACTGCCGTGCCAAATGGCATTTTTCCCGTCTGCGTGTGAGTTGAGCAGGCGTGGAACTAGTGAGAGCCGTCAATTTACCGACGTCATACAGGCGACACTGTTGGGTCTCGACAAGAGTTATGGGAAATGAGGTCCAGAAGCGCACCTGCAATTACAGCTTACTGCCTAAGATGTCAATATAAACAAACCAATTCAAATCTTACGGATTAACACTTTAAGCTCACTAAACACACACAAACTTGACAGTAAACTTCCAAATTCCTTTTCAAATGTTATTACAAAACATAGGAAAAAAAATATAACAGAATCCATTTCAGTTTTGCAAACATTTAAGTCACTCCACAAAGAAAATAACAAGTACATCATGAGAAGGCAAAACACAAATCTCACAAAATTTTACTTAATAAAAATAAACTGGGTGAAACTAAGACAACTGTGATATACAGTGGGCTCAAAAATTAATGGCACCCCTGACTGGCAATGCACAAACAATACAAAAAAAAATAAAGAATATAATTATTGAGAAACAGAATCGTGCAAAATACTTTATTAATGTTTCGATGGAAACAACCAAAAAAACAAAATCATAATCATTTAATATAAAATTCAACAAAATCAAGGTTTCTTAATAATTGGCTCCCTTCATTTAGTACTAAGTGCAACCACCTCTAGCAAGGATAACAGCATGTAGTTTTTCCTGTAATTTTTGAAAAGGCTAAAGCATACATTTGAGGGGATTTTGGACCATTCCACGAAGCAGATCCTTTCAAGATCCTTCACATTCTTGGATTTGCATTTATGAACTGCACTCTCCAACTCAACTCACAGGTTTTCAATTGGATTCTGTGTTGATCTTGAGGTATGCTTTGGGTCATTGTCTTGTTGGAAAGTCTACCTACAGCCAAGTCCCAGCCTACTGGCGGAGGCAACCAGATTGTCAGCCAAAACATCTTGATACTTGGTGGAATTCATTATGCCATTAATTGTAACCAGTGACCTCAACCCTTTGAATTAAAACAGCCCCAAAACATGACTGACCCACGGTCATATGTCACTATGGGTATGCATCTCTGCTTCGACGCGAAACATGTCAATGCTATATCTGACTGAAACGTGCAACCCTTCCAAGGTGCCTGTGGTAGTGGAGATGGCGCCTGATGGTGCTTTTTGAAACCTGGTGGCCCCAAGATGGCAGTACCTTCACAGTGATTCTTGGGAATTTTGTTGCTCCTCTCACCATCTTCCTCAGTATACTGGGGGGCAAAATGCAGTTATGTCCTCTTCGCTTGAAGTTTTCAACAGTTCCATGTCTTTGGAATTTTCTAATAATTGCCCTGACAGTGCTCAGTGGCATATTCAATAGTTTGTGAATCTTCTTGTAGCCATTGCCAGACTTATGAAAGTCTATGATCATCCGCCTCTTTTGAACTGACAGTTGTTTTGTTTTCTTCATGATGTTGGATGACAAAGGGATACTGCATTTGTGTTACCTGATTTTTATACCCTAGTGAAACAGGAGGTGATGTAATGCCTCAATATAGCTCCTTAATACTTAGATAAAACTTAAATAAGTGGAATTTAATACCTGGTCTAATTTTTGTAGATGTTATTTACAATAATCTCTAAGGGTGCCATTAATTGTGAAACCCTGATTTGGAGGAAAGAGATTTTCAGTTAAATCAGTTAATGATTTTGGTTTGTCCCATTGGAACATTAATATCATGCAGTATTTCTCACATTGTTATTTAGAGTTTCTCTAAAAATATGAGTATTTAGAATTTTTTTTAAACATGGTTTGTGCATTGCCAGTCAGGGGTGCCAATAATTTTTGAGCCCACTGTATATCCCTAATATATTTCATTGCCATTCAATAGCTGTTACTAAAAAACCCATTCAGAGAGTGAGAGCACATACACGCTGACCTGGCCCTGCTGTCGCCTCTGATCCCTTAACCTCCCCGCCCACTCACTGATCGCAAATAAAACGTCAAGATGGAGGACACCCTGACGTCACACAGACATGATGAGGAGAAAAACAGTTCTTTATCTCATCTCACTGTAACCGCCCCCCTCCCCCCACTCTTTGCTGACTATCAGAATGCTGCCCCAATGTTGCCTCTAGTGCGCTGCCAAGCCTCAGCTTCGACAGGCGCATTCCTACAGTCTGCTGCCTCTTACTCTGCAGCTCCGGACCCGCTTAGTCCAGCCTGAAAAACCCAGGGGTGTGGAGCCCTTCACAGCTGTGCATGATGGGTATGGCCAATCCATCATCAGATAGTGAATTAACATGAAGACTTGTGATAGAAACAGATCGTGATGGTAATAGTTCTGTCAGAGGTGCACTGAGCTCAGAAACCCAACACAGGTGTAGTGAGCACAGCTCAGGAACCCAGCAGAGGTACAGCTCAGTTATTGAACACAGGAGGAAGTGAGCACGACTCAGTTACTCAATACAGGTGTAGTGAGCACAGCTCAGTAATCAAATGGGAGCAAGCACAATCCAGTAAGCCAGCACGTGAGGTGAACACAGGTCAGTAACCCATTACAGGTGTAGTAGTTGCAGCTATGTAACCCAACACAAGTGAATACAGCTCGGTAATCCAACTTAAGTGTGGTGTGAGCAAAGCTCAGTACCCAGCACAGATAAAGTGAATACAGCTCAGTAACCCAGCACAGGTGAAGTGAATAGTTCAGTAACCCAAAACAGGTTAATTGAACACAACTCAGTAAAACAGCACAGGTGAAGTGAGTACAACTCAGTAATCCAACACAAGCGCTGTGAGCACAGCTCAGTAACCCAACAAATGTGAAGTGAGCACAACTTAGTAACCCAACACAGGGGAACCTACTAAAGTTCAGTGACCCAATATACGTACATGTAGTGAGCTCAGCTCAGCGACCCAACACAGGTGTAGTGAGCACAGCTCTGTAACCAAACACTGGTGCAGGGAGCATAGCTCTGTAACCCAACACAGGTGTAGTGAGCACAGCTCTGTAACCAAACACTGGTGCAGGGAGCATAGCTCAGTAACCCAACAGAGGTGTAGAGAGCACTGCTCAGTAACCCAACATAGCCATAGAGAGCACAGCTCAGTAACCCAACACAGGCATAGCTCACAGCTCAGTAACCAAACACTGGTGTAGGGAGCAAGAGCTCATTAACCCAAAAAAGAAGGAATGCGCACAGCTCTGTAACCCAACACAGGTGTAGAGAGCACAGCTCAGTAACCCAACACAGGCTTAGAGAGCACAGCTCAGTAAGCAAACGCTGGTGTAGGGAGCAACAGCTCAGTAACCAGAAAAGGAGGAGCGTGCACAGCTCACTAGCCCAACACAGGTGTAGAGAGCACAGCTCAGTAACCAAACACAGGTGTAGAGACCACAGCTCAGTAACCAAACACAGGTGTAGAGAGCACAGCTCAGTAACCAAACACAGGTGTAGAGAGCACAGCTCAGTAACCAAACACAGGTGTAGACAGTTCAGCTCAGTAACCAAAAACAGGTGTAGAGAGCACAGCTCAATAACCAAACGCTGGTGTAGGGAGCACAGCTCAGTAATCAAACACTGGTGTAGGGAGCAGGGCTCAATAACCAGCAAAGGAGGAGTGCGTACAGCTCAGTATTGAGCACAGCCACACTGATGTAAAAACCATCTCAATATTCCGAGATCCCCAAGTCCGATTCCCAAAGCCCACAGTGTAATAAACTGACTGAATTTAACAGTGAAATTAATGTATTGTTTCCTTGTTATTTTAACAGTAAGTACAGTCCTGTGCACATTTAACTGTGGTTTAAAGTTAACATACACAGAACCACGAAATTGGCACGTGTCACTACAGTGGTCCAGGCTTTGCACGCAGCCGAGGCTGATGGGGCACTGCCGCACTAGGCTGGCACACAGGGTATTTCTGCAGTTCTGTCCCCTCTCAAGTTACACAAGTGATATGCAGAAGCGTGAGGATCTGAGTCGGCATTTGCACTCTGTTATAAACGGATTGTAAAATTACAGTTAAAATAACTGGCAAAAGGGCGCCAGTTTATAACAGTGCACTGGCCTCTACAGTCTGGTCCCACACAGGAATCAAAAGCCTGTGTGAGATGCGCGCGGTTGGCTTGGTTGAGGTCCCATGCTGTGTTGTATAGGTGATACCCAAATTTATGAGGTACAATTCAATACTTTTACATTTACTTCACCGCTTTTAGACAGACGGACCTGATTCACAAAGATGTACGATGGAAAAAGACGTAACAATGACGCAAAGTGCGGTGATTCTTCAGGGCGAGAAAGTATTTGCAATCCAGAGAGATTGCAAGTTGGAGAAGTGGACCAAGCAATGAGTACATTAAACAAAGTTCAGGACAAAAAAAAAAGACCAAAAAACAATTGGATACACCAGGCAAACTCCATCAAATCGATTTAAATATTTAAAGCAAATTACCAGACTAAAGCAGGAGCTCAATCTCATGAAAATGTGAACAATGTCCACTACAACGTGCAGTATGCAACCCCTCATAACCTTCATCCAGTAAATCTATGCACTGCTTAGAAACCCACAGGGCAAAATCATATTGGAAGCAGGAACAGAGAGTGTTTTCAATGTTCTCATTTTCAGCAAGGGAGGCACGGCTGGAACACACCGGATTCAGTTGTCATTGCTAGTGCAGTGTGAAGATTCTATTGAAAGTAATGCCAGAAAATAAACCAAGGTTTTCAATAATACTTCCAACAAATTATTGGCTGAATTTCTTTGCGGGCAACATGCAGCGAGACAGACATGAGGCAAGATACGAGACTGCCAGACTTCTCCTTTTCCCCGGGAAGAAACAATGACTTAATAATAACATGGAAGGACATGCAGCAAGAATGACAGAACGGCTGCGTGAATTTTATCATTACGCATTTGTGCTGATGTTCACCTTCCAGGAAAACAGCACAGAGTAAAATACACATTAGATGTTAACTCTGTGATATCGCTGACTTCAAGGTTGTCTGGCTTTTGTCGAGAATGTTTTTCTTGAATGGAACAGGAGTCAATATCAGTGTGTGACAGCTTCCACATTTAACATACCATGCCATGGAGACTTAACATTTCCTGACTGAATTAGTCTTACTTTGCAGAATGGCCAGAAAAGCCAGTCCTTGTGGATGCGTTCAGCGCCCAGACCCCGAGGACGGCCATGCCTAACAGTGGCGTTTTGTTTCGTCCATTGAATCAGGATACATCACAAGACAGAGGTCAGTCTCGTGATCGGAGTGGGCTAGAGGCCTGCTGCTGTGACAGCCAGAGGTGAAGGCTCACAGCCGGAGAATTTCAAGCGCAAGTCCACGACCAACTGATATCAAAAGCCTCCAGTCCACAGATATCCAAAGCCCACAGCTCGGAGATATCTGGAGCCCAGTCCACAGGTATCTAGAGCCCAGTCTGCAGACATCTAAAAAGCACAGTCCACAGATATCTAGAGCTTACAGTCTACAGTTAGAGCCCACAGTCTATAAATATCTAGATCCCACAGCATACTGATCTCTAAAGCCCACAGTCAACAGATATCTAGAGCTCGCAGCTGACAGATCACTAAAGCCAACAGTCAACAGATATATGGAGCCCACAGCCAACAGATAACTGATCAGTTTTAGTGCAACTTTTATTCTTTTATTGTTTTTAAATTCATATCTATTATTTCTCAATCTCCACCTTTAAAACTTTAGGAGAGGTTCAAAAATGTGCTCTTCTTGATAAGGAGCTTGAAGTGACAGTTGACTAAAGCCTTCAAGGGTCTAGCCACTCTGCCAACAACCAACAACCTACAGATCTCTAGAGCCCAACGCCCACAGATCTTAAAGGAAAAGTTCACCCAAAAATCTAAATTCACTCATCATCTACTCACCCCAAGGCTTATCGGAGGGTCCATGAATTTCTTTATTCCTCAAAACACTTGTGGAGTTACAAAGAAAACAGCATTGAAAACAAATCCAAATCAATTGAAGTCAACGGAGACCACTTTTTCAAGCGTAAAAAACAACATTTAAAAACCACAAAATGCCTCCATACTGCTCTTGCAGCATAATCCAAGTGCCCGTAAGCCCCGACATTCAAATTTGACTCGTAAAGACGTCTTATCATGATATTTTTAGCCTTAATGTGCAAAATAGCCACCTTGTTCATTTTAATGGAAGAGGTTAAAAATTCAAGACCTCTGGCTATGGTGGCTAACGAGGGCAAAAAATTCTGCAACAGCCCTAAACATCTCCAATTGGAGAAACACGCTACAGTTTTGAATGTTCGTATTCACTGACCGAACAGCGCATTTTTATGGTCGGGCAACTTAGCGAGGTCAACTTCTTCCGCGAAAATAAACAGGGCTCTTAGCTAAGTGGCTACATTGGATATTTAGGCTAAAATATAGTGAAAAGGCATCTTTACGAGTCAAATTTGAATGTCAGGGCTTACAGACACTTGGATTATGCCGCACGAGCAGTATGGAGGCATTTTGTGGTTTTTAAAGTATGTTTTTTACGCTGAAAAAGTGTCTCCGTTGACTTCAATTGATTTGGATTTGTCTTCAATGCTGTTTTTCTTTGAAACTCCAAAAGTGTTTTGAGGAAGAAAGAAATTCATGGATCCTTCGATTAGCCTTGGGGTGAGTAGATGATGAGTCAATTTTCATTTTTGGGTGAACTTTTCCTTTAAGAACCTGTAGCCATAGATTACTAGAGCTCACAGCTAGCCGATCTATAGAGTCCGCAGTTAACACAACTTTAGAGCTGGTGGCCAACACTTATCTATAAGCCTGAGCCGACTGATCTCTAGAACCCATAGTAAAGAGATCTCATAAGACCATAACCAAGAATTCTCAAAAGTTTGCAGCCATAGACATCTACAGCTCACAGCTAATAGATCTCAACAGCCTGCAGTCATAAATCTCTAGACTCCTCAGCCAACAGATCTCTAAAGCCTACTGCCATAGATTTAGAGCCCCCTGCCAACAGATCTCCAGCCTGTAGTAAACAAATCTGCCCACCTTTGACAAAAGGATGCAAGTTACATTGACATGTAGCCTTCAGTTAACAAATCTTGGGACGCCACAGCCTATAGATCTCTCTAGCCCACAGCCAAAGGCCTCCAGAGCTTGCAGAGCTCCAAACTCTCTGAACCCGCCAGAAATTATATCTCTATAGCTCACAGCTAACAGATCCATTCAGCTAACATTAGCTAATTAACTGATATTTTTATCCAAAGCTACTTCCATTTCATCAGCCTGAGGAGGGGCTAATCCCCCCTAGAACTATGCGGACTTAAGGGCTGCGCAAGAGCTCAATTTCGGTACCAACCTTACTGTGATCTACAGGGGCTTAAACTGCCATCCTTCCTGGACAGACACCTTTATCACAGGACTATAGAGCTATAGCCAACAAATCTCCGTACATCTAACAGATATTTAATTAGAGCCAGCAGCCAACACCACTCTACAGTCAGTGGTCAAAAGATATTAACAGCACGCAGCCAACACATCTTCAGAGTTTGCATCAAACCGATCTCCAAGTGCCTTCTGCTTCCAGACAAGCCTCAGAGGATAAATGTGTTACCATTAACAACTAGAAAGTGTTTGTCTGTGTTTGGTGAACTGAAGAAGCAAGAGTATAAGAAGTTGGCTAATGTACGAGCAACCTGCTCGCATGATGAATTATACAGGCCAGAGGCTGTCAGGAGAAAATGTCTCCGACCGGGGGTTCTCTCACTGTAGACATTTTTAAGGCTCACAGACCATTTTATACTGACAGCTCTTCTTCAGGTGAATCCTTAATGTTTCAAATCAGTAGGCAATCACTTTCACTGCAGCATTAAACCGATTCCCATTTTGCTTTGTTGCACAACAAGCTCTGATTGCGTTTATGTACCGCATTAAATTCACTTTAGCTACAAGCAACAGCTAAATTACAAAGCAGTACATTGTAAGCTATAAGTCTTGCAGAATTAAATGAACCTCACTACTTCTGTCAGAGATACCATTAGTGGACTAAATCAAATGAGTGTGAATGCTTTACACATTGCCAGCTGTTCAACTGAAAAAATATGAGGATATTATCGTGCAGACTGGAGTTTCTCTAGTGAGCTGCTGATGATACGTATTCCAGGGTCTCTCTGCCAGTTCATGATGAATAAAAATCTCCCTGACCGACAACATAATGGAACCCAGACTGCTGGCTCTTTGTAAATTTGGTAACATCTTCAGACTCCATGCTCTACTGAAGTGTTTATTGAATAGATAGGCAGACACTTAAGGCTCAGTGCCAAAAGACTTCGAGAACAGGGTTCTGCAACATAACATCAAACATCTCAGGTTTTGAAACAGAAAAGAGCACTAACAGTCTTAAAATTTTAGGTCGTGTGAACTCAAGCAGAAAAGTCAGCTTTGTGGATTGGCATCATTAACATTTATTTTCATGTTCTCTAAACTTGAAAATTTTAAGGCAGTCTCAAGACTTCACATCGAAAACCACAGCATCCACTGCTTCTATCCCTTTAATCCATCATGGAAGTCTGATGTCACGGTCACTGCATTCCCATGTCCAGAAATACTGTTGTGTATGCAAGCTATGACAAACAGTATATGCCAGCTTTTCAGAAAAGGGTAGAGGTAGATTGCTCAATTTAAATGAAATTTTGAAAGCATTAAGGTAAAAGTGGAAATATTCCAAATGCACTAGTTTTCACAGTTCTTTGCAGAAGCTGTTCATATGAGAGCAAACTGAAAAGTGAATTTGCTGGTATTTTCCATTAGGTACTGGCTAGTTTCAGTGCCTTGCTGACAAGCAGTATTGAATTCTCTATCACCTCTGTAGTCTGAATGGGTTCAGGCAATATGCCAAACCAAATGTGACAGGCTTTTTTTTTCACTTCCAAGTAAGTTTAGAAGCTCTCAGAATATGATTTGATAGCACTCACTTGTAGTACACTCTTGACTGAGAAAAAATCCCCAGAATGGCTGCAGTCTCCCATTCATATCACAGCTAAAATTTGCATAGGGTGCCAATATACATAAATAGGCATTTCTCATTGAAGATATTGTTGTTTCAAAGCAAAAATAACTAATTTATATATGGTTCAGGATAGATTTTGAATATCACAAGTACATATTGTGGTAGGACACTATTTTTGCAATGGCATTAGATTTTAGGGGTACATTTCTTAGTGATATTTGGATGCATTTTCATGTCACATTTGGCCAAATAATAATCTAAGCTTGTTAACATGCTAAATAACTTATGTAATTCACATCTGTATACAGCATCATTCCAGGTAAATAAAAAGTTTCTCCAATCAAAACCAGATTCTGGAATTCTAACCCTCAGAGAGGTCTCTCAACTAGAGGATCATAGAAACACTAATGAGAGAGGAGTAATGTGGGAGACATTAGAGTCGTATTTTGGATAAGAAGAATCATGATGCGGAATGTAGGGCATTAAGGATCACTTCACGATAGAAATCTCAGAAAATGTATATACTCAGGTCCTTGTGAGGAGTTTTAAAATACTAGGATGAGACACTTTAAACCCAGTCAGTCTAACCTGCTGGGTGATTTCCCCAAATCAAAAAATATGCAGTGCAACAGATTAATCCTTCAAGGGCTTGAGACTTAGGGCCTGATTTACTAAGACCTTTAGCATATGCAAAATCTTTTTGCCCGTGCAAAACCAATAACATTGCCCATGATTGGCCAGGGTACTTGCCTTGCACCAATCAGAGGCAATGTTATTGGTTTTGCACAGGCAAAAAGATTTTGCACGTGCTAAAGGTCTTAGTAAATTAGGCCCTTAGACTGTGTTCTTTCACCCAAAGCGATCGCTATGAATCCCTGCTAAAAGTGCTTGCTTTCTTTCAATATAATTGATCCAAGCCAAAGGTCAAAATGAATACCTCTCCAATAAAATGGCAACAACCATAAATCTGAATTTGAGACACTTACTCGGTAGACAATTTCTAAATTAATATCTGACACGGAAAGGAACTTTGTGTCCATATTTCATGATTCCACTGTGTATTGATTCCAAGGAAATAACCTTGTTTTCTGAATGCTGGCCATTTAAAACCTCAATTTTTCTTCACAAGACCAAATAATTCAGCCAATTTCAGCAGTCTGTTATTGATTACCAACAGCTGCTATGATCTGCAGACCAAATATTATTGTTTTTTTCCTTTCCTTCTAAGCCTTTAATGAACCTGGGAAGTTGCATGGAAAACATGTTTCTTCATAGCAAACTGCAATGATATATCATGGAAAATTGATTACTATCTGCAACTGACTTAGAAATTATAGTGAATTTGTTGTGGTAGAAAAATTACTAAGAAAAAGGCCATTAAGGGTGAATAAGCAGTCCAACCACTGCAGGCACACAGTCACAGGCAAACACACAAACACATTCTCAGGCTGCTGAGAGAGGAAGAAAGAGAAGAAGAGAAAGGGAGAGGGAGAGAGAGCAGAAGGGAGGGACATGGAAAGAGAAATGAAGAGTGAGCGAGGGATAGAGACAGAAGACCTCAGCAGAGAACAGTGAGATGTGCACTGTTTAGCGTGATAGTCTATTAGCACACCATCCCACTCCTCTGAGCTGTGACAGCAGGAGAGGGGCAGTCTCAGGGCACACTGCACTGAACTGGACAGCATCCAGCTCATTAAAGACCCGCTCCTAATCTGATCAGAGCTGTTATTGAGCAATCTCATTTGACCTTGTGTAGAGATCAGATCCAGCACCCAAGTGTAAGGCCGGCTGAAGCCATTTTCAATCACTTTATTTTGCTTTTCACCAAAGATTGAGAAGCATTTATCATATAGAAATTGGATCAAACCTCTTCACTTCCACTGATGCTCAATATACATACAAGGTCCAGTGTACAGGAGATTAGGTTGTAACTTTGGCCGATTCAGTTTCAAAATATGCAGCTTGTTCTTTCCATGAATGAACTGCATGAGCCTCCAGAAAATTCTTTGCAAGTGATAAATGAGCATATGTAAAAAACTCAAGTTGGTCAACAAGTCCCTATAAAGCACAAACTGCAAATTATGAGGAATATGAGCAGCTATTAGGGTCCAACCACATGAGATTTCTATCTGTTCACACTGGCCCAGTACAAATTATTTTAATAGAATCTCTTTTGAACTTAAGACACACCCACTACAGGAAACCAATATTAGTTTATCGTTAACCAAAAAAGCCACAACCAAATGATTAACGAGACCCAGTGTCACTTTGCCCAAGTCCATGTCAGAAAAAAACAGAGGGAACACAGGCACGCTTTGAAACAATGCCGCTTCAATCAGAGCGCACCTAATGAACACAGCCCGCCTCACGAGGGCAAAGTCCTGTCATTATCACTGCTGGCTTCTGCTCCAACTGTGAGGACGATGAGCCAGTTTCTCAAGGGCCCGTTTCACACCATTTCCTCGTGTAATGGAGCACAGTACCAATCAGATCCAAGCATGAGGACAAGTCTCTTTCTCAAATAAAAGTCCTTCAAATCCGAAAGCTCCTAGTGTCCCTCCCCCCCTTTACCTGGGAGTCTGCTGTGAAGCCAGTCTGACCAATCAGAAGCGCTGATTGTTCAGTTAATAGCCCAGGAGGGAGGAACTAAAACGGGGCTGAATTGGATCGGAGGGCCAGACTCCAGGGTCCCTGTAGCACAGTCTATTGCACTGGCTGAGGCAGCACTACAGAAAGCCAGGAGAGGGAGGAGGACACAGGGATAGTTCCTCAGCTCTCCATAAAGGATTAGACAGGCTACTCGCCTGCATTACACAGACCGCTCCATACAGACGCTGACACGGCATGCATGCTTCAGAAACAGGGCTCAGGCTCTACTTACAGTGAGCGAGTCAGACAGTTTCAAGCATCAAACAAAGCAAGTTTTCACTAAGGCTACTCTTATCACAGGGGAAAGAAATCCCAGTGAATCAGAAAATATTACCTTTCGAGTTTAGGGACAGCGCTCTGGTGCAAAGCCAAGCACAGAGCACACTGTTCCTTTACTGAAGGAGTAAAGACACTATAAGATCTTGTGCACTTTGCCACAGCTATTAACTTCAGACACAACAGAACCCAAAAATACGTAACTTCACACTCAAACTGGGATTGTGCAGAGGCCTTGAGGACATTTGCAGTGTACGCAAACAGAGAAAATCTGCCCTCAGCGAAAGCAGACACTGAACTGTCACCCTGGCATACTTCTGAGAACTGGAGCACAAGATATGCTCCATTAGCTACAGATATAGTCAAGTTGTCAACAACGGCTCTATTGTGGCGTGCCGGATGACATCAGCGACGGTATTAACGTAATTACTGGTTCAGTGACTGCATTAACAGATCCTCAAATCTCCATGTTTCCCCAAAGAACTTAGTGAGTTTTTTTCCTAAGCTGATACTGACAGCACCTCCTGTCAGGCTGTTTATGATATAAGGAAAAATACATTCAAATCAAAGAGAAAGAAACATTATGGGGTGCCGTTTTTTTTTCCCTTAATATACGAACTTGATCTATTCTCCAAGGACTCAGAAGGTGGGCAGTCTAACACAGTCACATCAGAGACTTCTGATAAGAGGAAATCATCTCTACAACGTGCTTCTATATGTTTTTATTACTAACGTGAAAGCATGATTCTCAGTATCCAGCGAGAGCAGGATACAACGCGAACACACAGTTGCGGTATTCAGACGTCGGCAGGGCAGTCTAGCAGGATGAACAAGCAGAAATGGCACAGCTGCTGGCTCAAGCAGAGGTGAGTATTTCAAGATGGAGACTTGTATCCTTCGAGATGAAGTATTGCCCCAACAAGACCACATGCCCCTCAACAAAAAGCTCACTCTCCTCATTTGTAATGTAGCTCTCATCTAAATTGGAGGTTTCAGTGCAAAAGACAGGCATGTTCTTGGACTTAAATACAGGGCTCATAATGAGAAATAAAGGGAGATGGGTGCCACTCACCTCAGAACTGCTCACTGCTGTACAGGAGCTCATCTGCAGGCCTCTCTAATGAGCACTGCTGTACAGGAGCTCATCTGCAGGCCTCTCTAATGAGCACTGCTGTACAGGAGCTCATCTGCAGGCCTCTCTGCTGAGCACTGCTGTACAGGAGCTCATCTGCAGGCCTCTCTAATGAGCACTGCTGTACAGGAGCTCATCTGCAGGCCTCTCTAATGAGCACTGCTGTACAGGAGCTCATCTGCAGGCCTCTCTAATGAGCACTGCTGTACAGGAGCTCCTCTGCAGGCCTCTCTGCTGGGCACTGCTGTACAGGAGCTCATCTGCAGGCCTCTCTAATGAGCACTGCTGTACAGGAGCTCATCTGCAGACCTCTCTAATGAGCACTGCTGTGCAGGAGATCATCTGCAGGCCTCTCTGCTGGGCACTGCTGTACAGGAGCTCCTCTGCAGGCCTCTCTCTGCACTGGGCACTGCTCTGCAGGCCTCTCTAATGGCACTGCTGTACAGGAGCTCATCTGCAGGACCTCTCTAATGAGCACTGCTGTACAGGAGCTCCTCTGCAGGCCTCTCTGCTGGGCACTGCTGTACAGGAGCTCCTGTGCAGGCCTCTCTAATGAGCACTGCTGTACAGGAGCTCATCTGCAGACCTCTCTAATGAGCACAGCTGTGCAGGAGATCATCTGCAGGCCTCTCTGCTGGGCACTGCTGTACAGGAGCTCCTCTGCAGACGCCTCTCTAATGAGCACTGCTGTACAGGAGCTCCTCTGCAGACCTCTCTAATGAGCACTGCTGTACAGGAGATCATCTGCAGACCTCTCTAATGAGCACTGCTGTACAGGGGCTCATCTGCAGACCTCTCTAATGAGCACTGCTGTACAGGAGCTCATCTGCAGGCCTCTCTAATGAGCACTGCTGTACAGGAGCTCATCTGCAGGCCTCTCTAATGAGCACTGCTGTACAGGAGCTCATCTGCAGGCCTCTCTGCTGGGCACTGCTGTACAGGAGCTCATCTGCAGGCCTCTCTGCTGGGCACTGCTGTGCAGGAGATCATCTGCAGGCCTCTCTGCTGGGCACTGCTGTACAGGAGCTCCTCTGCAGGCCTCTCTAATGAGCACTGCTGTACAGGAGCTCATCTGCAGGCCTCTCTGCTGGGCACTGCTGTACAGGAGCTCATCTGCAGGCCTCTCTGCTGGGCACTGCTGTACAGGAGCTCATCTGCAGGCCTCTCTGCTGGGCACTGCTGTACAGGAGCTCATCTGCAGGCCTCTCTAATGAGCACTGCTGTACAGGGGCTCATCTGCAGACCTCTCTAATGAGCACTGCTATACAGGAGCTCATCTGCAGGCCTCTCTGCTGGGCACTGCTGTACAGGAGCTCCTCTGCAGGCCTCTCTAATGAGCACTGCTGTACAGGGGCTCATCTGCAGACCTCTCTGCTGGGCACTGCTGTACAGGCAGCTGGGCACTGCTGCAGGATCCTCTCTAATGAGCACTGCTATACAGGAGCTCATCTGCAGGCCTCTCTGCTGGGCACTGCTGTACAGGAGCTCCTCTGCAGGCCTCTCTAATGAGGCACTGCTCATCTGCAGGCCTCTCCAATGAGCACTGCTGTACAGGGCTCATCTGCAGGCTGAGCATCTGCAGACCTCTGCAGGCTCATCTGCTGGGCACTGCTGTACAGGAGCTCATCTGCAGCCTCTCTCTGGGCACTGCTGAGGCACTCATCTGCAGGTATGGGCAGGAGGAGCTCCTCTGCAGGCCTCTCTAATTAGCACTGCTGTACAGGGGCTCATCTGCAGACCTCTCTGCTGGGCACTGCTGTACAGGAGCTCCTCTGCAGACCTCTCTGGTGGGCACTGCTGTACAGGAGCTCCTCTGCAGGCCTCTCTAACGAGCAATGCTGTACAGGAGCTCCTCTACAGACCTCTCAAATGAGCACTGCTGTACAGGAGATCATCTGCAGACCTCTTTGCTGGGCACTGCTGTACAGGAGCTCCTGTGCAGGCCTCTCTAATGGGCACTGCTGTACAGGAGCTCATCTGCAGGCCTCTCTAATGAGCACTGCTGTACAGGAGCTCATCTGCAGACCTCTCTGCTGGGCACTGCTGTACAGGAGCTCCTCTGCAGGCCTCTCTAATGGGCACTGCTGTACAGGAGCTCATCTGCAGGCCTCTCTAATGAGCACTGCTATACAGGAGCTCATCTGCAGACCTCTCTGCTGGGCACTGCTGTACAGGAGCTCCTCTGCAGGCCTCTCTAGTGGGCACTGCTGTACAGGAGCTCCTCTGCAGACCTCTCTAATGAGCACAGCTGTGCAGGAGCTCATCTGCAGGCCTCTCTAAGGAGCACAGCTGTACAGGAGCTCCTCTGCAGACCTCTCTGCTGGGCACAGCTGTACAGGAGCTCCTCTGCAGGCCTCTCTAGTGGGCACTGCTGTACAGGAGCTCCTCTGCAGACATCTCTAATGAGCACAGCTGTGCAGGAGCTCATCTGCAGGCCTCTCTATGGAGCACAGCTGTACAGGAGCTCCTCTGCAGACATCTCTAAGGAGCACAGCCATACAGGAGCTCATCTGCAAGCCTCTCTAAGGAGCACAGCCGTACAGGAGCTCATCTGCAAGCCTCTCTAAGGAGCACAGCTGTACAGGAGCTCATCTGCAGGCCTCTCAACTCGGCACAGCTGTACAGGAGCTCATCTGCAGACCTCTCTAATAAGCACAGCTGTACAGGAGCTCCTCTGCAGACCTCTCTAAGGAGCACAGCTGTACAGGAGCTCATCTGCAGGCCTCTATAATGAGCACAGCTGTACAGGAGCTCATCTGCAGACCTCTCTAATGAGCACAGCTGTACAGGAGCTCATCTGCAGACCTCTCTAAGGAGCACAGCTGTACAGGAGCTCATCTGCAGGCCTCTATAATGAGCACAGCTGTACAGGAGCTCATCTGCAGGCCTCTCTAATGAGCACAGCTGTATAGGAGCTCATCTGCAGGCCTTTCTAATGAGCACAGCTGTACAGGAGCTCATCTGCAGGCCTCTATAATGAGCACAGCTGTACAGGAGCTCATCTGCAGGCCTCTCTAATGAGCACAGCTGTACAGGAGCTCATCTGCAGGCCTCTCTAATGAGCACAGCTGTACAGGAGCTCATCTGCAGGCCTCTCTAATGAGCACAGCTGTACAGGAGCTCATCTGCAGGCCTCTCTAATGAGCACAGCTGTGGAGGAGCTCATCTGCGGGCAACTCTGCACACTTGGCAAAACACTCACAATCACACACACCCACATACACACACTCACACGAATGCGTGCACACACACTCAAAGACACGCACTCCGTCTCACACAGACACACACACACACACATACTCTCGCTCTCTCTCTCTCCACGTCACACACAAGTTAAAACAGTGTTGCTCTGGTTAATAACTCACAGGGTCCGCCGGGCCACAGTACTCCCTGAAGGTCCTTGGAGCCTCGGTTCCCCGGATCTCCAGAGCCACGCAGGGCCCGGAGCACAGCTCAGACACCATACTCTGCCAGGAAACAGGGAGAGAAAAAGCTCTTTATTGTTTACGTTCACCAGGCAGCCCAGAACAAAGAAGAAGCCCATTGTTCCTGGAAGCAGACGACAGTAACACAAACTAAGCTCCTCTGTGGCACTACTCGATTCAGGTTCCAGGCTGTTCCACAAAAAAAAAGAAAAAAGAAGAAACAACAGTCTCTATTGTTCTCAAATGACCAATACCACTCCTAAATGGCATTTTAAGTAAGATTACCTCCTCAGCAGATACTATCTGAGACTGCATGGGACTGTCTCCACTACAGTGGCAGTACAGATTGCTACCGCAGAAGAGAAAAAAACAGCAATGTAATGACATGAGGGGCATAAGCAGCCTTAAATTAAAGGCCAACAAACATTTTGAAAAATGCCTTAAATAATACATTACAGTACATTTATGGTCTCCAGAAAGATACTTCACTTGTGAACGGGCTAGAAGAACCAGGGACAAGGTAAAGATTACATTCAGAGATTACATTGTCAAAGTCAATGCAAAGACGCAAATTATTTGCATCTTTGCATTAACTTTGAATGTAATCTGTCGTGCGAAAAATTTGTTTCGCGTCTGGTGTGAAAGCAGCTTAAAGGTGAAAAAAAGTTTACATTGCCAGACACACTTAACATGACAACTATAACATGTATACAAACAAAACATATTGGATTAACCCAAAAACATAAAAAGAAATAATTAAAAAAATATGTAAGTACAAGAAATAATACTAATACAGTTTTGGTAAGTGCATCAGTTAAACACCTGCTCAGTAATACCATCGTGCACCAAAAACGTTCTTAACACTCTGAGCATCAAATCCAACCTCAGTGAAATGGCCACCATGCTAAACTAAAAACAATGAACATCATTGAGCAGAGCAGTACAAGCCTGTCTCATGTCCCACTCACTGACCACCCTCCACATTAAATCCTATAGGTCAGCTCATTTGAAGTGACGAGCCACCACAGACCTCTTCCCCACAAAGAAATTACATGTGCATTTATGTTTCTACAGAAAATTGAAACTGAAGAGGAAAGACTGGCCCAACACTGACCCAACCTGGCATTTACTGAATTAACTCAGTATGGGAAGGACAAGCACTATAAGCAAGTTAAACAAAATAAACACTCCAAGAGGCCAACATGCAGCTCTCTCTTTGTCCCTCTCATCTCTACTCCTTTGAAAATATAAGCAGCATAGGACACAAAGCCTCCTTACTTTAGGGAACACAAAGCAGGGAACACAAGGCATATTGTGATGATTTTTTTTTTGCTTTTACAGCCGAACTTTGCTGAAAGACGGTTTAAAAAGAACATTATGGTAAATTAATACTATCGATATATTTGCAAGATCTAGTTGTGAAATAAAACAGTCGGGGTACTGTCCCGACTGTGACTGTGTAGAACAAATTAGACCTTATATTACTGAACAAAAGGCTGGAAACTCTAGCAGATTGGCACAGTGGTTGCGCTCGGCAGTACAAAAGAATCAGTGTTAACGGTGATTGGGGGATGGGGGGAGGGATCCTGTCCTTCGATAAAGTGGACAGGTGAATACACACAGGATTCATCACCACACTGCAGAACACAGAGAGCCGTTGAGAGATGCAGGAAACCACCAGAACAGGAAAAGAACAGGAATTAAATGAGAGATGAGAGAGCACATGCCAGGAGAGGAGTTCTTACATACAAGATTAGAGAGCAGGTTCCACTAGAACAGGCCTTATGGAAGAGATGAGGGAGCAGGTGCCAAGAGCTAACCACGTCTTATGTACGAGACATGGGAGCAGGTGCCAGGAAAAGAATAGGTTTTCTATACAAGATGAGAGAGTAGGTTTCACTAGGAGAACAGGTCTTAGACGCAAGATAAGAGAGCAGGTACCAAAAAAAAAGAACAGGTTTCATATACAAGATGACAAAGCAGGTACCGGGAGGAGAACTGATGGTATAGTGTATATGAGATGAGAGTAGATACCAGGTGGAGAGAAGGTCTTATGTAAGACATGTCAGAGCAGGTACCAGGTGGAAAATGGGTCTTATAAACGAGAGGAGCAGAACAGGTCCTCTATACCAGATGACAGAGCAGGTTCCAGGAGGAGAACAGATCGCATGAATGCAAGGTATAAGAGCAAGCATGAGGAGGAGAAAGGGTCTTATACAGGAGATGAGAGGAGAGGTCTGGAGAACGGGTCTTAAATATGAGAGAGTAGGTACCAGGAGGAGTTCAGTAAATGTTTATTTTAGCTATTGTATTATTTTCTGCATATTTAGCACGTATTCTAGTATGTCACATTATGTTTAGGAACGTTTTCCTCACCCTATTAAAATAATGGCCTAATCATTTTTTGACGAAAAGGAGTTTGGCCTAAATCATCTCTTGATAATGCTTTGATAATGTTTGTGTTTTCCCGAAAACTTGAAAAAAATGACTTAGGCCATTATTTTAATAGGGTGACGATATATATATACAGGGGTTAAAGTGGGCTGGAACGGTCCGGAACTGCGTTCCGCCAACTTAGTTTGAATTAAAATATTTATTTGACTAAAGCTGCTTTCACACCGGACGCGAAACAAATTTTTCGCGCGACAGATTACATTCAAAGTCTATTCGCATCTTTGCGTTGACTCTGAATGTAATCTGTCGCGCGAAAAATTTGTTTCGCGTCCAGTGTGAAAGCGCCTTAACAGTAGCGCCGGGGACTACAGATCATTTTCGCATGCTGCTTTCAGTTACAGCCTGCCTGCCACTCTCTCAAAAGCACCACGATGCTAAACAAATCAGAGCACAAAACCAGTCTCTGCTAGCCCCGCCTTCACTAAAACGCAGCTGTATCGTGCTCCATTTCATTTGAATGAGTGCATCGGTCACGTACCAGCCTGCGAGGAATTGTCAATGTTTGAAACGGCGTTTATAGCTAAAGTAAGTGGATTAACTTAAGTTGAAGTCGATGGCGAAGTTTTGTAATATTCAACAATTCAAACCGGCCAACTAAAAGAATTTAAATTTAAAAAGGGTTAACATTAGCTGCTTTAGGCTATGTGCAAAACGCAAACCAGGCTGCTTACCAGCAAGCTAGGGCATTAATAAAATTATTTGCGATTCAGTCAAAGTCTGACAAAGGCTCAGTTGCACCCATAGTTATGCGAGCAACGTTGGTTTGTGTTTCTGGCTCAGCAGTAACGTTACTTGTGCATATCTTTCTTTAACATCTACAGTCGCCAGCTAGTTAGCGGCAGAGCCACTTGAAAATCATTGCGCTGAGCAGCACGTTTTTTATGTAGCTGGCAAGCAAGATACATTATGCTGGCAGCATTGCAGCGTCCTGTACTATCCAGGGATGCATTTCCCAAAAACATAGTCGCTAACTGCATTAGAGCATAAAATTATTAGAGATCCATCTTGATACATCTAGCCATAATTTTGCATTGGAAATTACAACATTTTGGAAATAGAATATGGTTTATGTGTGCAGTGTAAGGACGGTGTCTTGAAATCACAAAAAGATTCAAAGATTTCTGTTACTTGTTCATTTTGTTAATCATGAAATAGTTTTGATTTACTGTTTTAGGAAATGAAAAATACTGTAACAGTAGAATATCTTCACTGTCATACTTCCCTATATTCTGCAAGTTTTCACCCAAATCCATCACTGCTTTTCTCTTGTTATGCCCACTTCCTGATTATGTGAATACGAAAATTCAATGTCATAGTCCCAATGGGCCAAAAATAAAGCGAATAGTTATTTGCAATCATTTGCGTCATTTTCGCCCACTGCGCTGCAACACCGAATTTTAGGGTTCCCCCACCTGTCAAATCCCACTTTAACCACTATATATATATATATATATATATATATATATATATTTTTTTTATTGGTTAATATTTTTGATCTGTGTTTCCAGGTCTGTTATTGGGTATTTATACCTGTTGACCTTGGTATCAAATAAATAAATAAATAAAAATAAATAAGGAGAAGTCGTCTCGTATACAAGCTGACAAAGCAGATACAGAACGAGAGCAGGTCTTAAATAAGAAACTAAATGAATATCCAAACTGCACCGGAGGGACTGCAGCTGTGCAGTCTCCATGCAACAGAGAGCGGTTCCTTTGATTGGGCCGAGTCCAGCCTCAGGATCAGAGGGTTTCAGGAACCTTTATATTGTGAGAGAAGACTGGACAGATGAGTGCCTCACACTGTGTAGTTCACAACACTTCCATGTCGTTTCATTCCAGTTTAAGTTGATGAGATGAAAAAGAGCTGGATAAGAAAAGCCCTAAATTTACACAGAATCCATATTCAGTCACCAAAATGCAACATCTTATGGAGAACGTAAAGCCGCCTTTAGCCTCAGTGTAGTTGTCACGTCAAGCCAGAGGGCAAGGTCTTGTTTTCGTAGTGTCAACAGTTCACGTTGTAGACGGGGTTCCTCACGTATGTTTTTGCAATACAAAATGATCCTGCCAGAACTTTATACCCGGGTACCCGAGTAGGTCAACCTTATCAGATACAGAAGCAATAGACGAATAAAAACAGCCCCATACATTCACTAATAACCAAGGACAATCAATCATTTACAGGCCTCATTAAAAGTGCACATCCACCAACTGTATTCCTGCAACATTACCTGCAGCGATAAACGGTGAGATCAAATGTTAGCGCGCCACATTTTCTGTGAGGCTGAGCTGAGGTCAAGCCTTCAGGAAAAAAAGTCACTGCATTACTATTGAACAGTTCATATTGACCCCACGGCAATATTGAAATGCTAGTTGAGAGACTTTGTTGGAAAGACTTAATTACATTTTTGTCCTTATTGATACGTTATCCTGGGGAAAATCTCAAGTTTTGCCCCCTTTAAAGCTCCATTTGACCTTTTAGGAAGCGCCTCAGCATAGCAGACAACTATTGTAGATTATGAGTCTACATCACATTACAAATCAGATATGCAATGAAGCCGCGAAATGGCTTCAGTGGAGGCCTGGAAGCGCTTTCAGAGTCTGATCTGATGAGATAAGAAAGCAAGAAAACAGATAAAACATAATGTACAATAACTTGTCAATGGTCTGATGTGCACGAACATTTAGTTTACTGTATTTCATCATTATTTACAAGCATGGAAAAGCTATACATCAGTCTTGTAGATGTGGACATCGGGAGTGAGACCCAAGGGGACAGGACTGGAGAGTTTAATGAGCCCAACAGCATTGATTCCAAGGAGGAGAATTATCATGGGGGTCTTCCTCCTCTATGTGTAAGTATTATTGTTTGCAATATTTCAGTTATTTGGCAATGTAGTTTTTCTTGTCTTTCACCGCTGCCATGATCCTATTATGACAAATTAGTCACATTGAATATCACTAACCATAAGCCTCTGCTTATAACACTAAATATAGTGGCAAAATGTTTAATGGGCCGATGTGTTAAAGAATGTATACCGCATTCAACAGAATAGTATGTCTAGATTTACGCCATTTTATTACACGGACAGCTCGAGGACTTCAGTATACCCGCTATTATTTTCAAAGAACTGATTTCCTTTCAAGTTAGTGTAGCATATTGCCTGCTTTTTTCCTGATGTTGGAATATCTTTCCTTAGTATATATAAGGTATATTTTGGATATTACCGTTAATTAGTTAAAATTGCTCCTTACTGAGCGTGGAAAGTGTCTATATGAGTTTGGCATTTGCTTGTGTATAAGGTAAATACTAGCAGGTCAGCTAAATGGGGCCAAATCACAGGTGTTAGGTCCTCTACTGTAAGTAAAAAGGTCATGGGAAGAAGTTGGCACTGTGTGCCTTCCCCCAGCAGGAAGAAGCTGAACAAGACTCTGCTCAAGTGTCATTCTTGTGATTTTCCTCTCTGAGTTGTGGCCGATCTATCCGATTTCCTGTGTGACTTACAGAGGAGTGGCAGGACTAAGTATGCAGCCTGGTGTTCCTTGTAGGTAGCTTTCACTTTTTTCTTTCACTTTGCATGCCACCTAAAGTCCAACCCCTCGTCCACATTGTAGGAGGCGGTAACAGCACACTATTTCCTTGAAGGGTGAACACTTACATTAAAATAAGCCATTTTTTAATGAGTATGTGTGCTAGCTCTGGAAAAAAAAAATGGACAAATTAGAAAACTGCATAAAAGTGAAGAAGCATTTTTTGGGTTTGGAGAGGTTCTTGGAGTGATTTTTAAAGGCATATCTAAACGGGCAATACAAAAATGCATTTTTAGCAACCCTCCCACCTGTATTAAAATGGAACATTGCATAAGCCGATCCCAAGCAATCATGTTATAAGGCTAATTTATCATTAGAAAGCCCTTGTACAATTATGTTCGCACAGCTGAAAATGGTTGTGCTGTTTCAGAAAGCGATGAAACTGGCCCTCTTTAGGCTACTCGAGTATCTTGGGCATCAGCATCTGTGCGTTCGATCATGGTCTTAAAATGGCCAGAAAGGAAGAGCCTTCTTCAAAAACGTCAGTCTATAGTTGTTTTGAGAAATGAAGGCTATTGTGAGAAATGACCTCTCTCCTCAGAGAACAGGACAAACTGTCTCTCCTGGATGGACAGGGAATTGGAAGACCCAAGTGCACGACAGTGAAGGAGGAGGAAAACTAGTGTCTTCAAAGTGAAAAGGTGTGAGGACCTTTTCAGCAGAATTACAAGGAAATAAGCCAACTCTGAGACTGACCAATAAAAGGAAAAGATTGAAATGGGCAAAAAAACAGACATTGTATGAAGGATGATTGTTAAAAAAAGCATCATAGATAGAGAAATCTTAGTTTTAGGTCTTTGAATCACAGAGCAGAGCAAATGAGAAGATGCTGGAGGAGTACTTGAAACCATACGTCAAGCATGGCAAAGGAAATGTGATGGTCTAGAGCTGCTTTGGTGCTGATGAAGGGGGAACTTTGTCCAGGGTACAAGGAATCTTAAACAAGTGAGGCTCTCACTCCATTTTTGTCGCAACATGTGAATAGCACTGAATTGGAGCCAATTTTACCCTACAACAGGATAATTGCACCAAATTATGCAGGACCTATTTTGGACAGAAGCAGTCATCTGGTATTCTGCCTGTAATTTATTGGACAGCACAGTCGCCGTACATTTGCCCAATTGAGCTGTTGCGCAAGCATCTTGACCATATGGTGTGAGAGAAGTTCCCATCACGTCAATCATACTTGCAGAAGCACAGTACTGCTTGCGAAAAGACGGAAATCTAACTAGTTTCAAGGCCGTGAGGATAAAGTGAGAAAGATGGAAGTTACTGGTTCGGGACTGGTCGTACGGTCGGCTGAGCAGCTCATGTATTCGTATTATTGGCAAATGTAGTCCGGTCCAAGGCTCTCCATCTGTTGACTGCATGAGTCTAACCTTGAGTTAGTACACCTTGCAGCTCAATAGCTAGATTGTTCACTTTAGATGAAGTGTTGCTCATAAAGACTTTATACAGCATGCATAATGCCTTCATAAATGAGACATAATGTCTTTATAAATCATACATAAGCAAATGTCATGCTTTGTAAAGGTTGAAATAACAAATCCTTATTTAGTATATGATGCCAAATGTCATATAACTGACAATGTCACTAAGCTAGTGGCTAAATACTATAAAGGGTGACATTGTCAGCTAAGTGACATTGTCATTGTCACATCTGGCATCACACGCTGAATAAGGATGTGTTATTTCGCCCTTCACAAAGCATGACATTTGCTTACGTATGATTTATGAAGACATTATGTCTCATTTATGAAGGCATTATACATGCTGTATAAAGCCTTTATTAGCAACACTTCATCTAAAGTGTGACCGCTAGATGTACTGTAATGTTATGTAGCCTTACAGGGTCAGATACTGGCCACGGTAAACACTGGTCACCGGTGACAAAAACAGCTGAACAAGAAAAAATCCAAAATTATGAACTCCAGAAATGTGCAATTATGGCGAGAGCAATCCTAAATATTTACATAAATGGGTGTACAGCAAGCTTAAATTTACTATTTCACTTCGAGATGGCACTCTTACATTTGCATTTATGACATAAACCAGTACCGTCAAAAGCACAATGTTATTAAATGTCCGACCGATCCTTTTCCAATAGTCTACTTGGGGATTCCGTGTTATGATACTTTGAGACAAGAAAATTGGTATATATTTGGCATGTATATTCTGTAATAAGTGTTTTTCTCTCATTTAGGATATATAAAGCAGAATCACTGACAAGTAATCACTTCATCTTTCACTTCTTGAATCTTAACGTCAGTTCACACATTCCACTTGCTATTTCATATGCCAACCCAGTTTTCCAAGTCTTCGAAGCTTTGTTTGGTCTTGCAAGATGTCCCAACGTAATGAACTTAGAGGTATGTTTAATTTTTTGCCAACTCATTTCTGCTTGAATTCGTATATATTTTGGTTGTCCTAATATAAATGGTAATATTGTGTGGTAATATCTCCCACAGGGGAATACAGGTTCCATGAAAAATCTGTCACTGTAAGCAGACCCCCCTTAATGAAAACCCAGTTAGCCATAGTTACTAACCCGATAGGATATCGAAACAACACCATTAGCTAACTGGATAATCTTCAGTCTTTTCGTGAACAGTATGGTACTGTGAAATTTCTGCAGATTACCTCAATGAATGCACCACAAAAATAGCAAAGGTCTGCAGGGCTGTAATTTCTGAAAATGGAGGATTGTTTGATGAAAGCAAAGCTTAAAGGGCAATATTGCCATTGATGCGGAAATTGTTATTTATAAACCTATTCATAACCTTGCCACACATCTCCGTCTTGTCAACTTGCTGTAGGCTCACAGAGTAATTACTACTGTCGCTGAGCCCCGATGAAAAATGAAATCCAAATATATCCCCCTGAGATTCAGACCTCATTCATTTCTTTTAACTTCTGTGACTCGGGCCTGGTATCCAGCACAGGTGCCACAGTTCGCGAGGTTTCGAGTCACTTTGGGTGACATACACTGATTGGCTAATGCCAAACCTTAACTCACCACTCAAGGACAACACAAAAAGTTACAAGGATTTTACAGACAAGAAAAAAAAGGAGGGAATCGATTGAAATGCATGCAAATACATTCAGTGCTTACAGTGTATTCATCCACTACTCCTTTGTAAACTTCCAGGAATTCCTCAGCATTGGCTCGATCCAGGTTAAACTGTGAAGAAACACAGATTAAACACAAGTGAATGAGCAATAGTGCATGAATGCAAAACATTGTTAAGTGTTACTGTGATAAAAAAGTGTTCTATCAATCTGAAAGCACACTGTACCATTGATCTTGGAAAGGAAGAGATGGTTGCTTTGAAAAACAGCATACATTTTAGCTGAAGGATTTTAATGTCATGGTTGTATGCTCACCCTTTCCAACCAGGGACATACTTCAGTGTGCAAAGTAATACCCAAAACTCAAACCAAATTTAGCAAACAATGGAGCTCCATGGGTTTGGGTGGACATACAATGAAGAAATTGCTTAGGTTAGTGAACCTACAAGTTTTCCATTATTGCGCAATATTTCTGAGATTTTCTAACTGAATTAGGCTGAAATAATTCTGGTTGAATTGCTAAATAGATCACTATTCTCCAAAAATTTCTAAAATGCAATGTCTGAGGATTACTTTGAAGGGAAATATATTAAATCTGGGGCATCTGGGGCATAAGAATAAATTCTTTAGAGGTTTTATTCAACATGGGAGACTTATTGAGAAAGAAAAAAATTTTTTAATTGACAGGTTATTATGTTACCATGATTACAGGCAGGTTGGGCAAGTGACCCATATTTTGAAGGATTAACTATCCAGAATCTCAAATACTTATACCTATGGCTACATTAAACTGAACTAGAGAGTGTTCCGCTCACTTGTTGGCAAAAAGGAACATTTGCTTCTCAGGAAAAACCGGGTGGGAAAGGGTTAAGAAAAAAAAATATGAGGACCACAGTGTTGTGTGGTCGCGCCACCCAACAAAGCAAAAAAAAAAAAAAATGCTCCACACTGCGATTGCGTGCCGTTTGCAGACCAGGCTGCATCAAAGCTGATGTTCTTGGCTGGACGACTTCGCAGGGCTTCAGCAGACAGGACTCGCGGTCTGGCTTGATTGCTGTCCGCAACATCACGCAAGAGGATCAAAAACATCCTGCACTTCTCTTGGCAGCACATGTGGGAGACTCATGAGGCCTGATCCAGCCAGGCTGTGATCAGCCAAAGCTGAGAGATGTTTCTCACCAACTCAACTGCAGTCGGCCCCAGAGCAAGTCAACATGAACAATCAAGTAAAAATTCGAAACAAATTTTACCTAGAACATGTAGATTTTTTTCCCCTCATATTAAAGATCCAATATTGTACTTTTTTTCAACAAGTCAAGACAATGTCCTGGTGTCCATGAAAAAAAGATTTTGAAGCTTGAAACAAAAGAAAAAAATATTCAGCACGTGCACTGGGTCTCCAGCCTCACATTCCCTCCACTCATTTAAGAAGCGCTCTTTCAGTCAACAAAAAAAGAGGCTCTGCTCTGATTGGCTGAAGAAAATGAAGTGAAGAATGTGGCTGAAACCAAAAACCTCGCTGTACAGGGTATGCATGACTCCCCAGAACTGAGCTGTACCAAGCATGAGTCTCCAGTGCTGGGCTGTACTATGGACAACTCCTCTGTCCTAGGAAGTACTATGCATGACTCCCCAGTACTGAAGTACTAAGCTGTACCAAGCATGAGTCTCCAGTACTGGGCTGTATGATGCACGAAACCGCTTTACTGGGCTGTACCATACATGACTCCCTGTACTGGGCAGTCCATTGCATGACTCTTCTACACCAGGCTGCACTATACAAGACTCTTTTGTACTGGGCTGTACCGAGCATGACTCCCCTGTAATCGGCTATACCATGCACAAATCACCTGTTCTGAGCTGTGTATGCATGTCTCCTATGGACTGGCAAGTACAATGCATGACTCCTCTATACCAGGCTGCACTATGCATGACTCCTCTGAAGTGGGCTATACTATGTATGACTCCCCTGTTTGGGCTGTATTATACATGACCCGCCTGGATCTGGGCTGTATATTATGCATGACTCCCCTTTGCTGGGCTGCACTTCACATAACTCCTATTCTGGGCTTTACGACAGATGACTCTTCTGTACTGTGAAGTACCATGCATGACTCCCCTTTTCTGGGCTGTACCATGCATCACTCCTGAGTACTGCGCTGTACTACCAATGACTCTCATGTCCTTGGCTGCGCTATGCATGACTTTCTTGAACTGGGCTGTACCAAGAAAGACCCCCCTGTGCTGGGCTGTGCTATGCATAACTCCCCTCATGACGACGATAGGTGGACAGAATCAAAATAGGTTGTTCAAGCTCAAGATTTCTGAAAACAGAACAAACCAGAACAACTTGGTATCATTTTCTTGATAGGTGGGCATCAGTGGAATTACTTGCTAGTATTGCAAGTGTCCCTTTGTCATCACCTTCAGTTATCAATATGACTACCCAACCATGCCCACTTTTGGTGTGGAGCAAAAATTCATTCCCAAAGTAGTTTATGAGTTTAAGATGTTGCACTTTCAGCTTTGGGAAATTTGATTGATATTTGTGACCGTTAGAGGTTACAGACTAAATTGTTTATGGATGACAGACGAAGATGACAAATGACATTAGATGGTTTGCACCATCTAAATAACTCAGCTGGTCAATAACCAGTTGAGTTGAAAAGCATCTACACAGGTCATTTATATTAATATGAATGCTAATTAGTACCATAAGCATGCTTAGAAGCTAAGTCTCCAATGAAAGAGGAGGATATAAACAGCATTCCAAAGGGGCCAAATAGGTGGTACCCCAAAAGAAGGTGCATCAGTTACACAAACCACAAATTTTAAGGTGGCACGGGGAACAGTGTAAAAGAATTATATCATCAGAGGGCTAATACTAAAAAAGACTAAGTGCACATAACAGAGTGGGAGGCATGGTTGTGAGCTGCGTGGGTAAAACAGTCACCTCGAGGCAAGAAATCTGTGGATGATTCCAGGCAGGGGCCTTTCTGAGTGGAGTTTGAATGTTTTCCCCATGTTTGCGTGGGTTCACTTGGAGGACTCCTCCCACGGTCCAAAGACATTAGTGCCAGGCTAATTGCAGGCTCTTAATTGCAAATAGGTATTTATATAAATAGGAGTGTGTGAGGGAATGGTGTGCGATCCCTACGGTGGATTGGCGAATTTTCCAGAGTGAGTTCTTGCCTCTTGCCCATTATATGCTGGGATACGTTCCAGGCTCCGCATGATATGACCCTAAACAGGAGTGAGTGGGTTAGATAATAGAGGAATAGATGGCTGTAAGTGTGGGAAATATATTGCATGAAAATTAGATGTTATAAAAACCCTCTCTCTCTGGATATTATGGTCAATTATCTCCCCTCCTCGAGGACTCTGGGGGGAGAGACTGCAGAATGTGAGGGTGAACACAGAGTCAGGGCTTCGCAGGATAAGGCAGCAGAAAGCTGCTCGTATGAACACTTTCACCAGCACCCTCAAAGGAGCGGCTAGCCACGGCATTGTGAGTCTGTGAGGGTAACCCCGGTTCCTTAAAGGTTAACATTGTGTTGACCTAGTTAAGTCCTCACTCACACCATTTAAAGTCTCCACTTTGCCCGACCTGCATATCTTTGGACTGAGGGAAACCAGAGTACCTGGAGGAAACCCACATGAACACAGGGAGAACATGCAAACTCCATACAGAGAGGCCCCAGCCTGAATTCAAACCCACAACTTCTTCTTGCTGTGACAGCTACCACCAGCATTACCTTCAGGGGATGTCTCTGGTAAGGAGACATTCATATAAAAATGAGAACACAAGACAGGACATCAAATGCCTTCTCCTGGCCTTGCAGGCCAAGTTTTAGTCTCTTCTGTACTGGAATAGCACCAGATTCAAGATAACAAACAGCCTCAGAGTCATAAAAAATGTAACTTGTTAAACTCCAATATACAGCATACACAAAAACAAAAAAATCAAATTGCCACCAAACTACAAACAAATAAATGCTTCAAAACAAAACCAGCCATTTATCCACAGCACATTACTGAAAACCAAATGAACCAAACGTGCTTCCAAACTCAACTAGAGAGTGCGGTCGCCTTCAGCTGCATGGGTCCCCGAGTGGCTGCTTGTGATATCTTGAAAACTCTGACCTCTAAAGCGCTCACAAGCCAGACACTGAAACGGGCACATTTTCAGCATGAAATTGTGCTTCATTCGGCCAATTCTGTTGCCATGGCAGCCAAAACTGATAGATGTTGTGACCTAACCATAACCTATGCCCGCACCAAATATCAAAGGAATCGGTTAAAATTTGGGGCTTGTAGAGTGTCCACAAGAAAATCTCTACGGACACCGTGGCGGCGTCAGAGGCGGAGACGATGACCAGGAATATATCGTAGCCACCCGACTTTGTCTGGGGGCCGCAGTGACCACTGGCTGATAAAATTGGTCAGATCCAGGCTCCGTTGCACTCATCCTGGCAAACTGGTGAGCTGGCAGAGAAACGGCTTCTTAGTGAAGTGTGTGGGGGCTGATCTGACTGAGTGTGTAATCTGAATAATGTCTCTCATCCAGTGCCAGCCAATCAGGCCAGAGAGCCACCAGTTCCCACAACACAGTGCGGACAACAGGGGCGTTCACTGGGCAACTATCCGCTTAACCCAGGGCTGCAGGCTGCACGTTGTATCGAATAGTAGGCAGCCCTTTGAAACCTACTCTTGAACTTTTGTTCTAGAACATCTCTCATTACCCTGTATTCAAGAAATTCTCTAAAGAGAAACAATTTTAGAATATGAAATGACACGAAACCACCGACACTGTTGTAGTAGCCCATTTCACCCTTCCAGTATTGCTCAATAAAATAAGTTCCCATATCTACTGTTGGTGAAAGTGAGTTTATTGACAGCATATGTCTGTCACTGACTATGCTGCTACAGCCTGTCAGAGAGACTCCTTGCAGACAGCGTATTTATGTAAATGGGAATGCAAGACATGTACAGCAGGGGAAATTTAAAATTGCATTGGTGGACTTGAAATGTAGCGCTGTCTGTTTTCATTGGTCAGCAAGTAGAGGGACTCATTTGATAGCACAAAGCGCTGAAAAAACATAAGTCATTTCTGTGAGCTGAGTCTAGCAAAATCTATCGGCGAACAGGAAGGAGGTACTCATATTCAGCAAGAGTCCCTTTTCATTTTGGGGGAGTAAACAGGGTTACACTCACAAAAAACAACATTTACAGCCTACAGCAGGACCTAATGCAAAAAAACGCCTCAAATAAATACCGTGAACACCAAGCGATTAATGTTTTAACAATGAATTATGTTGTAGGAACTTTTGAAATGCGCATATTTCTCTATAAATAGAGGAAGAAAATCAAGAGAAGAAAAAAACATTCTTCATAACATGGAAAAACTGAAGAAATTGCATAATTGTGCACATCCTTTCAGTATGGCGGCCGTAACTTGTTCAACAAAAGCCAATCCTATTAATAATGATGTCTGCAGATTATTAACATACACCAGCCAGCTTGCCATCAAGGAAAGAGATTCTGATGCACCATGGGGCACTGCAAAAATATGCCAACTGTTAATATTTCAATACTTATTCTTTCTTCTCAGAGTAATGATACAATACATTCGTACAATGAGACCCCATGAGCCCAAAGGGGAAGGAGTGCATATTTTTACCCATGATTCCATTCAGAATATTGAGTGGTAAAAAGAACTGGAGAAGCATATAATGCACAATAACACAGTTCAAACCCGTATCACTTTCAGGAGCAGAATACTCCTCCACTAATCACAGCACTAATCAACAAGAACTAATCATAAGTACTGTACATGTGTTAATGCAGATCAACTTTAAACAGGTGCATCTCTGCACCAACTAGCACTAGCAAGCCTGCACAAACACAAACACACAAAAATATACACAAACACACAGACACAAACACACAGGCACATGTAAAGTACATACACTAACAAACACGTGCAGACAGAAAGACAGACATACACACGAAGACAGACACAAGTGTACACACACAGACAGACACACACATAAAAAGACAAACACAGAGACAAACGAACACATACAGGGCTTACCATCTGCAGAGCAGATATCTCAAACCCTGCTTGAGTTACAGAGCTCAGGATCTTCCCAGTCAAACCTGAGACCAAAGAGAGGATGGGTGGTCATTACAGAGAGATAATGGCAGGTCACTACAGAGAGAAGATGGCTGGTCATTACAGAAAGAGGACTGCTGGTCATTATCGAAAGAGGACAATTGTTCATTATACAGAAAGGTTGGACAGTCATTACAGATAGAGGACGGACGGTCATTACACAGAGAGAGCACAGCTGACCATTACAAAGAGAAGACAGCTGAGCATTACAGAGAGAGAACAGCCAGTCATTACAGAGAGAGAACCGCTGATCATTATTGAGAGCGCTAAACAGAGAACATGGCTGGTCATTTCAGAGAGAGGACAGCTCACTAGAGAGAAAGGTTGGCCGGTCACTACAGAAAGAGTACAGCTGGTCGTAAGAGAGAGAGGAACGCTGGTCATTACAGAACTACACTTCAGGCTCCCTCAGTGTCAGTACAGCACATCAGAGTTTGCGGCCATGCTGCCCCACGGCTAATACACAGTACCACAGTACCACAGTGAGCATCTTAAATTCAGCAGAGTAACATGCTAGCTGTTTAAACCAACTATATGATTACAACTGCCACCTATACACCTGATGAACACAATTGCAAAGATTTCACGAGGCAAGCAACGTGCCAACAATTAGCTTCTTTGAAAAATTTAATGGCTTGTGGCTAAAGTCCATAAAAATTAGCAATCACAACTTGTCTTTGAGGATCGAAATGTATACAATCATCATTTGAGTTTGTTAAGTAGTGCAAGCATATTTCAGTCTTTCACATATCAAAATGGCTGGCATCAAATTAAATCTAGCACTTATAAATCAAATCCCTTGGGGACAATGCGTCTGGGTATCACTCTTAAATGTACTCTTATGGAGTTGATTTTATGCCAAAGGTTTTTTCCTGTGCCCAAAGCTTGGCATTTCTGGACAAAAGCCAGTTGTTCGAAATCTATTTTGAATGGGAAGTGACTGTGCCTATTATTGATGAATAAAAGTAATTCTTCCATCAAAACTGATTCATACACAATACAGATATGAGTTCAGGTATAGCCTAGATTACCTTCGTTATTAATACGAAGTCAGTTCTCCTCCTTTATGCTAATAGAGACACTATAAATGCGCTGCTCTTCCTCTTTGGTGTTGGAAACTGACACCAGTTTTAAGGGAGCAGAGATGAGAGGTACTGTACTGAAAGAGGGATGACTAGAGGAGTAGGTACAGACACAGTGGATGTCTCGAGAGACAGGAGACATCATTAATGTGTAATCAGTCTTTCACCGTGGGGCTCAAAGCACAGCCATGTTACCAATGTGCAGTATCTCTTACGAAGAGCAATCTCGCTAACTGGGCGCAGTGACAAAAGCTGCACTTAATGGATTGGTATCACATGACAAAGAAAAGGAAAGGCTGGCCTTTCAGTTATATTTTAACTACCTTTCAAAGGCAGCTGAGATATTGCGGGGTAGAACGTGAGCCCTTTCCACTTCAGACTAAAAAGGTGATTATACAGTTGGGTTAAAAAAAAGAGATACTGTATAGTGTTGCAATATTTTGCAAATGATTAAAAATGGTGATAGAAACATATTGTGGCCGAAGTAAGGCACATCTCGTGCAGCACACACACAAGAAGTTCTGCTAGCAGTGGATATACTCGAAATGAAATGTCAACTCGGCTAGGCACCACAGATGGTCATTAACTTCAAGCTGCATCAGGAGCAACAGCGCTGTCTGTTATCAGTGTCCCCGTGAGGTAAAATGATGAATAAGCGAAATAAAAAGCACACACTCACGCGTCCACACACACACACACATATACACACGCGCCCATGCAACACATGCACACACACAAACACACATACACACTTGCGCACGCGGCCACACACTCAATTGCGTGCACACGCACACACTCGCACATATATACACACACACACACACACAATCAGCTGAAGGAATCGCACACAGAAGAGCAGTCTGTGAAGGTCTTGGCACTCTGCTATCACACTCAGAAGGCCATCGGAGGGGATGAGAGCAGCAACATAAAGACAGTAAATCTGCCCAGGCACCTGAAGCCTGGGAATGACACTCTCAGCCGTTACTGAAGCTCAATTAGAAATCAGTCACACTCCTGACAATCTTACTCAAGGACACAAGTGACACAAGAACCGTTGTCTTGTGCTCCTGATAAAATGTTAAAGATAATCTTTCTGCTCAGAGACAGAGCGCCATCGAGTAATTTCTCCTTCGAACAATCTAAGAAGTTACCAGGGAGAGATAGGCAGCATCAAGTCGTGCTGTTCTGAGCTAAAGCTAGTGCGTTATTTCTGCATTTCTGTCTCTGTTGCCTTATTCCTGTCACACAGGTGTGAGACATGAATCCCTGCAGAGAAGTGGCAATTCAATAAACAGAACCCAGTATTCTCATGTTGAAACACTGCAAAAACATTCCAGTAACAGTGAGAGAACATTTAGCTCTAGGTGGGCAGGCATGTTTCTGAGACTCAATACTCAGAGACTGGCCTGTAATCAGATCACCAGCCCCAGCACCCTATCAAGTACACTCAGCAATATTTCATTAGGTGCGACGAGTTGGCCGTGTTTCCTACATTTTCCACCCTACAAGCAGCATGCAGCTCCAACTAACCAAGAGATTTTTAGGTCTAGGAGGAGCTATGGGGCACATGATAAATGCACAATGCAAGGCTATCCGAGGAAAAAGCAAAACATTTGGTCGAAGTTTCAAATGGAGGGGAGTTGATTTGATTGACATTAAATGTGTATGCCACCCCAAAGAGCCATCTATTAAAAAATTCGCAAAAGGATGTTGAATGAAGGGGAACGTATGATTTATCATTATTATGAAAAAACTTCAAAACATTTTCAGACGAGGGCGGCACGAAGGCGCAAGCGGTAGCCCGGCAAGAAGGTTGTGGGTTTGAATCTAGCCTGGGGCTTTTCGGTGTGGAGTTTGCATGTTCTCCCGGTGTTCGTGAGGGTTTTCTCTGGGTACTACGGTTTCTTCCCACAGCCCAAAAATGCATAGCAGGCTAATCGGAGACCCTAAATTGCTCGTAAGTATGAGTGTGCAAGTAAATGGTGGGCGTATGGTGTATGCGTGTCCTGTGATGGACTGGCGACCTGTTCAGGAAGTGTCCCTGGCTTTTGCCTATAGTCAGCTGGAATAGGCTCCAGCTCCCCCGTTACCCAAGGGAGGAAGAAGCGGAATAGATAATTGGGGGGTGGATATTTTCATATGATTATTCAGAATCGACTAACTGGCTGAAAAAGATACTTTTGACTTCAGCTCTTGTTTCATATGAAAGTATCACTGCCCAGCATACTTGAGTTACTGCAGACGTCGGTCCAGAAACTGACTGGTTTTTGGTTCTGAGGCGATGCATTTATGCCACATTTGCTATTTAAATTGACCACAGGTCTGTCATTCAGGCAGCAACATTTATCAACAACAAGACTCACCATTGCAAAATATTATCAGCGACAACAATAATCCTTTAAGAAATACTAATGCCATCAGTCTTACCCTGACAGTACCTCTGCTATGAGGGGTTTAGATCTGGAGATACAGCAGGCACGGAAATTATTTGATTTCATCCTTGCAATCTTAGAGCAATATTTCAGTACTTTTTTTAGCACTGTGCATGAGAGCTCTATCGTGGGGGTATCATGAGGGGCAACTGTTGGCACCATAGAACATACCCGCGGTTGAAAAATAGTTTCATGCCATTTAGTCCCTATGAGTCCACAGACTCCCATTAAATGGCTGCCCATACCATTATAAACCCAACATCACACTTAACAGCTGGAGAGAGACACTGTTGGTTGAATGCCCCCCTTACCTTTCTCCAGTCTGAACATAAACCCATCCAATTACATTAAAAAGAATAGTGAATGACTCATCAGATTATGTAATTTTTCTCCCCAGCTTAGGAATCCTGGTTAAGCATTCTTTACAATATGTTTGACATTTTTTGTGCATTAGCTTTGAATACAAATGGCTTCTGATTGGTGGCCCCGCCATAAAGACCAGCTTTGACAAGCTCATGACATCCAATGTTTGTTAAGACAGGTTCAAATTGGACTGATTCAACTCCGTCATGATTTTTAACTGAGCAACCAAGAGTCTTTACGTCCTCGTTTGAGGCTTTCAGTTGGCAACATTTCATAATGTCACTATCGGGAAAATTTAATCCTAATTTTTGACAATGTTCCCCCAGCCAAATTAAATTATTTCACTTTTTTGTGACCGAAGCACTTGTAATTCGGGCACCAACTGTTAAGCCTTTTTGAAACTCTGACCATCAATAATAAGAACAAGCAGTAGGTCCAGGTTATACAAAAATTATGTGCTGAAAACATGCACATTCATCATAAAAGCTATTTTAGGCATTACAAGATTCAAGCTCATGAATAATGTAAGAAGAATAATTAGCAAGTGCAAACACAAACACGCAGGGTCATTAATCCACCAACAGAGCGGTAGGAAAGATAAGATATAAAAGGATCAGTAGATGCGATCGAAGTACAGACTCCCACTGCTGTATGGGCCAGGACTGGGAGAGAGCCATGGCAATGACCATGAGGCAACAACAGTTATGGCTTCATGAGACCACTTATGCCAGTTTCACTGAAATATTTCGCTTTCTGCAGAGTATATTTCTGGAATTTTTCAAAATTAAAATGCAGAGTTCAAGATCTCCAATACTTTCAATGACCAGTGAAACGATCGTTATGCCAGCATTAGAATGCTAAAACACTAATCGTATATTCACATCTGCTTACTTTACAATCTCACGAGTTAGTTCATTGCAAGAGTGTTTCATGTCCGTAGCGCAGCTCTTACTGCAAAACCGAACCACTTAAGTATAATTGAGTAGATGCTTCACGTTTCTAGCACCTGTCAAAAAGTGAAGCCGGGAATACTGCAATCGAGCTCATCCATCTGCCAGCCTGTCCGAATAAGTAGGGCCGAGTTTTCAGAAACTACTTTACCCTGATGAAATACATCTTGTGTGTGTTACATGTTATGACACTAAATGGGCTTGAAAATGGGATAACATGGTGGTAGACGATATTGACGCCAACATGTTTGGATGTAATCCTTGCTTGGATTAATTCTCATTTCAATCATTATCCATTTGGATCCAGTAAAAGCATAGAATATTTCAGCATCGAATAAAACTGGGGCGGCTGGGACAGATATGGGTCATTTGAAACAGATGCCAACAGAAAAAACAGCATCCCTTTCTAACATTTTAACATGCGATCATCAAAACCAAAATTATTGAGACAAGAGGATGAAAATAACAAGCCGGTTATCACATGGACCTGTCGACTCGCCCCAATAACAGAGGAATGCTTCGCCAGTGTATCGCCTTCCACAGGGAACAGGACCGTACGGCCCAGTGCAAGCCCCCCAGCAGCATCTCTTCCAAAGCAAAGGCATCGCCTTACACTGTTCATTTTTCCACACGGGGATCCTGAGGCACTGAGATCGTCATTGTGATCTTTATCGGGTTTCCATGCAGGCTGGGTCAGTGCGCTGAAAGAGTCCCAAAGGAGACTTTCCAACTGACTGACGAGACGTTGTTATAGCGAATGCGCGCAGCTACATATGTTTAAGTCTGTTACATAACTCCGGGTAAACCTAATCTAACCGAATGCACTCCTGAGTTCGGAGTAGGCTTTTTTGACTGTTTTTTTTTTTCTCACCCAAAACTATCGAGGCCAGTCCACACCAATACTGATAGCTCTAAAGATAAAGACAAATGTACAGTGTTAAAAATCAGTCCAGGGCACATCAAAAGTACACTGACAGCAAAAGTCACATACAATCTCATTAGGATCACATTCAGAGCAATTTTTATTCCAACTGCATGAACGATGAGGGCACTGCCAGCCATCCAAAATGGCAGATGGCACTGCACAGAGACCATTTATAGAAAAACATCATTCACCAGTGTGGATGCAATGGAAGCATCATATCATTACAGTTATCCACTGGGCTACAGATCTTGTGTGATCGGGCCCACCATCAGGGTTCTAGAACGGCCGTGATCTGAATTTTACGAAGTTCTTGCTTTAACTCTCCAACTAACAAATCCCCAGAAATCATCCTCTGGACGTGTAAAAGACACTCCGAAATGTTAACATTTCTAAGAGGGACTGGACCTATTTATTAAGCAGTTATTCTCAGCAAGCTCTCACGCTTATGAAGGATGGACTCCAGAAAATCTACAGCACTAATTTGCATCATCAGGATGGGCAGTTCGCTCTACTTATTCAGCTCATCCACAAGCCACTAAACTCCGTCAACTGTATCGCCAGTCAAACCCTCCTCTTTTTATCTTCTCTCTGCAGCATCATCTTAAAACTGCAGGGAGAGCTGCTGCTAGCGGATGGTTTTCAGGCTGCCAAGCAACAGATGTTCCCCCAGATTCCCATCTCTCAGATTGATGCAAGCACGATTTTTCTGCTGGTAGGGTACTTGGCAAAGGAGGCTGGCACAGTCCACGAGCAGCAGTGAAGGATTTAGTGACAGGGAGAGAACAGGTTAATAAGCACTTGCCTGCATGCCTGCAAGGCAAATCTGTACACTACACCTCCACAAGAACATGGACGTATAGCGTAACTAATTAGGTCCCACCTCTTTAAAATAAACCTTTCTCCGGATACTGGGTTTATACATTACTCAAGCGCATGTGAGGCTTTATACAATTTGCAAAGCACAGACAGTTCCAGAATTGGAAGAAGTAGCCCTCCAAGTCAAACCAAAGTGAAACGGTTACAGAGAACTCCTTAAACACAGCAAACTAGGCTCCCTTTGTCTGTTCTGTCAAAAGAAAAACATTGACAACCAGCAGTAACTAACGTAAAAATCTCAATACTGTAGCCCCTTAAGTCCAAAAATGATAAGCAGGTATTGTAATGCATTGTATTGGAAATGGTTCGTCCAGGTTTTCGTAGAGCAGTGCACACTTTGCCCTCTGGTATTAAAGGTGAAATGGCTCAGCTTGTACTCCCGCGGGATTTCATACATAAACCTTTAAAATAATACACAGCACTGTTCCCTCTACTGCATGAATGGGTGCATGCACATGCAAATACTTTACAGCACACTGTGCAACTCTGCTTCTTTGCATCGTGTCTGATTTATGAGCCATAAGCGGAGAAATTCAGGGGTGACACTGTTAAATTTAAGCAATCTTTGTATTTTTAACACAGAATGTCCCGCTAAATGTTTCTTCAGTTTTTCCTCAGAGATGCCTACACCTTTCTGAAGCTCCAGTCACCTTGTTCAATAATAGAGTTAAAAATATCCACAGTATGATATTCATTAGAGGGCAATTCTTTGAAAAAACACAGAAATGCTGACACAGGAAATGGTGTCTGTACAGCGAAATACTGCAAGCGGCCATTATTAGAAAACATGAGGTGACTGGTGTCAAATTCTGATCACTATCGCAGAGACTATAAAGTAGCCTGGGTACAGTATACACTGATGTCACTTCAGGTGAAGACTGCGCTCCAAGGTCACTTGGCTGGTACGGTCGCCTCTAGAGAAATAATGCGTCATGAGGGCAAGATTATAATGCCTATTTTCTAGTGGATATCAGCTCATCCAGTCACTCATCAATACAGAGTTGCAGCTGAAGGTCATTAAAACACTTAGTTCCCACACAGCATAAGCCAAGTCTGCACATTGTCACCTAGGAGTGTAAAAATGCAGGTCATTGTCTTATATCTTGGAGCAAAAGATCTCTTGACTCAATAACATATTTATTTGCATCAGGCAAAGACATCCATGCTCTACCATTAGCATATGAGCTAGCACAACAGCTAAGCATTAATGACACCATGAGCCTGCTAACTATACGATAAGGTGCTCAGACCAATCATGAATGATGCAGATGTTCAAATATCGCAGCATATCCTGACATAATGGGGAAGGGTTTCACTGCTCTGGCCCACTCTCTGCAGTCGATAAACAGCTACACTGTTCTAGAGGCATTAGTAAATCCTCACTGCTTAATTCAGGACCACTGTGCACCTCATGTGTTCCTCCATCGTTATGGCTGGTATAAGGTGCCTGTGTTAGTTCTTAAAAGTGCCTCATGTGTATTATTTTCAGCAAGTTAAGTCTCAAAACCTCAATGACAGGCTGCTCAGCAGGTGACTGGCCATCGAACGACGGCAATTCAAGTTCACGTCTCTAATATAAGAAAGAACACGGGTGGCCTTATCTTGAAAGAGCGTAGCCAACAGTATTAAACAATACAGTTGAACCTCGGGAGGCTAATTAATTCAACATTGCTATCAGCAGGATATCGGCTATTATTTGCAGCTTTTATCACAGCCACATAGAACTGCAGATAGCACAATCAAAAAACAAACCAGGCTCCAATCCTCAACAAATTATCACCAAGCACACTTAATTCTGCATGCAGCCAGGGCAGTGCAGCAGGTCTGTGTGTCAATACGTGCGAGTGTGTGCCCGTATTTGCACGCATGTGTGTTCGTGTGTGTGTGTGTGTGTGTGTGTGTGTGTTAGTCCTTTGAAGGGACCTGCCAAGCTGGAGGCTGGTGTAGCGGGTACATATGGCAGGCTATTAATGAGCAAGTCCGCTAATAGCTGCAGTGTCGAGCGGTTCATAAAAGAGCCCTCATTTCCATCTGCCTGCAGTTTACAGCACTAAGCCCCCACAGTTCACTGCGTCTTTATTGCGCAAAGTACAGAGCCTATCTGCCCAAGGCTCAAAGTAACAGCCTACTTTAGAGGTATGACAGAAACATCCATTCCATGGTGCGACACCACAGAGAGCTCACACATTCTGCACACTGAAGTCAGTTTCTAGGTTATGCACACATATGTAAAGCAGATCAAAATGATAGCAAAAAAGGAATTGAGAATGACATGAAAAAAAGGCATGATTACAAATTTTCAAAAAAAAAAGTCACTACCTGCAACATTTTTAAAGATCCTTCCTGGTAAGTATGATTCAGCTCTCTGCTGCAGATGAACCCTAACCTTAGATGCAGTTGTTTAACTGATGTGGTAATTGTACCTGGAATGCATAACTGCACATCGAATATTGAAAAAGAGGTAGTGCCCGAGATCTATTCAAATAATGGAAGTTTAGTCATTCTAAAATGGTAACAGACATTGCATGAATCAAAAACGCTCCATTAAACCTGGTGTGCTACCAGCCTGACTACAGTATCTCCCGGTGGATTTTTTATAATATATATTGATCATGAAAAATGCGTCTAACAACATAAGAACAACATAAAACCATACACAGCAGCTCAAATGAACGTGAATACAAAAGTGAAACTCTGCTTGGGGAATAGCAGTGAATTCCCATGTTGTCATCAACTATCAAAATCCTCCATTTCACATCAATATAAATACAAAGTATTACTGTTGCTTATGTGTAGAGAGGTCCCTTTCATAATTCAGCTTTCAAATTGTCTATTACTTGTGAGCCCTCCACAAAAAAACAGCTCATAAACTGCAGAGCCAAGAGCCCCAAATACCCTCTCTTAGCACATTCTTCCCCCCCAAATGTTTCTCACATGACAAGTAAAAGTCATTGCTGTTTAATGCAATAGAGCACAGTATTTGCATTCAAACAGTGCATTGCTTTCAAAAGAATCCCGTTCTTGAGGGGTTGCAATGCAAAAAAGACCCTGCCTTTCGAGTCTTTGTCCAACGCAGTCACGAGCATATAATAGAATTCAGAAGAGATATGGAATCATTAGTTTAGGCAAAATACCCTAATCTTTTTGCCATTTCACCAATTATTCTGTTGTCAAATATCTAGTTTTTATCAAGTCTTGTAATGTTTTGGATGGGCAATTATGGATAAAATGCGTGTGACTGCTGGTCAGTTTTAGAATGCTTATTTGTATGTTCGTGACAATTATAAAAGATAACACGTACGTATAGCTTTGAAAGTCGATTTTCCCAGGTATCCAACATATCCAAAGTTGCACTTAAAGCAATTATACACACTCATGTTATGTCCAAAATAAAGATATCATTTGTAAAATTTCATGCCGTACAATGGAATTAATGATGATGTACTTTTGAGTATAGGATAGCGTACAACAGAGAATGATTTCATTGGCATGTACTGCAAACAGGAAGGCTGTAAGGATGAGTTCACATTATTTTTCAATTTGGGGACTATATTACAGGGATAATGTTATCAAGCTTCTATAGCGAAATATCTTTCAGCTAGTTCTTTTTCCAGAGACTGATTGTACTGTCAAAAAGATTTCAAAATAATAAATTTTGTACCTGATGCAAAAGTTTGTTTCAGGCATCAAAAAAGTTGGTTGATCGTAAAACATGGCATTATTTATAATTCACACCAAAACAAGAATCTCTCCATTTTTAGATGTTTGGGGAGGTTGAGTGGCAGCTTATACATGGCGTCACGAATAATCAGCTGTGTGCAACGCCTGAGTATCACCCTCAATGGTCAATGAGTTTTTGATTCAGTGAATGTATTGTTTTATCACCAAACTATTTTTGGTCCCCGAAATTCGTAACTGTTACTCTGCATCGTTAATGCGTTTGTTTGTCTGTGGGTTCTCACTCTACAGGTCATCATTCCAATTTTATTACTTTCTTTCATAGGTCATCTTATTTGGGAGGATCGTGGCCAGAAACCTATCAAGGTCAAGGTCAACAAAAACGTCCAAAACGCATATTGGTTCACAATTCTGGTCCTAATTGAGATAGAGGGCTCTAAATTCGATGACCAGGCGCAGGCGCAGAAAATGGGAGGAGCGCCGCGCCAACGGGGTGTATCCAGGCGTATTTTGCAATTTCGTGCCCGGCGCAAGTACTCCTCTGTCCCGCCTCTGCCCCTCCTGCCGGCGCAAGTGGCAATGAGGGAGGAGAGAAGGCGTGAGTGGGTTTAACACAGCAGAGTCAAATCTTCACCAATCAAATGAGCACCTCTCCTCACCTTTAAATTTTGGAATCAAGAAGCCTCCGTCCTATATCTGCATGATGCGTCAATGTTGCATTTTACTTTGCTGCTTCAGGCATGTTTTCTGCACCGCTTACGTCTATATTAAGCATTACAAATATGAGTTAGCTGGCTAGCTAGGGCATTTGTGAATTATTACCATTAGCAAACTTGAATGGAATTTCAAAACGAAATTACGTCAGATAATTCAAACTTATGAAGTTGGAATGAAATACGACTGTTGCTCATTTATTTCTTCTGCCTGCATCATTGGGAAGAGAAACAATGGATGGCGTGTTCCTATTATTACACCCTGTTGCTGCTTAAAATTTTGGGATTAACATGCATGGACAACAATGCAAGATACGTTACACATTTATTTTCACTATGCGATCTTAACTCAGTATGAGATCATAGCAATCAGGTTGTATTCCTTTCCCCCACTAAAAACGATAAAACCTAAGTGACAATAATAACACGTGTGTATTCGCGTCTTTGCATTGACTTTGAATGTAATCAGTCGTGCGAAAAATTCGTTTCGCGTCCAGTGTGCAAGCGGCTTTACTGAGCATAGAACGCAAGCATTATATATATATATATATATATATAGTTATGGCGTCAATTTGTTATGACGTCACGGACAGCAAGGGATGAGAGACAGAATTCTTAAACTTCAACAGATTTAATTAAACAAACACTTAGAACTAATCTACAATATACCCTACAGACCAAGACTGAAATAAAAAAAAAAGATAGTTACAGTCCCTTGGTAATTGAGATGGGCTGCTATGTTGCGATGTCCTGGGACAGGAAAATGCTCCAACACAGGCAAAAATCCACAAAAAGCTTCATAGGTCTTGAAAAGAGTGACAGGTCTGGTCAAATGTATCCTTCCACAATTTCTCCTTGCAATTTCTCCAACTACTCCTCCACTCTCTCAATTTTTCTCCTTATATACTCTTGTCCAGCCCCCTCTGAGGCATGCCCAGGACATGCCCAACCTAGCTCCAGACTGGGCTTAACAAAAAAAAATGTCAATACTGCCATCTAGTGGCTTTTTTTCCCCATTACTATATTACTATATATATATATATACGCACTGCCTGATGCCGAGGCAGTTTGCAGTTGGCTGAGAAAGATGCGAAGTCGTTAGTTTGCATCACAGATTCAGCTGCGTTGATTAAGCCAGGTCGAGTTTCCGTTACGCGTGCCAACCGCCTTTGATCTGACATCAGGACAATCGATATACATACTATAATTCATGTCCTGATTCAGATAGTTACATTCAATAGTGGCTGCTGTAATAATTTATTGCATTGAAATGTGCCTGACATTCTGGAAACCTGCCTGTGAGGTTTCGATGACGTGTGCGCACTGTATGCCGGTCAGCCAAATTACCACTGCACAGAAAGTAAACCAGGTTGGAGCTGGCGAGCTCTCTGCGCACTTTCGGCGGAGCCTTTATCAACGAAATTGTCACTGCGTCATGATGAATATGTGACACCTCCCCCTACTACACCGCCACACCCATCTCAGCGCACGACCGTCAACCAAATTGCCAAAGTGGCTGCGCACGGTGTTGCACCGCACAAAATTACCACTGCGCGGGCTGCACCGGATGAAATTACCACTGCGTGGGCTGCGCCACGCCAATAAATTAGAGCCCAGAGACTTTAAACCACGGCGTTCTATTCGTCAGAATGACATCACACTTGCGCAAGTATGTTAAAATGACGTCACAAAGTGACATAAATTCTCGACTTTTGCAAAAAATAATTTTTGTTGGCTTGAATATTCAGCACATTGGTCGAGTAGCTCACACAAAAAGTCTCAAACCCATTGGTCAAATTGCGAAAATGGCCCCTTTTTCCAACATCCTCTATATTCTTTGGTTTCAGAGTCAGTTGGATGGGGTAACATATTCTCATAATGAGAAAAATATTAATGTTTGTCCAAATTTTCAGACCTGAAAGGTCCAAGTCAATGTCAAGGCCACACAAAATGTCAAAAGCGCATTTTGGCTGATAATTTTCTATTCAGTCAGAAGATGACAAACCAATGCCATTCTGTTTGAACCTGCAATGCAGTCCTAGCAATTCATCTGAATTTTGGCAACTCATCGTTTCATGAAAGATCTTTCATTTCTTTCTCAGTATTTCATTGCAAAAAATCTTCAATGTTGAATTTTCATGAAGTTTCCTTGTGTTGGTGGCAATTTTTTGTTCCAAAATTATATGGATAAATGGAAATAAGTTTTATTTCCAAATGATACAAGTGTCTTGCTTCATTGAAATCACTCCTCCAGTCTGGGTGACACTCAAATCCTGAGTTATTAAGCCTTAAATAGGGATCACGCATACATGGGCTGGGATCGGCTTGATCTGGCATCCGCATAAAGGGGTTAAAATGAGCATGATTGGTCTTTAGATGAAATGTCATCAGGTGCTACTCAAAGATATCTGCTCCTTAGACCTCTACACAAGGTTACTCTGCTGACAATGCACAAAATGAGGGGTTTTTTAATGGTATCTGGGACCTCAACATGGCACAGTCTGCAACTGACAGGATAAAATTAAAGACTGTTTCAACATAAGATCAAAACACAGCCTACAGTGGCAAAGTCATTTGACAGTGACTGGCCTAAAACAAAAAACTGGGTCTAAAATCTTGAAAGCACGCAAAAGTCACTTAGGGGCAAAGATCATTTTTTGCATCATTTTCTACAGCGCCATATGATGGATGACTCAATCTCCCACAGCTGCACCAATTAGCATACCAGTGCAGACTGCAGTGTTTGCAAAATCTCCCAGGTACTGTGGCATAAAGAGCGATTCATAATGTGCTGACAACTACAGAGTTCTCATGCTCTCTCAACGTGCTACCTTGTAAGCCATGCTGAAATGAGTTGAAAAACATTTTTTTATTTGATGCAGAAGCTGTGTGCGCTGAGGGCAGCTGCATAATAGAGAATATTCCCACCAGCCCTCTACAAACGGCCTGATCCATAGATCCTTACCCCAAGGCCACCTCATCAAGGGCACAACTCATGAGGACAGGCCCATGATCAGCCAGAGCGTCAAAGGGGACAAAGCCAGCAGCCACAGCACTACTCAATCTGTTCCGGCCGTGTGGCTGAAGCTAAGCAGGTGTGGGCTTAGTTAGTACTGGGTTGGGAGACCATCTGGGAAACTAAGTTGCTGCTGGCAGAGGTGTTAGTGGGTCACTAGGTTGCGATCTTCCCTCTAGTGGAATAATCCCCAATGTCACAATGCAGTGACGGGGACACTGTACTGAAGGTGATGCTGTCTTTCGGATGAGATGTTAAACCAAGGTCCTGACTCTCTGTGGTCATTAAAGATCCTATGACGCTCATCGACAAGACTAGGGCGTTCCCCGGTGTCATGGCTGAATTCCCAACCTGGCTCTTTCAACCTGCCACCTAATCATCCCCTGATCTAATTGGCTGTGCAACTTGTCCTCTCCCTCATCATCTCAACCCCCAGGGCTCCCTTGAAAATAAATTTCAATCTCAGCGGAACTTCCCCGGTTAAATAAAGGATAAATAAACTACTACTATCCAGTTCTTTTGTAACAGTAAGTGGGGGAGGGGGTGATTGGGGGGGGAAGACATGAGGTGTTTTAAGTGTTTCGAGAGGGAAGCACACACAGCCACTTGAGCAGACAGGCAGGGTCATCCCGTCCAAACACCAACCCCCCGGCAAGGTCCTGCCTCGTTTGGTGTGGGGAAGGGGGGTGATTATGCAGATTTCACAGGTCAGTGCTCCGCTGGCATTTGCAGTAAGGCAGGGGATTTAGGAAGAATCCGGAGAGAGAGTTGGTCACAAAGAGCCAGTGGATCTTTGACTGACGCGGGCTTGTCAGAGGGAAAAACACAACCAAGAGTGGACGAGAGCCGAGAGGGGGAGACGAGGGAAATAAGAGGGAATTGGAAAAAAATAGGGGGAGAGGGAGAATAAAGGAGAGGAAGAGCATGAGAGGGAGAGAGAATAAGAGAGGTGGTGTAAGAGAGTGAGAGAGGACACACAGAAGAAGACAGATATGGAAAAAGTACAAGGGATGGGACCGATCCAATCCAGGATCAGTATCGGGTGCCGATCCTGACGTGCATCACTGGATTGGACATCGGACTGATGTCACCGATCCATGTGCCGATCCAGATTAAATATGTTTTGAATAATAAATATGTAATCCTGCAATTGGTTTGCACATGCTATTTGTTTCTTTCCCAGAATTCTGAGTTAAGCCTAATCCATGCCAAAAGCATGTCTGGAAGCGTTATTCACGTCCCTCACTCGCGTCTCACTCAACAGATATGGTTCTATTTTATTAGGTGAATCAATCCATACCGATTCCCCCGCAGACCCCCGCATTTTTTTACGTATCGAGTCTATTTTGTTGCGTTTAGTACCCAGAAAGCTGTTCAAATCACACCAATATCGATCAGAACCGCAAAAATATCCACTTGTAATCTGTTATTTCCTGTGTTTTTAGCTAGTCTGGAGCCATCTCCGTTAAATGGTGCAAGTCCCCTTTTTCATGAGCTGATTTTCATGTCGTCAAAACATTTTATGAATGAATGACATGAGGAGACTACAATGGGCTCCTTCACTGGGCTTTTTCAATGAGATATTGCAGTGGCAGAAGACCCCGTGCCCCCCTAATTACTATCTGCAGCCCAGAGCTCGACTGGAGTGGAAAATTATGGTGCATTAAAACAGAATCGGCCCGCGATGAAAACCAGATCAGGGATTATTTGATCTGTATCATGGGCCTTGGAAGCTTAGGCCGGAAGGGGTACTGTAGGGAGAGCAGGAAATCTTACAGAGAGCGGCGGAGATCTGAACACAGCAGGATACCTTCCGTAACGGCGTGCGGTTTGATGATGCAACATGTGCAGTCCGTACACTTGGCCGTGCCGGCGGGGCCACCGCCTGCAGTGGAGGGGAAGAAGAACTCCAGCTCCTGCGAAACAAAGGGAGGAAATACATGCATTTCACCTGAGTTACCCACAAAGAGTGGTCACAGCATGGATCACTGCCTGGGACATGAGAACAACTTCAATACCAATGTTAGTAAAGAGCTAAGTGCTACAGAGCTGAATGGCCTGTTCTCATCATGCTGCAGTGAGTATAGCGTTTAGGATACGCCAATCATACTCTGTAGCTAAAAGAGCTCTTCTGGAAACCCAAAACACTATCTGTGAACTGAGAGAGCTTTTTATGAAACCAAAACCTCTGTCTGTGAGCTGAGATAGCCTTTCTGGAAACCCAAAACACTACCTGTGAGTGAGAGCGCTTTTCTGGAAAGCTAACCCACTGACTGTGAGATGAGAGCTTTTCTCAAAACCCAAAACACTGTCTGTGAGTGAGAGAGCTTTTCTGGAAACCTAAATTACTGACTGTGAGCTGAGAGAGCTTTTTTTGAAACCTAAACCACTGTCTGTGAGCTAAGAGAGCCTTTCTGGAAACCCAAAACACTATCTGTGAGTGAGAGAGCTTTTCTGGAAACCTTAACTACTGACTGTGAGATGAGAGCTTTTCTTGAAACCTAAACCAATGTCTGTCAGCTGAGAGAGCCTTTCTGGAAACCCAAAGCACTTTCTGTGAGTCATTGAGCTTTTTTGGAAACATAAACCACTGACTGTAAGATGAGAGCTTTTCTGGAAGCCCAGACTCCCCGTACCCGCGCTGCTGATGCCAGAGAGTCTGATCCATGGGCAGCGTTTTTGGTGCCATCAGTGCCAAACTGGGCTCGTAGGCTGCTGGGAGCGTCCTTCCGAGCCAAACTGGAGTCTGTCGGGCCCAGGATCTTCCTCCAGGTGGACACAGCCTCATCACCCATCACCTCCATGGCAACCATTGGGCCAGACATTACAAACTGGATCAGGTTACTGCAGTGCACAAAACCCATCACTCAAAATCGAGCATCCAACCAGCAGCATCCCTCAACCTCCAGTATCCAATCAGCAGCATCGCGCAAAACCCATCATCCAATCAGCAGAATCATTCAATGTTCCAACATTGTCACTCAAAATCCATTCTCCAATCCGCTTCATCATTCAATTATCCAATGTCCAATCAGCAGCATCACTCAAAATCCAATCATCAGCATTACTCAAAATCAAACAATTAAATAAGAAACCTTACTAAAATCTGAAAACCAATTAGCAACATCACTCAACAACCAGCATCCAATCAGCAATGTCTCACAAAAACCAGTAACCAACCACAGACATCACACAAAGTCTCAGTCCAGGCTGCTGCACTCCTAGGTAACACATTACCTGAACTTGCAACATGAGACATTCCCTCCCCAGTCAGGGACTGTTAACTGGGACAGACTTGCTTCTTAACAAGGTAAAGGATAGGAATGTCTGACAGATAAATTAATTCGCAGAGGCAAAACAATAAGAAATGGACTCAGATTCAAATGTTTTTGTCAAAGTTAAATGCGCACTGGTGGAGATTTTCTGACACTATGAACATGGAATAAATGTAAATTGCAACAAAGAACAAACAAGCAACGAAAATGTGAAATGCGAATTAAAATGTGAAGCTCTAGGGTACTTCCAAGCAAAACCAACAACAAAACAAATAGAAAATTTTCACAAAATACTGCAGGCATATAGTTGCAACAAGGAAGAAACATTCCAGAAACACCAGGAGAATGCTTTGGGTTAGTGGAGACCCAACATGTACTACAATACATGTACAGGGCCTTCATTGCAGGAAATGTACAGGTTGAGAGTTTATCATAAAAAATGTGCAGGTAGAGAGTTTATAATTGAAACTTTGCAGGTAGGGAGTTTATAACAGGAAATGTGCAGATAGGTAGTTTATTATAAGAAATGCCCATGAAAGGAGTACATTACAGAAAGTGTGCATGAAGGGAGTGTATTATGGGAAATGTGCAGGTAGGGAGTTTAATTATGCATAAGAAATGTGCAGGTCAGGAGTTCAATTATGCGTAAAAAATGTGCAGGTGATATAGGAAATGTGCAGGTTGGGAGCTTATTTTAAGAAATTTGCAGGCAGGGAGTTTATTATAAGAAATGTGCAAGTAGGGAGTTTATTACACGAAATGTGCTGGTAGGGATTTTATTATGGCAAATATACAGGTACAGGGCTCAAAATTGCGACCAAAATTAACACTGTGCGACCTCTGAATTCAAATAATCGCACCTGTGCGACCGCTTTTCCCCCCAATTAAACAAGTCTTTTCCTGTGCATTTGGTAGTTAGTTGGCATGCAAACCGCCGCTGCAGCTTGAATAGAGATGTGCGTACGTGTCGGAGCAGTGTATGCATCTACTGGACATACCGCAGCCGCGCGTACCAGTTTAAGAATGGAGCACACCCAGTGCGTTCCCTTGAGCTGACAGTGACCACTCTGACCAATCAAAGGGGAGCTTGACATCCTAAACCTCAGCACTGATTCTAGAATGGTCAATACTAGCCGTCAATCACCCCACTTCGCGGTACTGAGAGTTAACTATACACAAGATTTAGACGGAAAATTAAACGAAGAACAATAGAAGACTTTTTTTGGTACCGTTAACGTTCATAAAAATGAGTCGGTAACAAAAGTTACTGAAACTGAGAATCATGACAATGACTGCAACGGTGATTCGGACGAACTGGAGGCAAAAAGAGTTTTTTATTTTCACAAAGAGTGGCTTCAAAATGTTGAATGGCTTAGGATAAAAGAAGGTGAAATGCACTGTGTTTATTGTAAAGTTAATATGGCCCGGATCTAGCAGGTAACAGCGCGTTACCTGCTGGGTCCAAACACTTTAAACGTGAAAGTCCCTCCATACTAGCCTGGCTAACGCCAGACCTCATCTCAATCTGCATTGAGATTTTAGTCTGGGAGCCTCACATTCATTTTCTCGTTTTTGAGGCGTGGATAACGAATGCCCAGAACCATTTATTGGGCGCTACGAATGTCTATCAAATGCGTCTGTACGTAGCTTATAGCCAATCGTATCAATTATACCAGATGACGTATGTAGAGCGACAGAAATTCAACGTGGAATAGGACGATGGGTCAGAGATTTATGTGTACACGATGGCGATCAGCGACTACTGCCGTTTGTGCAAGACAAACATGAGGGTAGAAGGTATTTATGGACACTCTACAGACATGTTTTTATCGAAAAAAACCACCAAGTTTATCCGAGAGGTTAGAGTTATTAGGGGTGAGAGCCGCGCAGGAACAAACTACAAGCTTCGATGTGTCGCTTAGACGTCATCATCATCTTGCTGTCTCTCCCCCCCCCACACCCGTTCTGTGATTGGTTCCTTCGCTGAAGCCAAAATCGGATCCATGGAATCCAGGCTGCCTTGCAGCGTGAAATGAAATCGCGCGCAAGGCAGCATGGGTATACCCAGGCCACCTCCATACATGGAGAAAGCACGAAACACAGAACATGTGACAAATGCGCTTCAACGAGTAGGTCTGGTGTTCTGACAAATTTTGCCATTTATCAAAATATGATACCTCGCGGTTCTGCGCTTGCGCAAGCCTAAAATCTTCGTCTCAGTTTCTTCGCTCATGTCTTAAGTAGCCTATCCGCAAAAATCATAAAAACACATTTTTTTCTGAGCGTCTTTCGACCTGTAAGCGTTTATATATTTGCATGTACACGCTGGGTTTTCCTGAAAATGCCGAAATTTGATGACAGTGGCGTGCGGCATATATCTTAGAACAAACGTATCCAACTCATTACATCTGCTTAGGTTATAATAAGCTAACAAATGAAGTTAGCTCTGTAGACTGATTCATATTGCAATATTAAGGCGAAAACAACGTCTTTACGTCAGCTCTGCATTTAACCCTAACACAGTTGAAGATGTGATTCAGATCAGTGTGGAGGGTCCTCCTCTGGACATATTTGATGCCTCACAGGCAGTGAAAAGATGGATAAAAGGGCAGAGAGCCAAAAGACCCAATTTTAAATCCTGGCCTCAGGATATGGCAAAAGCCAATGTAGTGGAAACTTTTGTTAATCAATGAACTCAAGACTGTCATATTAATTAATAACTTTCATTTGTTGGAGACAGTTGTATTGTTAATGTGGAGTGTTATATTGCAGTTTTTTAAACATTAAACAATATATATATTAGTGCTTCTTAGATTTCGGTGTGTGCGCTCCTAAATTTTGGCTCGTGCTCCTAACTTTTTGAACTTGGGACCGCAGCGCTACCAAGTAAAAGAAGTTCATTTTGAGCTCTGAGGTAGGGAGTTTATGATAGGAAATATGCATGAAGGGAGTGCATTATTGGAAATGTGCAGGTAGGGAGTTTATTATAGGAAATGTGCAAGTAGGGATAAAATTACAGCAAATGTCCAGGTAGGGAGTTTATGACAGCAAACATGCAGGTAGGGAGTTTATGATGGGAAATGTGCAGGTGGAGAGATAATGAACTATGCCTTCAGGTCCCCTCCATATTACTGCAGCAAGTGCATTTTTGGCAGTGCAGCTGCACCAGTTCTAACAGGACAGCAGCGGCAGTCCCAGAAGGGTGCGAGGCTCTCTGCACTCAGACACACTGCAAAGTCACAGCAATGTCAGAGAGACTGCTGATGCCAGTGGCCAAGTTCCCCCGAGCCGTCACCTCGCCCCGCACCGGTCACTCATTCACTCAGCAGGCACTCACTTGAAGAAAGACTTTGCCTGGTGCTCGGAGTAAAAGTCCGCTGCCTGCTTCCTGAAAGACAGGGGAGAGAGAGCAGAAGGAGGTTAATGAGTGACGAGATAAGACTCCGCAAGCATGTGCCGACACCGACGGTCACCATCGGCCTCTACAGCGCAGCGCTGCACCTGCCTCTTCTTTAAACAAAGCTCAGTTTCTTTAAAGGCGCACAGCATTCCTTACACATGATCAGGTTATTCAGGGACACCTCTCTCTCTCTCTCTCTCTCTCTCTCTCTCACATCATAAAATTTTCAGACTCATCGCTTGATACTTTTTTCCTGCAGAGGTTTTTGACCTGCAAATACCGTAACCTTACATAACACACCCCCCGGGGCTGGATGCAAGGTTAAGGGTAAACCAGTAAATTACTGCACAATGTACTCTCCCATGAGAGCAATCCTGCTGCAGAGTCGAGCCTTGTGTTCTTTTTAATGCGGTTCTCTACAATCAATCCAAATTAACCTTCATTTCCCAGCTCCTTCACTGTGACTCAGGGGGAATTATCATCATGAGGGGTCTCCAAACCGCCCTGTTACAAATCTATAACCTTCTTTGAAAAAGGAGGCAATGACGATGCCGTTATTCTCTACAACCCCCGAGGAAAAAAAGAGCACACCAATGACAAACTCCTATCAGATCGAATTAACGCCACGACGGCTCGTATCCCGGACATTTTCCATTTATCGCCTCATTCCATCGCTGCTGATTTTCATGTCAGCTGTTCTGAAATGAACCGCAAACAGAGCATCACATCAACGGTGCCATTCCCCTAAAATCAGCAGTTTCCATGCGATGCATGACTTAACGGATAAGTGGCTTTTTCTATTAAAAAGATGTTACTTTGGTACATTAGCTCAGAGCTGTGCAGCTAAAGGAAAATGGCTGAAATGAATGATGGATACAGCCTGTGCTGCAGCCACTGCAATGACTCCCGAATTAATGCATTTCATATTATAGCCTGTGCCTTAGCGCTCTCAATAAGGTCATTTCAGTGAGTTTATAAGAGCAAATAACAATTTTTATACCCTGAGAAATATCCCTCAGGAAAGACGCTATCCTTATAGTGCCCACGAACAGTTCAGCTGATTACTGCGCTCACTTCATTATAAACTGTAACCCCAGAGTGAGAACTGACCGCCCAGACTTGGCACCTTTTGTTATTTACAGTTTTGTTTGGAAAATTTGACAAACATACACAGCTCAGAATCAGCAGCCTTCCTGTTTATTTCCCTGCTGATCATAATGCTAAGCCACACCTTATGCTACAACGCAAGATACATTCTCAATAACCACATTTCCACCCACTGTGCGGAGCATACATTAAGTATGCCATTTTCCTCATGTTGGTCTGAAATACGAACTGCGCACATTGCCTAGTTGCCAATATGAAATGCAGTAGTGGTAGCTGAGCGGCGTATGGGGGACGATGTTGTTGAATGTGTGTGTCTTGTCTCCTGCAGTAAAGGATGAGGCAGTTAGCAAAGTAGTGTGGAGTTGCGGAGCGGTGTGCAGCAGAATGCTCTCGGGACACCCTAACGCTCCCTCTACCCACAGCATGACAGGATTAGGCCACGTCACTAGTCGTGACTCTGAGTGGCACAGAAATTGCTGTCCTCGTCCGTTTTCCTACCCAGCAGATGCGCCTACATGAGAAGGTTTTTATTCCTGTTTGAGCCAAAATGGAGTAATGCTGCCACCATCTGATGTCACTGCAAACAGACTGTTCCCAGGCTGAGACAGCCTAAACTCGTCAAGGAAATTTCTGGGATTAAATCCTAACTTCAGGGAATTCATTTAGCTTTACTTCCCTCTTCAGACTCAGAAAAGCCACGAAATTTTTCTTTTTAAATGTCATTTGCAGTGATGACTTTGCATTTCATGCATTGTGTAAGAGAATGAGGAAGTTGGTAAGCACTTTTACAGTTTGTGACAGAAACATGAAATAAGATACCTGGCCCCCTCCAAGTGCTGCAAGATCCTTCAGCTTAAAAAATGAAAAGTAGTTACTGATATTGAGTCTTTCTGGAAACAAAGATTATAAATATGCCATAACAACAAAATCATGAGGCAAGGCATCCTTTTTTACAAAAGCAAAAAAGCAATAAAAACAACATTTAAAGGCAATAAAGACTGAAATAGGAGATGAGACTCAATTAGTTTGTATTTCTGTTGTGTAAACAAGCAACTTGCAATTCTCTGATGGAGCCAATAAAATGAAGTTTGATGAATACCAGGGGCTTCAGAGCCAAGCAGCTGAAAAGGCCATCAATGGAACTTCTACTTTCCACTTCACCCAGTCTTTTGGCCTGAGGGAGACCCCAATTATCAGAGCTTAAGGGCTGCCAACACAGCACAAGGAGCCAAACAGTGTGAATGAGTGTGGCGCTAGACCAGTCAGTCTGATGCTCCTGCCAGCACCACACACAGCTGTCCTGCCATCTATAAAAGCAGCAAGCGGCCAAAAGAGCAGGCCGGAGAACAGGCTAAATAGTGTTTTAATTCACTTCACCAGCAATTCAGTGCTGAAAAGCTCTGACAAATCACCTGCACAGGAGCCAATATTGGTAATTAAAAACGGTGTTAGAATGCTAATGTATAATTAAAATACACATAACATTCTCCAAGTTTCTGATAGAATGATAGGCTTATGACAATGGTAAAGCTCATAGTTACTTGATGTTGCTTAATGTTTTATAGAAAACTGACTTTAAAGTATAAATATGCAGACCAGGAATGACAACAATTCAATTCTGATAATAGAAGAGTTGTCGACGCATAATCACATATGTAATTATCCACACAATGGTACCGCATTAATTCAGATGAGAAGTAGATTATAGGTGAAACTGAAATGAAATCTACAAAAAATTTTCTTACCACGATAACTGCGTCATCTTGGCTTTGGTTATGATCAGGTTTTTATCATAAATCATCTGGATGATTTCACCGACCTTAGTCACGGCATCTGGCTTTATCAAAGCCAGAGTCCTAAAAAAGAACAGAAAAAAGGGATTGCTCGTGTTATGTGTCACATGCACATCTCAAATCACTGCACTGTGGTAAAAATGCAGGGGTATATGGAGGTGCGGGCATATTCATCCGCTTGTGGTGGGACAGGACATTGAGCTCTCCTCTGTGGTACAGAAGAGAGAGAGGAAGGGATTGAGGGAGTGAGAGAGACAGAGGGGGCAGGAGAAAAAGAGTAGAAGGAAAGAGACGGGAGTGAAAGATGGAGACGCAAAAGACAGAGAGAGAGGTGGGAGGGAGAGATCAGCAGAGGATAGAGAGAGGGGGAGAGAGAGATGAAGTGCTTAGGTTTCACTGCAGACATGCGTGGAGTCCCAAGTGAGAATCATACTGATTAGACAGCAGCTCTAAACACTTATAAAGCCCCATCATGGTCATCGCATGCCATCAATATTCTGCCCTGAGGAATAAGGCTTTCATTTAGGAGACCTATAAAATGGAGAGTATTTCTTCCCCAGTTCAGTCCACCTGTACAGCGGCCTCCACCGTACATAACAGCCCAGAGAAGGGTGAGTTTGAAGATGCCCCATGCTTAGTCTGTTGACCCTACTTCTCCATTTTCAGCGTTCGAAACAAACTGTAAGAAATTCCTGCTGTTTTCTACATCACAAACAGACCTGCTCTGCATAGATCACTCCTACCACCTCCAAGTCACTACTTTTTTTTCACCCTTAGCTCTGTTCGCGAGCCGATCTGAGCAAAGCTCATTGTCAAAGAGGGGACGCCCACTCAGAACAGCCGGTTCATCGGAGGAGTTGTTTTGCTGAAACATTTATTATAAACCTGCCTTTTGGAAATCTTATAATAACTTGAGGTGGGGGGACACAGCATATTGAAGGACCTTTAGGCCTCCAAGCACACCAGATATAAACGGCACACAAACAGAAAGCTAATATTAGCAAAAAAAAAAAAAAACCAAGCAAACACCGACCTTCTGGGTAAAATGCGCCTTCAATATCATACATGCAAATACCTAAAGAATCTACTTCGCTTCATAAAGGAGAATCATCACAGCAGATCAAGTGATCTACTCATATTCAAATACTGATCGAATTTATGACCTAAAGTAACCCAGAAGGAATAACCAGCCCTGACAATCCTGTGCTACCCTGTGCAGACTCAGGGCTAGAACACTCATATGAATCAATGGTTTTTTATAATCCTGTGATACACTATGCAGATTCAGAGACTGTGTTCTGCGTTCACAAATGAATCAGTCACTTCTTTGCAATCCTGTGCAACACTATGCAGATTCAGGGATTGTGTTAGCACAGGAGTCAGGCGTTTCTTTGCAATACTGAGCTACCCAATGCAAACTCAGGGACTGTGTTCGCATATGAATCAGTCGTTTCGTTGCAATCATGGTGGCTGAAAGGTGCATTTTTGGATGCCAAAGCCATCTGGCGTCAGTAAAAGGCCTCAAGGATGCCTGGCCAACTGTCCCTGAGCATGACTGACGCTGGCTCTCTCATAAAGCGAGGGACGCTGGGAGCAGTTGGAGAACCAACAGGTGCAAGGCGTAGCGACAGGGAGCCCTCCCTGCTCAATCACCTTTCACAGCCACGGCTATTTCAGAAAACTGGCAAATTAAGACAAACTTTCAAGGATGGAGCTGAGCCAATTCGCCCAAACCGTGAAAATCAAAGCGGCGTGAGGTCGGTGTCTTCGGGTGGCAATTTGTGCTCATTTCTCAGCGAGGCGAGGCAGGAAATTAACAAGCCGCCCGCCTACAGCTCGCTCTCCCGCCGGGACCAGAAGGGCTCATTTCGGCGGCGAAAGCAAAGGACAAGTCGCAGTATAGCTTAAAGCTTGCGCCCTTCTTCATTCCATGGTGAGCAGTGAGAATGAAGGAAGAGCAAAAAACATGGATTAGTCCACAAAATGATTCTCCATTTTCCAAATGGCACACGGACCTTAAACCAAGGAGAGACATTAAACAAATAAAAAATAGTGCCGTTCGGCGTTGTAGCTAACCAGGACTGACTGACTGACTGACTGTGTCACAGCGCAACGGCAAAATGTATATGAGCTAAAAATGTAGGTCAATATGCAAAGTGCAGCAAATTCGCATCATATGTGTCAAATATTGCTATTTGATACATACCAAATTTGGGTTGACTGCATCCAGAAATGCCTCAGATACAGGAAAAGTTAGATTTTGGATCAAAAAACTTTGATGTACGCATGGATGGGAACATGTATGCCAAGTTTCAGCATCATCCATCCAGTGGTTTCGGAGGTGATGTTTTTAGATCTTGAAGGTCAAGGCTGTGGTGGCCATATTGGATTTTGAATCGGAATGATCTGAGCAAAATTTCATCTACTCTTGCAGGAACACACATGCCAAATTTCAGCTTAACCCCTTAACTGTCACCTGCATTTTCTCACATTTGGCCCGGCCCTAATTAGGGACCAGTGACAGTAAAGGGGTTCATCTCCCCTGTGGTTTCGGAGCAGAAGACATTTTTAGATTATAATGTCAATGCCCTGGCAGCCATGTTATAATTCGAATCGCAACGATTTTAAATTTTAATCTAATCATATGTTGGAACACTCATGCCAATTTTCAACTGAATCCGTCAAATGGTTTCAAAGAAGAAGACGTTTTCTATGCTTTTAAGATCAAGAATGTGGCGGCCATATCGGATTTTGGATTGCAACGATTTGAACAAACTTTAACCTACTCATGGGTCAGAATGTGTACCAAGTTTCAGTTTCATCCCTCCAGCGGTATTGGAGAAGATATTTACAGACGACGGGCGCTGACGGACAAACAGGCCACGACGTAACCTCACCGGACCGAGGTCCAGGTCCGCTAAACACAAACACTTTTTTTCCCTGTGGGAAAAAAATTTTAACAGAGCACTTTTCTGTTACAGTTAGCAATGACTGAGTCTAAACAACCAACGCAGGGGGCAATCTTTCTCTAGAAACATTTGTCAACGAAACTGCAAAATAAGCCTCAAAAACGATGCAAAATTTTGGTTGCTTAGACAAGACATCACCATTAATATGCTCATATAACTATATCTGCATATTTAGTCATGTAGACACTGTTGTTAAAGGCCTGGCCTACATTTTTAATTATGCCGACAGAACATTTAGACGAAAAATAACAATTCTTGACTTTTTCCCCAAACAAGGCACCATCCATTCATTTAAATGGATGGAAAGAATATGAACACCTCACTAATCTGCAATTTAAGATGATGCACTGGTCGATGATGTAGTAGTTAAGCAGCCAATGGGAGCGCACCTCTCCTTCTTGCTGCCCAACTTGCTGGCAGTGTACTGGTCTCCATAGTCAATCAGGCTGAGCTGCCGGGAGAAGACGTTCACTCGGTTTCCCACGAAGAGGTCCGTCTCCTTCAGGTCCTCGTATCGCGTCCTTCTTAAAAACGTACGCTGATTTTTCATGTCAAACTGCAGCAACAGGGGGGAGAAAGCGGTGCTCATTATACACGAACAGTATACAGGGATACACTCATTCTGCATGCACCAATGCTCCATGCTGAGTGGATTATTACAGGTCCAGGGCACATAAAGCATGTCTCAAGGTCTTAAGTGCTCCAACATAAAGTCATGTTCTGATGGCAGGACTGACAGGAAGACAGTCGCAGTTTGTAGCAGGCACTCTGATGAGAGTATGCCATTACCCCCTTCAAACTCAGTGATTGATCAGAGCTAACAACTGTACAGAACTGCAGCAAAGATGCTCTGATTTAACTATCTATATAATAATTTTAAATTCAATTTGGGCGAAACAAAATTCTGGTGTTTATCCTTCACAAAGCATCTATTAATATTTGCACTAATAAAAACATTTTATTAATAATATACCCTTTCCCCAAGAAAAACAAGGTATCAATCAATAATGTGAAAGAAGTGTTTTCAAAGTTCAGGTTTTTCATTGCAGGGGTAAGACATTCTCAATTAAGCGCAGAATATTTTACAATCAAGAAATGATAAAACATTTACATAATAAACATGATAATAAAATGGTAAATATTAATTATTGATTAACACACTTCTGTGCTTCTTCATTTTTAGCCAGGTATAAACAGTTAGCCAGTTTTCAGTAACTTCATCTGCAATCTTAGAGCCATTTAATAATGATCCATTTCAATAGAATTAAATAATCAGCTTCATAGGAATTAATTCCCAAGGGAAGCAATTTCAGAAAAAGGAGTAGAATCACAAGCACCTTAACATACACCACTGATGGTGATTTAAATTACTGGAAATAACTAAATAACAGGAAATAACGTAAGACTGCCCCCAAAAGCATAAAGGACACTTATAACCCACAATTTCACTACATGGAGACATAAAATGGTAGTTAAACTTGAGTGAGTGATATTATTATCCTTTGTTGGGCCAAATGTATTGTAACGAAGTGTTTAGTTTTTACTGACAGATACTTTAGTTTCCTGTGATAAACCAGCAGCAGAAGCCGAACTGGTGATATCTGAGCCAAATCCACGCACAAACTGTCCTTACCATCTCCACAGAGCCATCCCTGGGGTAGAAGAGCAGTTGGTAGCGCCGCATTAGTGAAGCACTTGGGTCGTACCATTCAGCCAGAAAGGCAAACCGTTCCTCCTAAGGGGACAGGGAAGTGAGATTATCACCAAAATAAAATTTTCTACAAAGTAGCAGCAGTAGAGACCTCATTGAAAGCATATTGACAGTGCAAGCCCTTGAATCATGGCAGAATGGGAGTGTGGCAGGATGTCCACCAGATGGCAGCACCAGCCCTTATTAAATGTAGGGCCACAACTGTGACTCATTGCAAGCATTACAGCTGTAGCCCAAATCCTCTCTTATGGGCTTTGTAAGAGGCCTGGTCAGACACCAACAGTTAGTGACGACAAGACATTGCTTCTTTAAACACAGAGGCTTTGCAGTAAATTATGCCAGAAATTGCTTCATTACTCGAGAGTCCATGTATACGCTAGAGCCACCTGCTGGTCCAGAAAATTTAAAGCAGTACACGGTTCGATTCCCTTCGACAGTGTACATTCAATTCACAATTATTTTATATTTTTTATGTATAGTGAAATAGCAAATCATATATCTGTTGCGCAAATTAGGTAGACAATTCATTAATGCAATTATGTCCATGGTATTATTTATGTAGTGAGGGATAAAATATTTGAGTAGGGATGAGACCAGTCCAATCCAGGATCAGTAACAGGTGTTGATCCTGACGTACATCATAGATCAGATAACAGACTGATGTCATTGATCCAGACTCTGGTTATGAATCATAAATATGTAATACAGCAATTGGTTTGCACACATTGATTCAGTAGTTGTTTGTTTCTCAGAATTCTATAATTTAAGCCTGAAAGCATTTTTAGAGGTGTTTTGCATCTCATGCAAGTAGGCTAAGTACAGTGGCGGTGGACTGGCAATAGGGGAAGCACAAACCATCCCTTACAAATAATGATTGGTCATGACCTGCTTTCAACCTTAATAAAATTGACTTCACTTGACTCCAAAAATCCCGAGGACCATCAGGTGTCGCCAGTTCTCCTTGTTAAGTTAAAATGAGGGCGGATGGCCTAATTCTTGACCTGTTTTCAATCATTCATTTAAATTACCATTACAGAAACTCTGAAAACCCTCAACATCATCAGGTGTGGCCAGTTTTCATTACTAACGCATACCTGTTAACTCTCCTGCATTCGGCGTGAGTTTTAGGGGCATATTTATGTTCCCCTGCTGTAGTCAGCAATTATTCAATCAACGCGTATGCAAGAGATTCTCGCGCGGAATTAAATATTAAATATGATCGATAGATGTTAATGACAGGAGATGCGTCGCAACTGAAGTATGGATTTTAAAAAGCAATCCTGCCATCTACTGGATTTAAGATTAAATACAAGAAAGGCACCAGGAAAAAAATGTGCCGCCGAAGACAGCATATTTTTTTGTACATGTATGTATTTGTGGAACTAGCAATGAATTGAGGGTTCCAATCAGTTCTTCAATGATGAACGTCGCAAGAGAAAAAAAAGCTGCATAGTTTCACGGTCAAAGGAGAACCTCCTAATTTTATGTAAGGCTATATCATTAGTAATGGCTATGGAAACTGCCCTCACCAGAAGATATTAGCGGGATTTCAAAACCCCGTACGCTTCAGTTTGAACCATCAAGCCCATTATTACTGCACATCTTACGACAGACAAAAAGATTGCGGTCAACATCGATTTCGTGACGTGATTGCCCGCAGCAATTTCAGTTAGCTGGACAGGCAACATTTAAAATAATTGCAGAGAGCGTAACTGGTCGCAAGTTATCGAAAGTTATCTTAGAAACGTTGCTAATAAGTAAAATTGAGTCATGCTGCAAGTAATGACTGGAGTCAGCAAGCTAGCAAGGTTACCATTAACTGTTAACGTTACACTACACATTTGAATATCTAACCTAATCTGAAACAATCTCAAGTAGTTAATTAGCATGCAAGATAGCCAAGTTATTTCCAACTAACAATAACGTCAGTACAAGCAAGCCGAGCAATGAAGCTAAAGCCAGCAATAAAGCCAAAGTCGATTGACGAGCAAATTAAAATGGCAAGACTTGGAAACTAGCTAGCTAGCTAACTTATCTGAATTGGACAGTTAGCTAGATAGATAGTAATAAATCTAATGTCTTCAAAACAAACGACCAGTTGGGAATACGGTTCCGACTTTACCGAATTACATAAACGCAAAATAAATGACGATACATTCTGCTTGACAACTTTACCATTTGTGATGAAATTTTGGGGCAGCAACTGGACAGCCGTAACCCTACTTGCTTCTAAGACGCTGACACCTTAAGTTTTCGTTCAGTTACCATAGCAACGCCCAAACGCTAATAGTGTGATTGAATCCACAATTCATAAAATTAATTATTCTGAATTTTTTTCGAATGATTTTGAAACAAAAGTACAGCGGATTAAGAGAATATATGCAAATGTACGCGATTAAAAGGATAAAAGCTCTAAAAACGTTCCTGGTTCTGTCACTTCCGTAAGGAAGAAAGTTAGCCCGGAAGCAAAATAATTACCCAAGCAAGTATCGTTATTATGATTCCGGGTCATTGAGTCGGGGATGAAGAATAATAATGACAGTAGCCTGTTACTAGAGCCATGTTCCGTCCTATAGGCAACGTCACTGAGCACATATTTAACCGTTAGGACCAGCCAAAACCTTTAATGGCCCGACGAATGATTTACCTGGCGATAGTTGGCAAGACCCTGCCATATTTAAATATCTAATCTAGCAGTGCCGGATCTTCTCTATTTAAATCAGCAAAACCAAGTACGTTTCTTGACTATAGTTACCTTATCCGTAGAGATAACACGCCAATTGCGAATGAAACTTGATTACCTGGGTATTTTGCTCACTATCTGAAGTAAGGTATATTCAGTCAGTCACACTTAATATGGCCGAGGATACATTCATTTTGGATGGCGGAGTGGCAACTGAGCTTGAAGCAGCTGGTTTTAAGATACAGGTAAAGCACAGTGCTCGTTTAGCGGGAGGAATGTACGGTGTGCCAGTAATACCTGTTGGATTTGAAAAAAACATCTGGTTTTCTAATAGGACGATCCATTATGGAGTGCTAGAATTTTGCACACTAACCCGAAGGCCATTAAAGAGGTCCATGCCAGGTAAGAGTAAATTAATTGGTTAATATAAAATTGTTACTGTTCTCTTTGTGAATAGGCATTTCAGTCTAAAGACAGATAGTGACTTTCGCGTCATACAAAAGGATAATTTAGATTGTGTACCTTTTAGATTCCTACGTTGTGGTGCTGATGTTATTGAAACGGCTACATACCAGGCAAGTGTCGAGGGGTTTGTCCAGCATCTTGGCCTGACATCGGAGCAGGCCAGACAGCTGCTAATGTCCGCAGTGACCCTGGCCAGGCAGGCAGTGCAGGAATTCAAGGCTGATGGTATTGATCCAGGTAAAAAAGAGCACTGACTGCACTAATTAATTATGTTCTTTCGGCACTTGTGGTGCCATTTATAATCTATGGGGAAGGTGTATTTATTTAGTTTGTGTCTGTGTGCCACAGGGACAGATATATTAGAAAATGTTTACCTGAAATTAAAGTACACATTATAAGCTTATTAAAATTTTTTCATTTTGCTCTCAAAATGAGATTTCATTATAGGAATAACAAGACTTTGATGGTACAGAATTGGATTAAAGCATTATTGTTTGTGCATTTTTGTGCTGTTTTGTAGGCAGGAGGGAGCCACTGGTGGCTGGATCTATTGGGCCTTATGGTGCTCATTTGCACGATGGCTCAGAGTACACAGGAGTTTATGAGGACAGGATAAGCAAGGAGGTAAGTCAACTATCAGTTCATTTGTGACGTGGTGTTGAAATGGTCTTAAAAAGATGCAGCATATGGGCATATTCTTCGACCTCAGGAGCTGAAAGCATGGCATCGACCACAATTCCAGAGCTTGGTTGCAGCAGGAGTTGATCTCATTGCCATGGATACCATTCCAAGCACTAAGGAAGCAGAGGCATTGGTGGAGCTGCTGCAGGAGTTTCCCAGTACACAAGCATGGTTGTCCTTCTCTTGTAAGGTATTACACCACTGGTCCCCATTCTTGAAGATCTATCAGGTTCTCTCTCCAACTCTAACCATGTGCACTTCATTCATGACTGTAACGCTGTCCAACCCTGTTCCTGGTGATAGGTCATCCTGTAGGTTTTCAACTTAATCTTACAAATGTGACTCCACTAATTAGCAGTTGATCAGAATTGATAGCTTTCCTGCAAGATGTGCTTTACCCGGGTTGGAGTGAAAATTCCAGTGCAGTAAATCACCAGGAACAGGGTTGGTAACCATTACACTGTACAGTCACTATCTATGAACTGTGCTTTCTTTCATACAGGTTTGAAGTTATAATCAGAGAAACCAAAGCTGCTTGAACAATATTATGAATTTTGTACTCCCACAGCGATTATGTGGGGGTGAAAAATTCACAGTCAGTAAAAAGTTCCCCCCGCAGTATTTTCTTCTAATCAACTGAATTTGCTTATTAGCAAGCGCTATCAATGAGGAGGTAAAACCAGCTGGTGAAATCAGCTGGGTGAATTCCTGAGTGAAAGAAACACTTGACGGTAACTTTACATCCTAAACCCTGGATTTTTCGCCTTGGACAATGAGATTTCACAACCAGAAATGGCTGGAGATGAACCTTTGATTTAATTGTCCTTTCACAGGATGCGCAGTGCATTTCTAATGGCAGGAGATTTTCTGAAGCAGTCCAGTTGGCTCAGAGGGGGGAGCAGTTGGTAGCCATAGGGGTGAACTGCTGTGCACCAACACTGGTGGAACCTCTGCTGGAGTCTGCTGTTCCTCACAAGAGCCCGGACCTTGGCTGGGTGGTGTACCCCAATTGTGGGGATATCTGGGTACCAGGTATTGGGTGGGTTCAGCCGTTGATCCTTTGCAGCCCAGTTCTACGTTACCCTTTAACAATTAACAACTTTTTAAATTAATTTTAATCCTCAACCAATCTCATCAGGTGGCAAACCCCAGAAAACAAAGTGTCCTTAGCTGACCTGAGCCAAATGTGGAGAAGACAGGGAGCTACTTGGATTGGTGGGTAGTGTCATATTGTAAATGTCATTTAGTCTTTTATGGATCTCTCTCAGCTAGGTAGGGCTAAATGGCATTTATTTGCATTTGTTGTAGGAGGATGCTGTGGTGTTAGCCCGGCTGACATAGCTGCAGTGAGACGCAAACTGCACGGAGGCAAATGGACTGAAGATACTTGAAGAACAGAAAATATATCAATTGGAGGAGAAATAAAATTATGCCTCCTGTTCCAGAATTATTGCACAGGTCATTGCTTTAAATAATGAAGCATGCTCAACTCAGCCTGTTTAATTGTGATTGGGTGCTGGATCTTAAAAATAATTATAGTGCAGAGTGCATTTGATCCTTTATACATCTGTAGAATAAATTTTCATTTTGTTATCTAGTGTATGCTTTTTTCTTCTTCAGAAAATATCATATTAATATGCACATTCTGATTGTAGTGTGGTTCAGTACGTATGATCCATATTTACTTCAAAGCAGTATAAAAGAGAAACACAGCCTGGTTAATGGAAGAATGGAAGAACAATAGTAGCTACACCTTCCTTTTAGAACTAACCTCTTTAAAAGTATTTTAATTTTACTCATGAGTGGAGGTGTAATTATTATCAGCGATTGGTAGTAACCAAGTGGTTAGCTACATTAGGTGATGAGATATAGCCTTCTGAAATCTTGTCACCGTTGGTTTGACCTTTAAAGGCCACTCAAAGATAAAGGCGATGGTGTTATTTTAATCTCCATTAATGCTTTCTTATAGGTATTTAATTGTAACCCAGTGGGTATCTTCACTAGTCTGCAAGATAAAGTGTAAATCAGGCTATTCAAATCAATGACCTTGACCCTCCCCCTGAACTTTGACCCCAATTGATCTTTGAAACTACGTACTTTTCACTATAGAAATGGATAGGATTTTATTTCACAAATTTATCAAGGAAAACTTAGGCATTGGTTTGATGTAAATCAGACCATTTTTGACAGAATTATAGCCAAAAAACAATTTTGACCTTTTCAAAAACCTTGAACTTGACCCATTCATTCCAAAATTTATTGTGGGTCACTGCCCAAGCTTTGGGCAAATTTTATAAATTGAGGCAGTGGCTTTCTTGTAATCTTGTAAACGAACAAATAAATAAAGGTGGTGTTGCGTCAGTATGGGAAAGTTGCCCATGAAAGGTTTTGATTTCTTAGCATATTCACTGTGTGGAGATGTATGAGGGCCTAGAAAATGCATTTGTTTTTTTGTATCATATATGCTAGGACAGATGTTGGCCAAATTTAGATGAGCACCCCCCTAAAACCAACATATGGGGATAAATCAATGAATAACTCCCAATTATCACAGTGCTAGTTCTAAAATTTATAACTGTTATTGTTGCTGCCATCCCAATGAACAATTTAACACCAAACATGGCTTAATTGCTTTGAAAATATGAGACCCAGGAGGAATTGAAGCCGTAAAAAACATAATTTGGCTACATTTTTCATCACAAGTTGAAAGTTGAACATTAAAATTAATATAGTTCCGAAAGTGATCCACCCTAAATATTTGGCAAAAAGTAGGTGCAGTATGCCAAGTTCATTTGCACAAAGTTTCAAGAAATTCTTTCACCGGTAACAATGTAGTAGGACGGAAAGTTGAGAAACCAGCTGAAATCTGTCAGTATTTAAAAAACAGTCCTGCCCCCTATCAGTGAAAATTAATATCAGCTGGTTTGGTCCTAATTGATGGCCTATAAAAAGGTTTCTCATTACCAAGGTGTCACACAAAAAGCATTTCCTGATGGGTAAAAGCAAAGAGCTCTCTCAAGACCTTCAAAACCTTATTGTTGCAAAACATGCTGACGGCATTGGTTACAGCCGTATTTCTAAACTTCTGAATGTTCCAGTGAGCACCATTGGGGCCATAATCCAGAAGTGGAAAGAACATCATTTCACCATAAACCCGCCATGACCAGGTGTTCCTTGCAAGATTTCTGACAGAGGGGTCGAGAATAATCAAGAGTTGTCCAAGAGCCAATGACCACTCGCAGAGAGCTTCAGAAAGACCTGGAATTAGCAGGTACAGTTGTTTCAAAGAAAACAATAAGTAATGCATTCAACTGCCATAGCCTCTATGCACACTCACTTCGCAAGACTCCATTGCTGAAGAAAAATCATATTGAAGCTCGTTTTAAGTTTGCCGCGCAACATTTGGTCAAGCCTATGAAATACTGGGAGAATGTAGTCTGGTCAGGTGAGACCAAAATTGAACTCTTTGGATGTTATGGCACACAGCATGTTTGGACGACAAACAGCACTGCACGTCACCCCCAAAGCACCACACCAACAGTGGAGTTTGGAGGTGGGAACATCATGGTGTGGGCCTGTTTTTCAGCATAGGATATTGGCAGACTTCATATAATTGAAGGAAGGATGAATGGAGAACTGTACCAAGACATTCTTAATAAGAATCTGCTGCCATCCACTAGGATGCTGAAGATGAAACGAAGGTGGACATTTCAGCAAGACAATGAGCCCAAACACACAGCCAAGAAAATGCTCAATTGGCTTCAGAGAAAGAAAATAAAGCTGCTTGAATGGCCCAGTCAATCACTCAACTTGAATCCAATTGAAAGTCTACGGAAAGAACTGAAGATCAGAGTTCATTGAAGAGGCCCCCGGAACCTTCAAGATTTGAAGACCGTTTGTGTGGAAGAATGGGCCAAAATCACACCTAAGCAATGCATGCAACTAGTTTCTCCACACAGGAGGCGTCTTGAAGCTGTCATTACCAACAAAGGCTTTTCTACAAAGTATGAAATAAATTTCAGTAAGCTTGTTCAATACCTTTTCCCTGTGTCTTTCCACTTTATTGCTCATAACTGAATTTATGGACTTATTTGTTTTGATTTCTTTGTATGTGTGGATTACTTGGGTTTTTACCAACATCTGGTGAAAATTTCATGTCAATAGCCCAATTAGAAACACATTTACTGAGAAAAATGTTGAAGAGTTCCATACTTATTTTCCCTGCTGTATAGAGGTGACCGCTAATTCCAAAGTCTGTTGCTGAAGTAATATTTGGTAAAGTCATGGAGCATACCAATCTACACATGTCTGTTTAATTGCAAGTCAGTGGGACCAGGTTTGACAAAGTTGAATTTTTGAAAATTCACCAATATTGGGTTTTTGAGATTTCAGGGATTTTTTTTTTTTTGAACAAATGAAAACCAGCATACACTTTTGAGGATTATATTTCATTACTATTCATCATATTCAATAGTAATCACTATATTTCATCATATTCACTAGTAATCACTATTCATCATATTCACTTGTAATAAGTAAACCAATAAGCATATTTTATCATAATCAGTAACCATATTATGTAAGCAGCAGTAACATATACACACACATACAAGCAGTTCACACACACACATGAGCAGTGCACATAGACACATGCACACACACACATACAAGCAGTTCACACACACACACGCATGAGCAGCGGGCTTCTGTAGCTTTGATTAGTAAGCGGGATTCTGTTTAGTTGATTTGAAAACATAATCAGGTGAGACATTTAAATGTATTTGATTTCTGCTGCTTTGATCAATATTTGATCAGTAAAATCATTTGTTATTGAATACTTAATCGGTTGAATCATTTATGTATCTACTTGTATCCTATGCCTTTGACTGTATTTTTCCCTCTCCTTTTACGTGTATTTTCTTACTTTTTTAATGAGTCCAATACTTCTGTGCGCTACCAATATTTTCCAGAGAATCCCAGAGAGCTTGCCAACCAATAGGGGAAAGAAAAAACTTAAGAGATAATCAATGAACAACCCATGTTTTGTGAATGGAACAACGTCTGATGGGGCATAAATATGTCTATGTGGGAACACGGGGGTAGTACTTATTGCGCAAGAACTACTAACCGGGTTTAGATTATTGCACGATTCAAGGCTGGAATAAAGATAACCTCTGAAGATTTTGTCTCTCTCCAAAGTATTTTCGGACAAGAGGACCTCGAAAATACGATAGCATCTGGTCGGGAAGACGCAACAACACAAGTTTAGCCTACTCCAGGAACGAGTTCGGAAACCACTACGGGTTATAGAATAGCCTACGTCTGCTAGCCAGACAATATTTGGGAGAACACATCTTGTCTCAAGGCACACCGTCTTTGTTAAAACTCTTCCGCTTTCCGAAGTCGTTCGGACGAACCACTATTAAGGTTCTTTTTACAAACGAAGCAGTTGCAACTAAGCAAAATTGAGTTCTGTTGGCAATAGAACAAAATAAATATTGCATTACCATTACAAAAGAAAACAACAGAATTGAAAAGACTCGTTGTTATTTCAAAACAATGGTTTAATAGCCAATTTTGCAAAAGTCTATGCCCCGTGCAGGATTTGGTTCAACCACACAAAACTTGGTGTTGCCAATGATCTGTGAACATTAAATCTTGTTAATTATTAAGGCACTTGAATGCTTCCGAGCAATACTTCCAACCAACAAAACTTTTTAACGACTCACACCGCTCAAGGTAAGTGCACTTCGGCCTCCAATATTGCCTTAACGTGATATCCGAGACGAAAAGTTTTGTGTCTTTCTCCAGTTCTAAATTTGTAGATTGCCCGAAATTGAATGACTCGTATTAATTGAATGTCATCCTTGTTTGGATTTCGAGAAGCAGCCACTTCCCACTGGCTGTTATTGAGCCTAGTTTGAACCAGTTCTTTGAGGGATAATAAGAAACTTGAATTTAACACTGCGTTTACACGTGGCCGGCTATTTTCATAAACGAACATTTCACCGTCTCCGTTTTCAAAAATTATATCATGCACACATATCAGTTTTCAGAAAAGTTTTTGTGTACATGTACCCGTGTATATATGCCGTCAAGAGCATACCAAACCTGTAGGTGGCAGTGTAACGAGAAGCTCAAGCCCACGTTAGCCAATCAGAATCCCGAAAATACCAACAACAGAAACGAATCACGATCATCCATGATCACCATAGCCTGAAACTCCGTTTTTCTCAGTTTACATACAAACTTGCAACCGAAGTTTTCCAAAATCTCCACTCTGGCCGGAGCTTTTAGAAAGAATCGTATACATGCCAGCTCTACCGCTTTCGGGGTGTTAATTCTGAAAAAAAACGCCCCAAAAGCGGTAGAGTTGGCATGTATGGAATCGTTTTCAGAGGCGAATTCTCCGTTTGCGTGTAAACGAAGGGCACAAACGCAGGGAAATGTCTCCGTTTGTCAAAATAACCGTGTACGTATAAACGGGGGCTGAAGGGCATGTAAAGTCGATTCTCAGACGGGACGTTGAACGTCCAGTGTTTACAAACAAATCACTTCTTTTTGTTGACATCTTGCATTGTCATATGACCAATTTCATTCATATAAACCAATGTTTTGTGTACATGCGTAGATCTCTATTTCGGTTCGTTTGCGCAGGTGCGGCTCGCGGATTGGCCGATAAACAATAACAATGGTAATCGACTTTAGATGCCCTTCAAAATAACTGCATCGTGTGCAGGCACATGAAATAATGACGTTTAGTTTTCCCACCTCCATTCATTCAAATTATTTCTGGCGGTTGTGGGGATAGGATTTTGTGACGTCAGGAAGCGTGGTTAGTCCTGTTCCTGGAGATCTACTGTCATTGTGGTTTTCAATTTAAACTTAATTTGGCATATCTAATTCATCTAATTCTATCATTATCTGTAGGATTTTCCATCGGCTCTACTGGATTTCTTACACCTGAAATACACCAGGCGCATTCGCGGCGCGACAAGGGGGTCATCCAGTTACTGTACTGGTGAGCCAAGAACTGCTGGTTTTCAGTGCTAGATTTTATTATTATCATTATCCCCCGTCACGAGTGGGACCGGGGGATATTGGATTGGGGTCTGTCCGTGTGTGCCACAATGAGGACAAGATTTCTCTGAAACTATTATACCTAGATGCGTGAATTTTTTATTTTTTTAATGAGCCACTCATGATCAATGTTGAGTTTGAGAATGGATGTCGAAGCATATTTTTTACGGCGTTATGACCCTTGATCGTGGAGGGGGATACTGATGACACTGTTATCTTGTTATTATTGCGCTTGCTGTAAATAAGGAGCACTAACGTACTTCTGGCCAGAACCACTCCCCCTAAGCCCGCCCGTGGCCTGGCACAGTGGGAATGCCCCAGGAACTAAAATAGAAGGAAGAATATAACACTCAACATCATTGGTTCACTCTGAGTCATTACCCCAGTCCTGGGATGCGTTTCCCGAAATCACAGATGCTAATTTACATAGTTGGACCATGGATGTATTATAAGAACTTGATACTGAACCAGGGCTGAGACGCACGCCAACAAGGGCTTAGCGGTCAAGCTGATATTGCAAGTCACGTGATGCCATGGGGGGGCAAAAGAAAATTTTCCATAGGGAACAATTGAAAAAGACACTAATAAATCCGTGAATACATTTTTTTTTTTGACTACCACAAATGATCAAAATATAATCTGTTGATTTTTCTCTTTTAAATCATTGGTGCCTTTTTCCACGGCAGCAACAAAATTTTTTATTTTAATTCAAGCAACGCGAACACCAAGAGGAACTCGTCTCTAAGCGCGTTCTCATAGGTATACCGTTCTCGTAAGCAGCGCAGCGCCTGCAGTTCTTTACGTGTAGCACTGGGCAGGAGATTCCGTGCTGTCACCTTATGTGATTACCAAATTGGTAAAGTGAGCAGGTGTAACGACACCAATGTTTTCATTTATTGTATCTGATTAATGGCTTTGTTATGTCGTGACTCAACTGCTTCACCTATCTTTTATGTAACGTTACAGAATACACAGTAGGTAATATTTTCATTACTTTGAATATCTTTCACCAATTCACGGTACTGTTTGCTGCTTCATGTATTATATGCTGGCTACATAGCTAGCTTAGTAGCATTGACTGCTTCCTTACCTGCACTTTCAGCACGGTATGAATTCAGCACAAAAAAACTGCACAGCTAATCATTTATTTACCATTGCATGTACCATTCTTAATAATTAAAACAGTAGCAGATGTGCATACTTGATGCCGTAACTTTTCAGCAACTTTTAAGATACAGAATATGAAGTATCTATTATTTTATCCATGCGCCGAACTTGCATGACAGCACTGCACAAATAGACAGTATTTGTAGTTCAGCCTTTATTAGCTAGAAGTGTTGAGTGGGTTGGAAAAGCTGGACAAGATGAGATGTGAGCGACACACTGTTAGTGAGCAGCATCAGTGTACGGGAGTGATGCTGCGGAGATTCGCTGATGTGGCTTAACTCCATCTGCGCAGAGAAAATATGAGAGTCCCAGAAGAAACAGATGAGAACGAAACGAAGATCGACTTTATGTATATTTTATAACTGGGCTGCTGATTATGTGAGGACTTAGGAATTTGCTTATCCTGTGTAGGGGAAGGAAAATAATTCCGTATTCAAACTCCACTAATATCGAATAAAATCAGCTCTTTTTTGGCTTACCTTGATGTTCGAGTACCCAGAGAAACATTCGGGTTGTAAAAACGTCAAGCGTGAATTTAGTCAAGAAAATTTAGAGTTTAATTTCTGGTGCTGATAAAAGTGGTAATAGCATATAACAGCAGCAGCTATGTTACGGATGACATAGCGGGTTGCGAGGGCATGTGCAGCATTTGCATTTGCAATATTAAATATTAAAATTAAATTTTAATGAATGGTGTGTGCACCCTGCGATGGATTGGCGAGCTGTCCAGGGTGGGTCCCTGCCTTTCGCCCAGAGTCAGCTGGGATGGGCTCCAGTTCCAGGTATAGAGAAAGGATGGATTTAATGAGCTTTGAGCACACGTACACTAAAAGTAATTTTGCTTGTCAGAATTGTTTAATACTTTGATCAACGTCGTCTACTGTAAAACCTATCAGTTCATGAAGCATGGGCGGTGCTCTGTGCAGTTGGGTTATTGTCTTGAATCCAGTAAGAATAGAGGAGGTTGCATGCTGACAAGCTCGAAACGTTTCACTTTCTACAAATACATTTAGCTTCGAACTGTGCGGAAAACGGGATTGAACTGTCATCTTATAAAGCAGCAAGTCAACTGTTTTGCTTACACTTTTGCAATAGTGAATGATTTTATTTCCCTGTTAAATAAAAATAGTTAATCAACATTTTATATCCCTATTAGGTATATAAATAGTTTTTCCAAACTATATTTAAGCGAAGTGCTATGTTTGCCCATTCAGTACAGAGTTGTTGCATGGGTATCGCAGTGGACATATTTAGCTACATTTCTGGAGAACATTGGTCGTGAACATGCGTCCTGTGCGTGAGTGCTTCGGGCGCGGAGCCGCGGACTGTTGTCATTGATACCTCAGGCGTCAGCGCGTTCATGAGCCACACATTACGCATTTGTGAACGAAAAGTCACACAGCGCATGTCGACGTGACTCCGGAAATAAGGCCCCACGTCGGCGTGCTGTGCCACTGAGCAATTTCCATTGAAATGAATGGGCGGCCATTTTCGGTTCAGTATCCAGTTCTCATAATACATCCGTTGGACCCATTGACTGTGAGTGGACGAACTATGTACAGGTGCATCTCAATAAATTAGAATATCATCAAAAAGTTGATTAATTTCAGTAATTCGATTCAAAAAGTGAAACTCACATATTATATACATTCATTATACACAGACTGATATATTTCAAGTGTTTAATTCTTTTAGTTTTGGTGATTATAACTGACAGCTAATGAAAACCCAAAATTCAGTATCTCAGAAAATTAGAATATTAAGTCCAATAAAAAAAGGATTTTTAACTCTGAAATATTGGACTACTGAAAAGTATGAACATGTACAGCACTCAATACTTGGTCGGGGCTCCTTTTGCATGAATTACAGCAGCAATGCGGCGTGGCATGGAGGTGAGCAGCCTGTGGCACTGCTGAGGTGTTATGGAAGCCCAGATTGCTCTGATAGCGGCCTTCAGCTCTTCTACGTTGTTGGGTTTGGTGTCTTGTATCTTCCTCTTCACAATACCCCATAGATTCTCAATGGGGTTTAGGTCAGGCGAGTTTGCTGGCCAATCAAGCACAGGGATACCTTGGTCCTTAAACCAGGTATTGGTACCTTTGGCAGTGTGAGCAGGTGGGCAATTCCACATGAGAGTTGCTAAAACAGCAATTTTTTAAAAGTGTTTTATATTAGAAATATATAGGTTTTCATGTAGATGACTCATTACCAAATCTGACACAGAAAACTGTTTTAAAAAATCTTTGACGGTCTTCTCAAAATTTAGATTTGAATTTTGTAATTTTTTTTAGCTCCAGGACAAGGATCAAAGGTTATTTTTCCAAAGCTGACAACTCCTAAAAGATATTTAGCTATTTCCTGATTTTACTGTAATTCCATACATTGGTAGCCAAAGTATTTGAGACTGTAAGTCATTGCAGGAAATTGAAACACACAATTCCAGTGGCTCATTGTGAAATTTGTCATTTTTCAATGCAATTCCGTTACCGAAATTGCAGTATAGTTCTCTTCATCATCTTATTTCTGCATTTATTTTATTGTCCTTAAGAATTCTCCTCCCTCTTATGTCTATACTGAATTTCAGACATTAACCTCTCTAATACTTAGCTGTAATCCTGGAAAATTTGTGGTAACGGAATTACATGGTAACGGAATTACACCAGTAACGGAATTACAGAATTATTCTGAAAGCATAGTTTTAGATTAGCGAGCCGTCCAGCCGTCATTTGGACGGTCAATTTTCGAAAAAGATGGCCAAAAAAAAAGTGGACGGCTTGCTCAAAGCCGTGCTAAATATGTGTATAAGCCTCTTATGGCGCTTTTCCACTATGCGGTATCGGCTCTACTCTACTCGCCTAATTTTGCTTTTCCATTAAGAAAAAGTACCTGGTACCAGGCAACTTTTAGGCAGCTTGACAAATATACTGTGCATTGCCTTACTTTTCAAACAAGGTTGCGTTTGTTCACCGAAGCTGCTGCATTTATGAAATGCGTTTCTTTGTCTGTGACCCTGTTCGTAGCGAAATTAGAAGCAACGGTGTGTCCAATTCTGTTCCCCCAATTCCCCTTGAGAAAGTTATTAAGCTCTCCCTATTTTACGAAAATTGCGTGGAACATAACATTACAGGTGCTGATGAAGCATTTAGTTCTCAGGAAAGGTATCACAGATGAGATGACGCATCGTAAAGCGATAAATTCTAATACTCTGCCATCTCCTGCGATTTGCGCATTTGCTACATGTTTTGCCTTCAATTTCAAAGTGAAATGTCTCATGAAGCCTGAATGCCTTGAAAATATATTGCCTTTTTCTATGAATACTCTATGCCTTTTACGGATATAATTGCTTTGCGTTTTTAGGTGGTACGTTATTTAATGTGCAAACGAATCGGTCAAAACACCAGCTGCTATCCTATGCATCAGGACAATGTCAAATAGAGATTACAATTAAACACTCGCGGACTTTAGTGCCATAACGCGGTGACGGTAGTGCGCGTCCCCTGATTTAAACACATAAATATTTAGCAAAATGGACGGAATAAAAGTAAACTTGATATAACAGAGGATGCCGTCACGGCAGTAACATGCTGCATGGCAACGACGAGCAGGTACCACGGAGGCGGCACTATCCTCTAATGGAAAAGCAACCCCAAAAAAGTACCCGGTACCCAGGCGAGTAGAGTAGAGTAGAGCCGGTACCATGCAGTGGAAAAGTGCCATTACCTTGTCACGGTCTAATTTTGGTTAAATCCATCTTTTTTTCCCAAAAATAAAGCGAATCATCAACTAAGGAAAACAAGTAGTTCCGGTTTTATATTATGCCCATAAACGCGCGACGTCATTGGTCAATCGATACCACGTGGTATCTACCTTTTGAAAGGTGGCCTCTGATTGGCCCATTACATTTGATCCCGCGGGAGATTCGAATAAAAGTAGCTACGATCAACACAAAAATTAGCCACGATCAACAATACTATGAAAAAGGCCCAAAAAAGAAAGGCCGATGGATCGAGGTACATACTAGATTTTGTGAAGAAGGTAACATAACACAAAATAATATAATACAAGAAAATTTAATGTCCTAGGGGGACATGGTGAATGAGTATAATGATGAGAAACTAGTGAGGTTTATAGTGAGGTTAGGATGTAAGTATTCTAGAATCAATGAGAAACTAGTGAGGTTTACAGTAAGGTATATGTAGGAGCCATTTGTTTATTTGCATTTTAATTTTCTTTAATTTGATTTAACGACCCCTGCTGGCTGTCTGATGTTATGGTGAGGACCTGTATTGTGTTTGGAACCCAAAGGGTTAAATGGAGACACACCTGTGTCATTAAGGGAGGCCGATTTCAAAGACTTGCTTGGTTTGGTGCTGTGGTTTTTGGAAAATGGAAATCAAGCTTGGAGACGCCAGCAGGCATACGGTTTTTCAATTTTTTTTTTCAGTTTGTTTATACATAACCTTTTTTTTTTTATTTGATGGACTGAATTCTTATTTTCCTTTATTTCGCAAAATATTAATTTATTGAACAACTGACATATTGAAACCCCTCAACAGCGTCTTGAAGAAGTGACTTATAATTTGAAGAATTTGATATTTTGCTTTCTAGACCATAGCATTAGGAGAGTTATACTAGTGGAGGTATGTGGAGGGCTAATGTTATGTGTTGGTTTTATTTCAATTATATGGATATGCATCAATTTAAATAACCTTTTCTTCCTTTCATTTAATGATTTACAGACAAAAGAGAATGTGTCATCACCAACATCCACCACTTCACCAGACATCGTCACTTCACCACCAACCACCACCAATTCACCACCTGCCATCTGCATGTCGTCACCAGCCACCACCACCACCGCCAACATTTAACATTTAAACAAAGCAGGAAAACATAAAGGATGCACTAGCTAAAATGTCGGACAGAAAAGAAAATATATTAGTGTAAAGAAGCAAAATCTAATCCCATTTCTCATGTCAAAATGTATACTGACCAAAAAAAGAAACGCAATTACGTAATCCGGTGCCAAATTTCCATAAACCCAGTGAAAAAGATGCTCTTGCTTTTGAGTTATTTTTGGAGGTGAGTATTTCTACCAGACAAATTTTTGCTGTCACAGCGCGTATTCTGGAGCCGCCATTCGTCCGGAACCAAACAATCGGCAGTGCTTGGGTTCGAGTACTACCATTGTCCTAACATTCCCATTTTTGTTTTGAGTTCCTCATAGACACCGGGGCCTATAAAAGTCCGACCGAAAATTAGTAAAAATCAGACTGGTTATAATGCCACGACTAACGGAAGTTCAACGAGAACGCGCGATTGGGATACCACAGGCCGGAAGTCGGGTAGATAGAGTTGCCCGTCAATTCGGCGTGCATTCAGCGACAACTAGTCGCCTCAGAACCAGGTTTAATGCCACTGGACCCACGGCCGATCGCCCCAGATCCGGTAGGCCACGTGTTACGACTCCAGCGTCTGACCGTTGTATCATGACTGACCATCTGCTACACACCAAACCAACCTTCACTTTGTTGAAGGAAACCTCAACGCCGTCCGTTACTGCGATGAAATTCTCCGTCCAGTCGTCCTTTCATTTGTCCGACGTCACCAACTGACTTTCCAACAGGATAACGCGCATCCGCATGTGGCACGTATCTGTATGGAGTTCCTTCAGGCCGAAAACGTGCAAATCCTTCCCTGGCCAGTGTTTTCTCCAGATCTTTGACCTATAGAACACTTGTGGGACATTCTAGATAGAGCGATCTGGAGACATCAACCACCAGCTACAGTGCGTGACCTGAGACAAGCACTGACCGAAGAGTGGAACAGCGTTCCACAAGCAACAATCATATGTCTAGTGATGTCTTTGAGACGCAGGTGTACCGCTGTGTGCGACGTTAACGGGGGACGTACGAGATACTGATAGTGTCATTTGTGTTTTGTAATGTCGAACTTCACCTTGTTAAATAAAAGCCAAAATGGCGATATTTCAACCCAATTTTCTGTTATATCTATTGTCTGAGATTCCCTCTTTCATTTGATACCAATGAAGTGTTGATTAATAACAGTTAAACTAGATAAAATCAAGAAATAGAGAATTACGTTTCTTTTTTTGGTCAGTATAGTATTTAGCTCTCCAGAATGTACTAGAATGCATCATTTAAGGTCTATTTTTTCAAAATCTTCCCCCGTACCCGCCCTGTGGGTGTCCCAAAAAAAAAAATTTTTTTTTTGGGACACCCAAAACTCCAATTTCTGCCTAAAACTGTGTCTGAAAGCCAGTGAAAAACAGAAGATGGCACAAGGTGGCATGAGGACTTTATGGAGCATAGTGGTTCATTGTTTTGGACATCTATAGTTGAGTGTTTCTTCCTGTGAGTTAAGTTTCCATAACTATTCATTCAAGGATTAGCAGGAATTTATAGTATAGTTTGGTTAAGGAGTAGCATCTGCTGGGGAAGGGTTGAATATTTGTTCTGTAGTATGGGGTCTTCTTCACCATCACTTTTACCAGAATCCTGTTCCTCCTGGAACTGTGCTTTACTAAGACAGCATCTCTTTGTATAACATGTATAATGTGTGAATGTTATAAGGGGTTTCAGATTGGGAAAGCATGGCTTGTGGCCCTTGCAGTCAGTTACTCAGTGAAGCTTGTTGAGTCTAGGCGTGATCAAACGTTGATAGTCTTTGCTCAGACTTTGCTCGGGCACTTAGACCATGGGCCAAGAAAAAAAGGAGAAAGTCAAATGCCAAGACCGGAGTAAAGAAACTGAATTTAATTAAAACAAAATCCAAAAACAGCAGGTTTAAAAATAACAGGGAGCAGCAAACAAACTAGGAGAAAAGAAAGAAACAAGACTAGGTGCAACCTAGTATATGGCTGGGCCGCCAAGAGCTGTATGAGAATGTGGGCCTAAGAAAAGGGTGCTAAATGGGGCAAAGTTCTCGCAGTTATATGAAGTGCAAGTTTAGTAATGAGCTGGAGCTGATAAATTATTTACAAAGTGGGTGGGGAGAGTGGGAGTGTGAAAGAGTGAGAGTGTGAGTGAGGGAGTGGGGGTGTGTGAGAGTGTGTGAGGTAGTGGGAGTGGGTGGTGGGGGGGGGTCTTGAGTAAGGAAAACATCAAAAGAAAGTTAAACATTTGAATAGACAAAGAGCTAGAGTAAGTGTGGCAGTTATTGATTTTGTGAATGTGAATTTGAGAGAGACAGCAGCAACAGATGTAGATAGCAGATAAGGTATGTATGTATGTTCCTGAATGGTAATGAAAAGTTATTGTTACAGTTGTGTTAACCGGGGACATGATGTGACTTTTGTGAACACATGGCAGTTCCTATAAAGTGAGGGTGTAAGAACAAATTTCAAAGATTCCTTTTTTTCCCCTTGTTTCGTCTTTGGGCATGTTATGGACAAAGAACCCACAGTTTGGAGTAAAACCGCTTAATAAACATGTTTGAGTGAAGGAGCTGCCATGTGTTTACATAAAGCGTTATTTGATATTGGTGATGAATGAATATGGTTAACTATGTGACAAAAAAATTGAAATGCAACTAATTTTACTGAATTTATGACCTATTTAAAGCTCTCGAAAAGGCCTTGTAGTTAACAGCAAGATCATGAGAATTGGGCGAGAAATAAGAAAGTTCATTCTATTTAATTTAATTTCATTTCATTTTGTTTGATTTGGCTGAGAAACTGATGTGATTTCCACTAGTCTTTCATCAGAGGACTTACGGTCAGCAATTTTCCACCAGAATTCCTCTCTGGCCTTATTAGCAGCAACAGTGTTGCCTTTTGCTGTTTTTTATATATTTACATTCTTCATAACTGTCCATAATGACAACCCACTCCTCCTAGGAGATTTTCTTTTTTTTTTTTAAGATTTTATTAATCACCCGGCAACCGCTTACATTACATCCAACGAACAAGTGCATACATCAATCAACATGAATGCACTAACATAAATCTCAATTATAATTTCCCAAGTGTCCACCTGAGTATGCGCATGCATAATCATGCAGTCTTTCAAGTGTCCAACCAATGAGTGTAAAACTTCATATGGGTCTCCCATGAAGCCGCTGGCGGCACCTCCTGGTGGCGCGGGGGAAGATAACCTGCAGTGTTACTGATCCTGGATCAGGGATAGTTTCCTCGGAGAAACATGCAGAACGCGATCGGTCATTTTATAAACTAGGGTCAATTGCCGCATGAAATGCCCTTTTGTTGACAGCGTGTACAGTGTTGATAGCACAAAACCGACAGTAACAAAGAAAGATTACAACCACCGTTGTGGTACCAATTATCTCAGATTGCGAGTTCAGGGTTTGTTGAGCCGGCTCACTGAAATATAGTCTGTCTATGTATGTCTCCCATTAAGCCGCTGGCGGCGCCCCCTGGTGCCGCGGAGGAGATTACCCGCAAGTGTTAGTGATCCTGGATCAGGGATAATGTCCTCAGGGAACATACAGCAGGCGATCGGTCATTGCATGAACGGAATTAGGGTCAGTTGACGAATGAAACGCTTTTTTTTTGAGAGCGCGAAGAATGTTGCAAGCACAAAAAGGAGATTAACAAAGAAAGATTACAACCACCGTTGTGGTAGCAATTATCTCTGATTGCGAGTTCTGGGTTTGTTGAGCCGGCTCACTCAAATATACCCTGTCTATGTTGAACTTGCTTCGTAGTACAGGCGCCAGGAGATACGAGTGACAAACGCCCGGCCAGCCAGCCAGCTAATCATCGGCCAACCAATCGTTGAAGTTCTTGCCCGCCGGCCGACCAATCGCTGAAGTCAGTTGTCGGCTAACCAATCGTTGAAGTTCTTCCCCGCCAGCCGACCAATTGCTGAACTTCTTCCCGCCGGGAAGAACTTGATCACTCAGGCAGTCAGTCACTCACTCAGGGACATTCGCGTTTATAGTGGCCTGGCCGCTATTCACGGCCCAGCCCAAAAATGTAGCAGCAACAGGGCCCTATATACTCTGCTAACACCTCCAGCCTAATGGGTTCCACCTGTGGCCCATTAAGCTGGAGGTGAAAGAATTAGAAAGGGGAGGGGCTGTAAGGACCAAGCCTTTACAACACATCCCATATCTGACATTCGTTCATGCTCAATATCGAAAGCCAGCAATCCTCCAACTAGCAGGTAAGTTTCTTGCTTTTTCATTTCTGAATAAAACTGATATTTTAAGTTTTGATATTAGTTTAGCACATTAAAATAGTCTTCAAGATGGTTGATATACATTAATCTCACCTGTTACATAAGACTCACCTAATCCGCGAAGCTTCCCAGGTTGCCTCAGCTGTCAGTGTAATTATGTAAAGCGCATTGAGTGGCATCCCATACTGCATTTTGTGCTATTTAAGAAACATTATATATATAGTGTTCTTGTGGAAAAATTAGTTATTCTCATCAATATCATGTATTGCTTTCCTTTTGCCCAGACTTGTTGATCAAAATTTTGGTTCAACAGGAGGTCAGCAGCACAAACACCATTTATGATACCAATTTTCAAGTGCTTTTTTGTTTTGAGTATAAAAATTTAGTAGATTCTCAGAAAATGTAATTCCGTCACCATTTTGTAATTCCGTTACCGGTGCCTCTTTCTCATAAATGGCATCCTACAAAATATCTGTGAATATACCAGTTAATATAAACTTACCATGGCCTGGTCAACATCCTAGGGCACCAACTGAAGCTTAAACCTACTGCCCATCATTGCCAGATTTCAGAGAAATGCCTGTCAAAGTTAAGGCAAAAATAATGGCATTTTTTTCTGCCGTAATTCCGTTACCCACACTTTCACCTTCATGTAGCCTTCTACAAAATAGATTACCCCAAACTTTGTGTTATGCAACTCAGTAGGCATGCCAGTGGAACTGATAAAAGCACAGGCAAGTAGCTACTGCATTAGAGTAATAGATGGCAGGTAAAAATGACATGAAAATTACTCTTGATCGTAATTCCGTTACCGTAGAATTGCCCAGGTGCCAAGTGTTGATGGAAAATGAAATCAGCATCTCCAGTAAGCTGGTCAGATGAGGGAAGCATGAAGTACTCAAAAACTTCCTGGTAGACGGCTGCGTTGACCTTGGACCTGAGAAAACACAGTGGGCCAACACCAGCAGATGACATGGCTCCCCAAACCACCACTGACTGGAAACTTTACACTGGACCTCAAGCAACTAGGATTCTGTGCCCCTCCTCTCTTCCTCCAGACTCTGAGACCTCGATTTCCAAATGAAATGCTAAATTTACTTTCATCTGAGAAGTTTTGACCACTGTGCAGCAGTCCAGTCCTTTTTGTCCTTAGCCCACCTAAGACGCCTCTGATATTGTCTCTGGTTCAAGAGTGGCTTGACACAAGGAATGTGACAGTTGAAGCCCATGCCCTGGGTGCATCTGTGTGTGGTGGCTCTTGAAACACTAATTCCAGCTGCAGTCCGCTCCTTGTGAATCTCCCCCAAATTCTCGAATGGGCTTCCTTTCACAATCCTCTCAAGGCTGCAGTTGTCCCTGTTGCTCGTGCACCTTTTTCTACCACATTTTTTCCTTCCATTAAACTTTGCATTAATGTGCTTGGATACAGCACTCAGTGAACAGCAAGCTTCTTTAGCAGTGACCTTTTGTGTCTTAAGCCTGCCGCACACTGGAGCTATCTGCTGAGCAAAAAGTTATTCGAGACTGTTTGCTCAGCAGATAGCTCGCTGTGTGCGCGTAATTTTCGGTGAGTTTTCTGCCTGGCAAGGCACTGAGGCGAAGATCAAGCATGTTTGATATTTTTCGCCTCGCGAGGTGAAAAACTCATCGTGTGCGCGCTACTTGAGCTACGTGCTGAAATCTTGAAACCCCCATCTTGAAATCATGTGAACAAAGGATGCGTTTTGATTGGCCAGCTGAATTTCTGTCGTGAGTACGTAGCTCAAGTAGCGCGCACACTATCAGTTTTTCACCTCGTGAGGCGAAAAATGTCACATGCTTGATCTCCGCCTCAACGCCTTGCGAGGCAGAAAACTCACCGAAAATTGCTCGCACACAGCGAGCTATCTGCTGAGCAAACAGTCTCAAATAACTTTTTGCTCAGCAGATAGCTCCAGTGAGCGGCAGGCTTTACCCTCCTTGTGCAGGGTGTCAATGATCGTCTTCTGGACAACTGTCAAGTCAGTAGTCTTTCCCATGATAGTGTAGCCTACTCATCCAGACTGAGAGACCATTTAAAGACTCAGGTGTGACACCATGAGTCTTCATTATTGGACTTCTTCACAATATTCTAATTTTCTGAGATACTGAATTTTAGGTTTTCATTGGCTGTCAGTTGTAATCATCAAAATTAAAAGAAACAAGTAGACATGGTCAACAACATCCCCCCAAAAAATGTCTTCTTTAAAGATACTATGAACAGATCCCAGAATGCCACAAGGGCAAAACTGTGGGAAAAAAATAGTGTGCTTCTTATTATCGAACTCCAAGGGTCTTTATGGTCTTAAAACCAAATTTGGTTACTATCTGGAATATTTCCGTGAAAAGTAGTTTCCTTTACATATACTGTGAACTGAATCAAGGGCAATAACTCCGGAAGAAATAATCACGCTGGCGTCTCATTTTCAAAGTTTCGATCAAGGTCTTTATAGTCTTAAGCTACACACCAAATTTGGTAATCCTATCTGGAATATTTCCCGTGAAAAGTTGTTCCCCTTTACATATACCGTGAACAGAGTGAAAAAAAGTGAATCAAGGGCAATAACTCTGGGAAAAATAATCACGCGTGTCTCATTTTCGAACTTCGATCAAGGTCTTTATGGTCTTAAGCTACACACCAAATTTGGTTATCCTATCGCGAATATTTCTTGTGAAAAGTTGTTCCCCTTTATCCCGGACGGACGGACGGACGGACGGACGGAGATCAAATCAATATCCCCCGGCCACTTCGTGTGGCGGGGGATAATAAACACTTGAAATATATCAGTCTGTGCAAATTAATCTATATAATATATGAGTTTCACTTTTTCAATCGAATTACTGAAATAAATAAACTTATTGATGATATTTTAATTCATTGAGATGCACCTGTAAGTTGCTAATTTAGCAACACGCTTTTGGGAAACGCACCCCTGGTGAGTCACAAGCTGTGCTGGTTTTCTGAACTTTACACTTGAGTAAGGCCAGGCACCAATTACTCACTTTACCAGGTTTACTTGGGTGTCAATTGGGCACTAATTTTTAGGAGAAACCAAAAAAGTTTGTGGCTCTTCAGGACCAAAGGTGTGTACTATGAAGCAAGTTCAACAATAGCCAGGCTCTCTTGGCAACAAACCCTAAACTCACAATCAGAGATAGCATAAATTACCATAGCAGGTTGAAAGAGAGACCCTTTGTGATATTGAAGACCCCAGCTTTTGGCTCAACAAGCCCTGCTAACCAACAAATCTTGCTTCATAGTGTGCCTGTCTCGATTCTTATGCTATAGGCCAGCACCTCAGGGGCCGCAGTGACGATGTCTGCGGTAGTCAATATATCTATGGATTTAATCTCTTATGGTTTTGAGTGTTAAGTTTAGTCAGTAGTCTGGACTCAAGAAAAGTGTGAGTTTGTTTGATGATCTGGTGTCGTGTTTGGACTTCACTTCTTGATTTACCCATTCTCTGCATTTCTGTATCTGGGGGGCTGTTTGCTGTTGTGCTTTTTTGATCAATGACCTTTTGCTGTCTGTGATTCCATCTGTTCCATTGGATAACATCAGTGGAAAATGATTGGCTTACAGAAGTATGCATTTAGATGAGTGTTTGAGGGTCCTTCTATTGCCGTGGACTTCACTGCCTTTTTTTCACCAGGGGCTGATAGATGTTGTCCATTATTGAGTTTTTAGTGCAGTGTGTTTAATCTCTGGTGAAATATAGTCTTAATAAATCACTTGACTTGTGTGATCATTTTTGTACGCTATGGTTGCGTATTGAAGGTTGGGATACAAGCAGAAGTGATGCTTCCGTATTGCTCAGTCGTATTTTTTTTTTTTTTTTTACAAGGAGGTTTAGATCAGACCTTTGCCTATGAGTTTCTGGTTTTAGCGAACAGTCATAGGCATAGCTATGATCTCTGCTGCAGGTTGTCTAATTGATTGGGTCACAAGACACTAAGATAGGAGCAGAATGTTTTTTTCTCTGCATGCTATTGCCGTCTGTATAGTCTGTGCTCTACACGTTCATTACTTCAAGTGACTAATGCTCGATATGAATTGTACCTTGTCCAGTCTGCTGGGCTACAATGTCAGTGACCTAACAGTATGCATTTGCTGTAAGTCGCTTTCGATAAAAGCGTCTGCTAAATAAATGTAATGTAAAGCAGAACTGATGCTTCCTTCTGTCTCTGCAGATCACTCACGATGGCGGAGAAGCTGCTGCTCATAGACACAGACTGTGGGATCGATGACGCTCAAGCCATCATGATGGCTCTGGCAGCTCCCGGCGTGACGGTGCTGGGGATCACCTGCTGCTTTGGGAACGCGTCTGTGACAGATGTCTGCCACAACGTACTACGTGTGCTGTCAGTGTGTGACAGGAGCCAGGTGTGTGTTTGTGTGTGTGTGTGTGTATACATACACGCATTCTCAGTGTGTGACAGGAGCCAGGTGTGTGTTTGTGTGTGTGTGTGTGTATACATACACGCATTCTCAGTGTGCGACCAAAGCCAGATATGTGCATTTGCATTGTCAGTATGTGTGACAGAAGCCAGGTGTGCGCCTGCCCAGACATTCAGTGTGTGTGTGCGACAGGAGCCAGGTGTGTCTGCGTGCAGATTCTCAGTGTGTGACGTGTGTGTGTGTATTTATGTGCATTCTCTGCATGTGACAAGAACCAGGTGTATTTGTGTTGCCTGTATCCGTGAGAAGAACATAAAGGCACTTAATAAGCCGCTCGGGTTATTATTGTAATATATTCAGTATATCCTGTACCACCTTAACCAGAAATGTGGGATTTTAATGAAAGATTGTGGTTTTCATCAAGATCCCTGTGTTCCAAGGAGCAGCCACCCCTCTGGTGGGGAACCTCGACAAGCCCATTAGCCACTTTGGGTCAGACGGACTCGGGGACGTGTTGGAGGACCGGGACTCAGAGCTGTGGAAAAATCAGATCCAGACGGAACACGCTGTTAATGCCCTAATTAGACTGGTTTCTGAAAACCCTGGACGGGTAATGTTGGGATCAATGGTGGCACCACTCAGGTGCTGTTAATGCGCAACACTGGCGTATTTTTCAGGACTTTTAAGAATTTTGCAAATGAAATTTTGGCTTTGAGGACAAAGGTTTTATTAAAGTCCCAAGGACCTTTTAGACTTTGGGGGTATACAGTATACATTTATAAAGTCTGAGATGACGACTACTTTTCCCTAAATAGATTTACAACTCTAATGATTTTCCTTTCCCTGCAGCTGAAAATTGGGCATGAACCTTTTCAGTCAAGGTGACATCATGTCATATTGAGTAACACACCTAATTTCATTGGTTAGGAGGTTAACCAATCAGAGGTAATATAAATCACCCACTTCCCTGAAACATCCGTTATAGCTCATCACAGAGTCTGCAAAAGTTCTGCTGAGTCTATTCAGCCATCTTTATCATATGCTTGGAAAATTTTTCCATTCAAACTTTGGTGGATGTTTCAGAACCAAGTCAAATTTGAAATATGACATCAATTTTGAAAGATTGATTCTGTGTTCCCAAGGATTAAAATTCCGAACTCAGGTTAGACTTCCTGTTATTTTGTCTTAAAACCATCTTCCAATCACAATTGTAATCTCTGGATTTTAACTAGCTGTTCATTTCTATTCTGACATCTTTATTAATATTGTTAAGTCCTCTGAGCCGCGCTGTCGGAAATAAGCAGGCATGCTAGGAGGAATAAAGATTTAATATCCATGTTGGCATTTTTGGAAACAACTGCAAATGAAGCCATGGACACAGGGTGATGGAAAATAACCATTCACTCACGCAGCAACCAAACAGCGTAAAATATGAACATACCACAGGTTTGATTCATTTCAAGCAAAGCATTTTCAAAGAACTGAAAATACTTAATTTGCGGCTACGGATTCTCACCGTCTAATTTCATCTGCTTAAAATGACCTGAAATTCATTGCAACACAAAAATAAATAGTGTTCAAGTGTCTTTTATTCTTCAAGGCCTGTGCAGATATTTCTTTCAAAATATGGCTTAGGAGGGCAAATAACATCTAAAAAGAAATGTGCCGAAGTCAAATGAATAGCTTATTAAAATCTTATGACTGCATTTGCGGTTGAAAAGCCAGCATACCAAGGAGAGGCCCAGGACCACTGCTCCCCAAACCTCTCCTGGAGCTCCCGCATGTTTTAGATCTCTCCCTGCTCCAGCACAGGTGATTCAAATGAAGGTTGTCAAATCAGCTTCAGGGGGTGATTAGCTGATCATTTGAATCATTATTGCAGGGAAAGATCTAAAAACAAGCAGGACATGGGCCTCCAGGAGAGGTTTTTAAGAATTTGTTTATTTGCATAATTGATCTCAGAGATTTATTTCATTGAAGAGAATGGATTCTGTTTTTTATTTTTTAAGTTTTTAGGAAAAAAAGGGGGGAAAGCATTTCCTTGTCAACACAAAAGAACAGGCAGCGAGATCTCAATTTGGCAAAAATATGAGGTGGGAAATTATGCTAGGAGGCTAATGATATGCACGATTGTAAGTCCACTTTTAGATACCTGGTGGAGGCCCTCTTGAGGTACTCAAGTGGTTTTACCTTGAAATGCAACTGAAAAAGCTGCTTTTTTTTGGCAGGTATCTCTCGTGGCACTAGGTCCTCTTACAAACCTGGCTCTCGCTGTAAAACTGAATCCCTCTCTACCACAGAAGTTGAAGAATCTGTTTATAATGGGGGGGAATATGGAAGGTGAGGAACTTGTTTTCAATGAGGAAGTAAGGAAATGGAGCAACATGTTCTGAGTGGGCCATTCTGAGAGTCCAGATTAGATCTGTCTAAGACCACTTAATTAAAAACTGGAATTGGACCTGAAATACTTGAGACATCACTTCGATCAGATTACCCCTTTCAAATCGGAGTGTTTCACCCCAAGTCTGCTCACATTGTCCCCCCTACCCTTACATTTTAGGCAAGGGAAACCGGAGTGTTTTGCCTGATGAATTTAACTGTACATGTTCAGAATGGACCCAGAGTCTGCTCACATTGTCCTGGAGGAGTTCCTCTGCCCCACTTACATTGCATCATGGGAATTTGCCTGTAGACACAAGCTCTCATGGGTAAGAATGACAGCTCCATGAATTTCATGGCTGCCTGATGTTTCCCACAAAAATATGGGAAATACTGTACAAGCACTGTTAAGGGCAGCTACTGGTACATCTGCTCAGTAGATTCTTTTTTAACCCTTTCACCCCCACCAGTGCCCAGTTCTCACTGCCATTTCTCCCCATGGCCTTTGTTGATATTCTAACCAAATTCCTGGCTGTCTGTTCTTTTTCCAGATTGTTAAACATACAAAAAGAGCGCCATATGGCACAATTGGGAAAAAATGCCAATCACGTAAGAGTGACATATGGCACTACTGGGGTTGAAAGGGTTAAACCCTATTTGGAACACCCAACTGTATTAATTAGTGGTTCAACAAGATGTCCATCTGCTGACTAAGTAGTTCTTTGGTGGAGTTGGAGTGAGAATCTTCAGGATGATAGATCTTCAGGAACAGAATTCAGCAGGTATTCTTGAGCTGATGATTAAGGGCTGTGTTATAGTAACAGTAAAAACCTACAGAGCAGTATACTTTCAGGAACAAGCTTGCTTACGACTGGTTTAATTTAGTGTTTCTCTCTTCCAATGGCATGATGTAACAGTGATTAGCATTGTTGCGATTGCTGCAGAAAGGGGGGATTCCCAGCTCCAAGTTTAGCCTGCCGGATCCTCTCCTCTCTGCATAGATTGTTATCAGGCCTACCAAAGAAAACGGCCAAGCTGTAACAAGTGTTTCTCAGATTTCTTCCTTTTTCAAAGAACCAGCAACACGCAATTGAAAACTCATTTGGCTCATCTCTTGGTTTGTTACAGGCTGTGCGATTTTTTTTTTTTTTTTTTTTTTTTTTTTTGAGTTTGGTTTTGGTGAAAATGTATCGATTTCAAAGTGTTGTGGTGTGAAGTTTAGCGGGAATGTGGCATGTTTTCGATTTTGTGTTGCTGGTTATTTGAAAAAGGTTGACATCTGGCAAACATTTGTTACAGCTTGGCCGTTTTCTTTGGTAGGCCTGTGTTCTGTTCTCCCCACATTTGTGTGAACTGCTGCTGGTCCCCGGGCACTGCAGTACAGTGGGTGGAATGGAGAGGGAGACAGATTCTCCCCCAATGTGGTTCAGTAAAGCAGGTCTCCTCTTCCTTCTGTCCGGGGCAGGACTTTTTGAAGAGTTACTCAGTCAGGACACAGACGCCGCTCGGTTCATGAAGAAGATCACATCCAAATGCTCGGGGTACTCCAGGAACTCCGGCTGCAGCAGACAGGTGGTGTTTGGCCAAGGCTTCGTCTCGTACGACTCGTACGCTATGGCAGCGGCCATCTATGACGACGTGGTGACAGAGTGTATGGAGTGCGCCGTGCGTGTGGAACTGCAGGGGGCACTGTGTCGTGGGATGATGGCCCTGGATCCGTGCGACATGCTGAAGAAGCAACACCGGGTGTTTGTGATGAAGGAATGCAACCTCGCCAAGTTCAGTCAGCTGCTCATGGGCGCTCTGAGACTGCCACAATAAATGCTCGCACCAGTACACTGAAGTATTCAAGAACTGAATAAAGAACCGAATACCTCTCTTATCAGTGGCATGACAAAATGCTTTTCTTGTTTTTTCAAGTCACTGGGCATCATTTGGTTGTTATGCAATCATCACAATAGTAAACCAGAGGTGAGCAACCAGGGTCGCTTCTGTTCCTGGCTTACATGCCAACTCCTGGCAATTAACAAGGCCAATGCCGTCGCCTCCGACTGCAAAGGAACATCCTCAAAATGCCCCAGTCTCCTGCACAGCTATCAGCCTGGGCCGCCAATCATGGCAAGTTCTCAATTGCTTCTACGATATGAGCCAAATTACAAGTAAATCAAACAAGTTTTTGAGTTATGGCCAAAAATGTAAAATTTTCATGCAAAGTGCCCCCTGGTATCAAATTGTGTTATCAGAAATTCCCCAAAATGTAATCAGTACTTCCCCTCTGTACCTAACTGCCAAGAATGAATAACCAACTTCAAAAACTGTTGCAGTTATCACACCTACGCCTAATTTCTGCAAAGGCGGAAGCAGCGGTCAGGGCGGAAACATAACTCTGAAATCATTTTAGGGATATGATAAGCTTAATTAGGCAAATCATATATGAAATCTTACATCTTGGCTGCAGCTTTTTGAAAAGTTTTGGATTAACTTCCAAGGACTGTTCTTATATCCGTAAAGAATTTTACTGTTGTAATCAATGAGTAAAATCACATCTCCTTACAGAGCTAATTACGTCAGGATAATTGGTAAAAACACACTTGCATAAATACCAGCCCTACAGGACTGGAATAGCCCATCCTGAGTCTATCACAAAGCATGGTGGTGGAGCTCATCTGTAAAACACACAACAGCAGCTTCCACTTTAATCCCTGCTCCAGGTTTGGATGGGTCCCAGATTTTTACACAAACCTGTCCGTTTAAGTCGTTATTCCTGCCTCGTAATATCGCCTCCTCCCCACAGTCCTACTGGCTGACTGCTGAGGTATAACCGCATCATTCATGGTCCAGGAGAGCTGCAGTGCCTGTTGGTTTCTGTTATTAATCAGTTCTTAATTGATCAGTTAAAGCAGTTTATAACACAGGTAACTCACCTCAACTGGTTACTTGGGTCCGCATTGTTGATATCAAGGCAAAAACAAAAGTAGGACCAAGGGTCCTGTAGCTTACCGGCAAGAAACCTTATGATGATTCAAGTTATGAAAATTTAATGAGAAGTTTGACCTTTGAATCACTGAAGGTCAATGTCGCAGTCACGGTCACTAAATAATAGTTCACATGCACTTATAAGACCTCCTGGAATCAACCTGCCACCTAATCATCCCCTGATCCAATTGGCCGTGCAAATTGCCCTCTCCCTCCGCACATCAACCCCCAGGGCTCCCTTGAAAAAGAGAATTCAATCTAAATGGTTAAATAAGGGTTAAATAAATAAAATAAATAGTAATACAATCCTAAGCTCTGAAGCAGTTTTGGTGATACAAGTCACTGAAAATTCAATATGTCAGTTGTAAACTTTAAAGGTCCCAGATGGTCAAGTTGAGGTCAGCAAATGGACTTCATATATGGCTTTCTATACGTCTCCATACAAATCTTGGCTCCATCTGTGACTATTTTGGTGATACAAGTCATTGTAATTTCACTGTCATGTTTGACCCTCAAAGGTCACTTTCAGTCAAGTTGAATGTCACCAAATGAAAGTTCATATGTGACTTCCTAAGTGTCTCTAATACAAATCTAGGCTCCATCTGCGACCATTTTGGCAACACAAGTCATTGTAATTGTATTATGTCAAGTTTGACCTTCAAAGGTCACCAAGGGTTAAGTTGAATGTCACTAAATGAAAGTTCATATGTGACTTCCTTTAAGTCTGTGATACAAACTTAGGCTCTATCTGTGACGTTTTTAGTGATTGAAGTCATTGAATTTTCACTAGGTCAAGTTTTACCTTCGAAAGTCATTATGAAGGTCACCAAATTAAAGTTCATATATGAGTTCCTTCATGTCTCCAATGCAAACCTACACTCTATCTGTAATGATTTTGCTGATATAAGTCATTGAAATTTCACTGTGAAGATTGTCCATTGAAGGTCACTGAAGGTCAAGTTCAAGATCACCAAACGAAACTTGATCTATGACTACCTATATGCCCACAATACAAACCTAGGCTCTATCTGTAATTGTTTTGGTGATAGAAGTAATTGAAAATTCACTATGTGAGGTTTGACCTCCGAAGGTCAAATACAAGGCCACCAAGTAACAGTTCATATATGACTTCCTATTTGAGTTCAAAATGCATATATACCCAATCCTCAATATTTTCACGCCTAGAAGCCTTTGAAAATTGTAACATTTTGCTTGACCTCAAGTTTGACATTTCAAGGTCATCTGTCATCAACTTAAACATGGCCAAAATACAAGTCATATATGACTTCCTATATGTCGATAATTCAAACTTAATCTCTATCTGCAACCATTTGGCCTCCACAGACCATCTTGCATATTCTCTATAGGATCGGGCTGAAGTACAGCGCCCCCACTAGACCCACTTCCGTTGATTCAATCAAAATGGCGCTCACACTGTACATTCACAGTACCAAGGAAAGTTGATTGCCCGATTTAGAAAAAAATTTATCACACAGTTTTTGAGAGATAATTTTTTTAAATTTCTCAGGCCTATCTTTAACATTGGGACCAAAATTTCAAGGGCCCATAAAACGAACAAAAATGATTCAATCAAAAACCTGAAAAACAAGTGTGGAGAGATGGTCTAGCAGTATGTTATGGCAAATTTACACGAAAACTCATCAGGCCAAAAAAAAAAAAAAAGAAAAAATGTGCCGGACAACGGACGCCACACCACAACAACAGCTTAACGGCCCATAGGGCCAGTAAGCTAAAAACCCACAGACCCAGCGGCTCTCCAAGGTGAGGAGTAAAGATCAGTTAGGTACAAATCTGTCGGGTCAGTTCAGTAAATCTTCAAAACAACCTTTTGTACATAATACAAAATATAAAGTTTCTCTTCATGGCAGCCCTATTCAAAACAAGCACAAGGAAGACTACTCCATGAAACCTGTCCAATGTTTTATTTGAATCTGATGACTCAACATCACACTCTGAACATGACAGAAATGAGGGATTTACTGTGCCAACTGGAACTTCAGAAATAATACTCTCCTGAAAAAATCTGACAAATGCCTAATCCGCTTAAAATAAACCTTCCTCCTTTGCGAAGAATTTGGATTTTAATGTAAAAAATACTTGGGGGAAAAAAAAACCTGGTCTTCAAGATTCGCTGATGAAAATTTCCGTTCCACAGCCACTAAAGGGCACATAACGCTCCTAACACAGTCGGCAATAATAATTACTGTCCGGTAGTAATCAACGTACCAACAGTTCAAGTTTACCCGTTAACCGCTCACTAGTCGGCCAAAATATGCTCTTTAATGCTACTGCAACCAAGGTAATGTGTCTGAGCAACTGGTGAGCTTAAAACAAAAAGTGCTTTTTCAGGGCGTAATACTGAACCATACAATACCCAAACATTGCAGTATTACTTAAAAGGGTAAATTTTAAAATAGAACAAAAAAATTCCCTATAAGGGCTATATTATTCCACTTAATAAACAATTTCCTTTTTGTGAAGAAGGTTTGCCAATTAAAAACTGGATTTCAATAAGGCTTCCAAAATGAATAAAGCAGCACATAACCTCCCGCAGTGTCCAGTCCCACCTCTGGAGGACAAAACTGGTATGTGCTGCAGGGATACTGAGACGTGTTTCGGTTCAGCTCTTCTGTGGTAGGAAGCATCCATGATACCACTTGTATTTCTGCGTACAAATTCTGCTTTTAAAAATAAGAATTGTCCATGGCGTATAATTCCAATTCCGGTGAGCAACGAGAGGAGAATGCAGCAGTGGGAGGGGCCTCAGTTGCCGTTGTCAGGGGGGCTGGGCCAGGGCTCGGAGCTCCGTCTCCCTAAAGTAGGACGCCACATGCTCCAGGGGTTGTAGGTGCGGCCGATTTCTGTGGGGCTGGTGCCAGCCTGGGGAGGGGCCTCAGAGCTGCCAATCAGGTCACCGAGAGGGGCAGTGGAGGGCGGGGTGAAGGAGTGTAGACTGCTGTCCCCACTGGTGGACCAGATTGAGCTGCTGAAGGGAGTGGTGGATGACCACAGCGCACTGGTGTTTCCCAGAATACACTGCACAGCCATGGAAGAGAGAGACAGAGTTAACACCAGAGGAAGAGAGTATGGTGGTTTGTAATGACAGTCAAGAATTCCAGTGCCATAGTGTGGTTGTGAACTACAAATGGATGCTTCATAGATGCCCAGCAAATTCAAAGAAGTGACGTCTAAAATGAAATGTAATAAAAACATAGTGAATCTAACAACCAATACAACCACTACTAAATAACTGCTATTTATAATAGCACTTTCTGCCATTGTGCTACGACATAACGTCCCAAAATGTAACAACTTGAGAACTTGCATTTCATAGAAATATACTCAACTCCAAAAGAAACGCAAGGGTGAAGTATGTACTGTATCTGCGGCAAATTGAAGAATTGATTGATTTTTATTGCTTTTCCAGTGAGGCACGAGTGGAAATAAAGAAAAGAGAGTGGTATTGTAATCCTTACGCGGCATACCATGACAGCAACGCCAAAGCACTGCAGTAATAACAAACATTCAGCTATTTGTGATGTGTACAGTGGTGACACTTGACTTGTTCTTTTGGGTGTGGTCAGTAGCCTACATAAAAAGCCAACAAAAAAACGAAAAATGCTACTGCATCAAGAAAATGGAGCGGCTTGTGGACACAGGAGAGAAAAAGAGCCTTTGACATGTTACGGGCAGATCTCAGCCGCCGAGAGGCGGTCGTCATTTGCACTATCGCCGTTCAACAATCAGTCAGCTGTCTATCTGAGAATGGAACACAGGCACTGTCACTGACCGACCCGCTCAGGGCAGCCACAGTGACTATGGTAGCTCAAGAGCTCAAGAGTTACAGCCTGTACGTGACAGATTCAGGCAGCAACCCAAACTGATCGTGAAACAAAGGGTCCGAGACACCTGAGGGTGAGCACAAGTTCCGTTCGACACCGTCTATGTAAGCAACACATGCGTGTACACGGCCCCTGCAGAAAACCCAGTTTTTGCCCATTTATGCATGGCTGCCCTTAGCGGGGTGGGTCAGCGACAGTCCCTGTTTTCCATTCTCAGACAGAAACAGGGAAATAAAGTCGAAAAAAATTACACAGAGGCAGGTGCCCCCAGTCAGAAGTGAAAAAAAAATACAGCGGGTGCCCAGAACAGTCAAGTGCAGAGTTCCTACTCCTGTTGAGCATTTTTCGCTTTTTTTTGTTGGCTTTAGGCAAAAATGAGTTTTAAACATGAACTTGTTTTATTGTATTCCAATAATAAATGTCATTAGTTTTTGAATAAATGACATATCAGTGACCCAAGTCACATGCTTCACCTTCAAAAAACCCAAAAAAGGCAGCTGGCACCCTTGATAAGAAAATATAGATTCCCCGCCAGACAATCTGCATGAAAGTAGCTTAAGAACATATGCACTACTCTACATTTTGTTCTAGCATTCACAAAAAATTGCTGCTCACAAACTTTTTAGACCAACCTTAATAAAAACGAGAAAACACAAAATCTTCTAGAAATTTGTCCAAAACTTGTTTAAAAATAAAAATTATATTGTTATTTTTTGGCAAATAAACTGAAACAACTAACCAGTCCTCATTCACACATAAAAACCAATAAAAACTTTATATTTTATATGGCCTGTTTCCTTGATTCTCCGGCATTAAACCACTGAAAATAATTTTTTGTTGAATGCAAGTAAACTGTTAGTGCATCTTAATAAAATGCTTAACTATTTTTTCTGCTTTTTTGAAAATTCATGGATAACAATAATTATATTTTAGCATTAAAAATATAATTTCAACTTGATAACATGCCACTGGGAAAAGTGATATCTCCTCGATCCCCAAATTTAGGACAAAGTCTTGGCAGCCATATTGGGCGTCGAAAATACCGAAAATCAGTCTTGAGCATTGTCAAGTAAATATCTTCGCCTGTGTAAAATTAGAAAAAATTCCTGTAATAATTGTGGCTTCCAGAGCCTGGAACAGAAAATCTCTGCGGGCACGGCAGCAGCGGCAGCGGCCCTGGAACTAAACCATAGTATCTCCCGACTATCGTCATTGGGGAGATACAATTAAAGAGCTTGCGCATACTGGTGGATTAACCATTACAGAGACATAAAAAATGATTTTGGCAATTCCCAATACTGTTAATTTAGGGCAGCTGTGGCATAAACCTCACATTGGGAAGTAGTCTAATAAATTTGTTAAGCACTGCATATGGGAAACATTTCAATGGAAACTCAAATACCATCTAAAAGCCACTAAAGAGAACACTACATTTCTGCTGACTGCGTACAGTAAATGCAGCACGTTTCTACAGGAGTGATGCTGTTGAATTGTGGGCGTTGACGGAGGGATGGTTCTTACCGCTGTGGGGGCTGTAGGAGAGCTGGAGCTGCTGGGCCAGGAGTGCAGAGGGTCACCAGCAGGGGCGTCCCAGATGGAGGAGGGCACGCCGCTGAAGTCAGCCCAGCTCTGCTGAGGCTCCTGACTCTTCGGGAAGGTTATGTCACTGAAAACTAAACACAGAAACCCTAGATGTAATGCTGGGATCTGACTGAGAATCACTGCTGATCACATGCTACCATGTCACACACTGCAAAAAATGAAAGATAAAAATACTAGGTAAGATGAATTTACTTATTTTAAGACTGAAAACACCTATTTCTATCACAATTTTTCTTAGTAAGACAAAACATTTGTCCTTGATTTGAGGTAATTTTGACTAGCTTGCCAATGGAATAAGTAAATTTCATTTGTCAAGCAAATAGCAACTTATTTTAAGTTACTATTTGCTTGACAAGTGAAAATTTTACTTATTTTAAGTAACTATTTGCTTGACAAGTGAAATTTACTTATCCCATTGGCAAGCTAGTCAAAATTACCTCAAATCAAGGACACTTTTTTTTGTCTTACTAAGAAAAATTGTGATAGAAATAAGTGTTTTAGTCTTAAAATAAGTAAATTTATCTTACCTAGTATTTTTATCTTTAATTTTTTTGCAGTGCACAGTAAACCTCTCCGTCCAGCTCTATTCCCTGCTGTCCTGTGCTTACGAAACCAGTCAAGGTGGCCCAGGTCTCAGGTGGGATTTGACCTCCTCAGGCAACCGCTTTATCAGTCAGGTAAAGATGAAAACCGGCCCTAACCAAACGTTGCGGCTATTACACTGCACCTGGCTTTACTTCTGAATCACCCAAGCTAACCAGGCTACACTTGAAGAGTTTGTTTCCAAAATGCGATAAGTGCCAAAATTACAAAATTGAGATAATACCATACAGCGACAGCCCTGTGTTTCTTACACATGATGCAAAAATCTGTTTTCAGAAATTCAAACTTGTAAGGTGTATTTTTTCATGGCCAAAGTTTGTGTTTATCTATAAAATACAATAGGCGCCACCATAGACAAAGCTGATTTACTCAAAATGAGTTACATGGATATATTGCAGTTTTTGAAACAAGCTCTTCACTTACCAACATGTACTGGCAAACTGCTGGAGCTAAACCCAAAAACGCTTACCTCTAAACACTAGCGAACTACCCAAGTTAACCTAGCCGCACTCACCCAGAGACCTTAGTGAACTCCACTACACTAACCTCCAGACCATGGAGACCCAGTCAAGCTGACTCCACAACACTTACCCCCAGACAGGTTGAAGGTGTTGTTGGGTCCAAAGGCCGAGAAGGAGTTGACAGAAGAGTAGTTTGGGCTGTTGGCGCTGTCGATGGGGCTCCATAACCCCTGAGCTAAGGGGAAAGCAGAGGATAGTGTGAGGCTAGTTTTTTGGGGAAGGGCTGGGGGGAGGGGGTAAAGATTTGATGCACAGGGCTAAGTGAGCACTGGTCTTACCTGTCAGAGCCATCGCTCTCCACCGACATCACGTGGGGGATGGGCACTTTCCCAGGAGCCTCTGCTTTAGATCCCGCCCCTTTCACCGACCCACTGCCACCTGGGAAACATCATCATCAAATGACATAATGCCAAATATAGTACATTACCCTTTATTAAAAGACTGCTCAAACCAATTTGGTTTTTCTGGTTAGTGTAATAACACCCCTGTCATATATGATTTGATGGTTTTCCAAGTTCGAGTTCTGTAAGCAGCTGAAGACATGAAACTGAATCTTGTTTATTGGGACAAATCTAAGCTCCGACTCTGGTTTTAGATCTGTTGGTTTTTAGATCCGGCATACAACAGCTCACCTGGACTTCTATCATAGCCAGCAGCTACAGCAGCAAAGGTAGGGTTCCCATTTTTGCCCGGCAGAGAAGTTGACTTGGTCAACTTATTCTTGCTCCCGGTCGCACTTTTCACACCTGTCTCACTAAAATGGTAGAGAGAACAGGCCCAAGACATGATTATAAATTTGCACAAAGATACATACGACTGCTTGGTGATGAAAATGTACAAGGTATACACTAGATTTTGAATGAAGGTTAAGATTAGGCATATTAAAATTTCAAGTAGACAACCATCAGTAGCTGACAACAGAACTCCGCTAAATGAGAAAGGCCAACTGCAAACAATAGTGCTTTTTACAATAATGTCCTGAAAATACAACCATGTAAAGATGCATTGGAATAGAAGGGAAATGAAGTATCCTGAGGACAGGGTAATGCAGTGTAATGTCAGGGAGGTTCGGTTACCTGCTGGGGTTGACCACGCTACTGTAGCTTCCGCGAGGCACCAGACTGAGTGGGGCGGGAGGAGGGGAGCAGGCTCTCGAACCGGAGGAGATGGGCCTCTTCAGGAAGGGGTCTGCGTTCATGGTCTGAATGGAGATCTGCTGGAGGCTGTCTGCGGCTAAGAGGAAGAGAGGAGAGGAGAGGTGTGTTCAGAACGAGCCAGAGACTCCCTGTGGTCATTTCAAAACGGTAGCAGTGTGGGGTGAAGGCAGAGGAGCCGATCGAGAGGTTTGCACTCATGCAGCGAATTCATCAGATTAAAAACATCTGGATCATCTAACAGGGGACCTTTGACAGTGAGTATAAAACTACGTCTGAACACAAAACCAGGAGATCCCGAGCTTTTCAGTCAACACATACATACCCTTTCCTTGGCAATAAGACCTCATTTTCATGTATACTCAACTCCAAAAGAAACGCAAGGGTGAGGTATGTACTGTACTGTATTTTTATTGCTTTTCCAGTGAGGCACAAGAGGAAATAAAGAAAAGAGAGTGGTATTGTAATCCTGACGCGCACCACATGCACGCGCCAAGCACTGCAGTAATAACAAACATTCAGCTGTTTGTGATGTGTACAGTGACGCTTAACTTGTTCTTTTGGATGTGGTCAATAGCCTACATAAAGCCAACGAAAAAAAAAACGAAAAATGCTACTGCATCGAGAAAATGGAACGGCTTGTGGCACAGGAGAGAAAGAGCCATTAGCACGTTACGGGCAGATCTCACCCGCCGAGAGGTGGTGCGTCATTTGCACTGTCACTGTTCAACAATCAGTCGGCTGTCTATCGAGAATGGAACACAGGCACTGTCACTGACCGACCCCGCTGAGGGCAGCCACGAGTTACTATGGTAGCTCAAGAGCGCCACATCTGGTTACAGCCTGCACGTGACAGATTTCGGACAACAACCCAAACTGATCATGAAACGAGAGGTCCGAGACGTCCGAGGGTGAGCAAAAAATGAGTTTTCTGTAGGGGCAGTGTGCACGCATGTTTTGCTCACGTAGACGGCATCAAACGGTACTTACGCTCACCTTGAATCGTCTCGGGCCCCTCGTCTCATGATCAGTTTGGGTTGCTGTCCAGAATCTGTCACGTACAGGCTGTAACCAGATGTGGCGCTCTTTGAGCTACCATAGTCACTGTGGCTGCCCTAAGCGGGTCAGTCAGTGACAGTGCCTGTGTTCCATTCTCGGATAGACAGCCGACTGATTGTTGAACAGTGACAGTGCAAATGACGCACCTCCTCTCGGCGGGTGAGACCTGCCCGTAAGTGCTAATGGCTCTTTTTTCTCTCCTGTGCCACAAGCCGCTCCATTTTCTTGATGCAGTAGCATTTTTTTTTTTTTTTTGTTGGCTTTATGTAGGCTATTGACCACACCCAAAAGAACAAGTCAAGTGTCACTGTACACATCACAAACAGCTGAATGTTTGTTATTACTGCAGTGCTTGGCGCGTGCACGTGGTGCGCGTCAGGATTACAATACCACTCTCTTTTCTTTATTTCCTCTTGTGCCTCACTGGAAAAGCAATTAAAATCAATCGATTCTTCAATTTGCCGCAAATACAGTACATAACTCACCCTTGCGTTTAGGACTACACTACAATGCATCCCAGAGGTATTTGCATGATGGACGCAAAAACAATTAATATACGATTAAAGTATATTATATACTATAATTCACAGGCATTTGCAATCGCACTGCGCGAGCCCCGAAGTAAGCACAGCCCAATCTGTGTAGTGCCACTGACCAAATGCTTACATACAGTATTACGATGCAAGTGTGAGGTTGTGCCTCCAAAGTTGATGAGGCTGTCATGTGTGAGGGCCTACACTATTTTTGTTGTACTCACGGCTGCCGGCTTTGAGGAGCGGGACTGTGTCCCATTCTGGAGGAGGGGAGTCCTTCTCTCCTTCAGAGCTGCTGCTGTTACCCAGCTCTGGCACAGAGCCATTCCGGAACTTTCCCAGAGGAGAGGGGCGACAGTCCTCTGCCTTCCCACCGGCTACAGCTGCAAGGAGGCAGAATGTGAGGACCCTCTAGAGTGTAAATTACAGAGCGAAGCTCTGAATGCGCAGCATCTCAGGGACAATGAATACATGATGCACTCCCAAGCAGGCAGATGAAGTCACTGACCTCTCTGTTTCTGCAAATTCCTGGTTTTGGGGGCTCCTGGTAGTGCTGGATGTACCAGGTTTTTGGCTGTGAATATTTTACGCTGCTTGTTTTCCAGGGGCGTGACGTAAGGCAGCTCCAATGAACTAAGAACGCCAAAGCAAGGAAGTGTTACCAACACAGAAAACCTTTTGGAGCATTAAGGAAATTGTTCATGAAAACCAGGGGAAGAGACAGAATTAAAGGCAGAAAGATCGGATTGAGGACCTCTGTTCCTGAGGGGTGACTCAACTGACCTGGACTTGACTTCAGCTGGGCTCTCCTTCTTTGTGTTTGCAGTTTTCTTGTTTTTGGGTTTTGGGGGAAATGCAGGTCTTTCTTCCTTTTCTTTGTCCGGTGTGACTGGCCTGCCTTTTTTCTTCACTGGCTCCTTAGTTACAGACAAAACACCATGCCATTAAACATTAATTTTGCAAATTTAAATCTCACAATCCAGAAACTACAGTTCCACAAGGCGGGTGTAAAAGCAGACGAATCAGGAGCAATAAACGTCTGCCATCTAAGCTCATGGTGCATGCAAAGTTCACGTAAAGCTCACGCCGAACCTGGCCAAAAGTACAGTATATGAACGCTCATGCCTATGTCTATAACAGTTTATAAAACAGCAATTTCTAGAACCAACAATTTTAAGTTTTTAGAAGTAACCCGATCAATTTTACCGGGAGAGACCACACTGATACAATTTCCAGAGAGAATAAGCGTTTAGGCCTTTTATCCAGGATCAAGCACTTACTCCCCCTAAATGCATGTCTTTTTTTTTTTTTTTTATAATGGTCTACTTCTTCCTATTTTGACTATGCAGATATTGTACGGGGAGAGGAGAACAATTTAGTAATTATGAACTCTTTACAAATTTTACGAAATAAAACTGCTCAACTACTTGTACTCATCAGCTATGCCCGTCTAGCATTCGGCTGAATCCGGAGAGTGGACCGCAGCAGATAACCATAGATGCTGGATTCAAATGTCCTCAGAATTTTACTTCACACGGCTTTAAACTGTCAATGAATGCTGATGCTCCAGTAAAAGAAAATGAGATCATCATAGACTTCCCAGTGTAATAATAAATCGGGGGAAGCAAAGACATGAGCATCAAGCCCTTATGGAATTGAATAATCTTAGTTGTAAAATCAGAAATTCCAGTAGTATTACAGCTATTAAAACCCAGTCTTTAGGTCATTTTTAGCATAGTCTAGGGAATTATACACATACACGTATTCCCATACCAGGTAATTTTTAGAGATTTATGTTTGTATTATTATGTCTTAGTAATTAGTAGCATATATTTATTTTTGTACTTTTATAAGATAGTTGGCCCAGTCCATAGCTTCTCTGAAAAATCACTGAAGTGAGAAAGTATTCCCGGTGCAAAATGTTGTCTTTTGTTTTCAATAAAGATAATCATTACGGAGTCATTATCACTGGTGACCACACAAGTCCAGGCATCAAGCTGAGGACCCACAAGTATGTGCATACTTACTGAGAAAAGCTTACTGAAATTTGACCAACACAATGATATTAGTGGCAATGTACATCCTGAAAATGAGCCCATCGTCCTGAGATGATTGGCGAAACACGCATGTTTCCCGCCGCAGCACAGACTAGATACATTTAGGGATTTAGGGAAACTATCCATTACACCAAGTTTGAAAGTACATTTTCATAACATGCAGTCCTAAGTGGTAGCATTTGTAGTTTTTAAACAGTTTATAAAACAAACGCCTCTTTGATGTTTCACAACAAACACATACAGATACCTCTTTGATGTTGGCTTCTGTGTCAGGATTCGAGGTCTCAGTGGTGGTGGAGGAACTGTCATCGTTGTCCAGCTGTGCCTCCTTTAGCTCCTCCCCCTGAGGCCTCGCTTTCGTCCGTCGCTCTTTCTCCTCTCTTTTCTTCTGGGCTTTGTTTTTGCGCTGGACTCTGCCTTTTGCACCTGTAACTTTCAGTAGAAGAGGCAGGGTCACCACCAATACAAACTCAGAGAAACTACAATATCACTACCATAAACACTCTGAGAGAATAGAATACATCTCGACCACACACACTTAAAGAAAATACAACACCATACACAACTAGAGAGAACACAATATCACCGGCGCACACACTCAAAGAGAACACAATGCCAGCATTTTTTTCATGACCAAATTCACCATCCCAAACAACAAAGAAATGAGACCAATATTCCCTCCTAAGTTCTTTATACATTTTGTTGCTCATCAATAGCTAGCAGGATACCAAATTTCAGCTCAATTAGTGCAAAAATAGCCAACCAACAGCTTCATACAAGTGTAGTTAAACGTTTACGGTGACTGCATGTAGCATTTCTTTGTGAATGTAATGACCATCCTTGCCTAACCTGCACACGTTTCCCTTCCATACTCAATGTATAGCAAGTTTAATAGCTAGCTTGGTAGCTAGCAACCCATTAAGTCGTCTGCATTTAGACACCTGCCAGTAGCCGGGAGATTCTGACCCCGTCACTCTGCTTTGCGACGGCGCTCTGTTCAAGGCCAGTCAGGACAGAGTTCATTTCAAAGAGGAGATGCTGACTCAGAACAGTCTATTTTTCAGAGGACTAGGAATGAGAGGGATCAAATTGTCCAGAAATCATGGAATTTTTATGTTTTTTTCTGGTGGAAAGTTTATAAACCACCCTTTAGGACATCAAAGATTATTATAACTAGAAAAAAAAAGCATAAGAGGCCCCCTTTAAATAACATATTTTGGCCGACATATCACCAGGAACTTACAAGGATGAAATGTGTAAAAAAAATAAAGGAAAACAAAACGATAATCAGTTTTCCTTTTTTTGACCTGTTGAGATTTCTTTGGCGAGAACTTGTTTACCTGAGTACTCGTTTGCACCCCGATATAATACTAAACCCTGCAGGACTCTGTTACCCAAGCAGATTTTTCATTCTGTACCAAAGCTCGTAACTCCATTACAGAAGATGATATTGAATACTGTACCAGTATACTGTATACATTGGATACTAAGGCAGACTTCAAATACCGTATTAAAACCAGCAGAGCTTGACTGCAGAGGCACATTTCAGAGACTGTATCAAAATCGGCAATGCGATTAGAGGCAGATTTTAGGTGCTTTATCAAACCCTGCAGAATTCGATTATAGACAGATTTCAGATACTGTTCCAAACCCTGCAGAACTCGATAAGAGGCATATTTTGAATACCTCTGCTTTGGGCAGCGGGTGACGGGGGCTGCTCCTGGAAGACCTCGGGCGCAGGGGATTCTGATCGCTCTAGGTCGCGGTCCATGGCCTCCAGAAGGCCGGTATAGTCCGAGTCCTCAGAGCTGTGCCTGGCCCCGCCCTCAGGGTGGAGCCTCTGTGCTGGCGGCAGTGTGGCTGCCGCTGTGTTCTGTTGCTCCGGGACGCTGGGGGGCGGCGGCTGTTGCTGTTTAGCATTCCGTGCCTTCCGACTGGTCAGTTGGCACTGAGCCCCGCCCCCATCCCCTCCCCCTTTGGCCCCGGGTTGTGCAGAAGAGGAGGAAGAGGAGGCGGCCAGCTGCATAGACGCCCGACTGCCGTAGCCTATTCGCGATCGCAGGCCTTCCAGGCTGTGAGAGTGGGACTGTGGGCCACAGTGCCTGCCCCGTGAGGATGAGGAGGAGCTGGAGCTATACATCCCCCGCGCAGAGCTCTGGTTTGTTTCGCCGTACTCGCTCAAGCTGTAACACACAACCAGCCACTCCAGTGAAGACGGCACAGCCAGAGATGGGAACCCAGACACAGCATGCAGTCACAACTTTCATTTACTAAGAGTGTAAAACCCAGGTTCAGAAACTGAAACTCCTCCCCAGGGTTCTGCTGCAACCACTAGGATTGGTCAATCAGCAACATTCTTAAGCCAATCAGCTGGCTGTGTTCTAAGGGGAAACAAACCAATGGAAGGACTTTTACATTCTGACCACTGGACTTTATATCTCTGGATACCCACTGAGAGACAAGAGCCTTTTTTCCCATTTCTGTTGAATTCACAGAAAAGATCAGTATTAAATAATAACACACGGGCAAATATCACAACTCTAGAAGTACAGTATCACTGCTACACATTTGCAATTACAAAACTACATCAGCAAATTTCTGAGTTCATGCAAAAGGACCCAGCCACCCAAATATCGAGCTTTAAGTTTAGTTGTGAATTAATCCAGATGGGTGTAGTTTTATACAGGTGCACAGGTTTCCCAGATCCTCTTGACTACAACACATTCAGTCTTTATACCTTACCTTGTGTCAGACTGGATGCGTACGATTTCCCTGAGATCGAAGGGTCTCCCTGTTTCCGCGGGGGTGTTTGAAGCCTCGAATGATAAGCGCCTCTTGAAGGGCTCCCATATCCCCTGAGCCTCCAGGTAGGCAGTGGCGATCACCAGCAGGAACATGGAGCTGCGGGCGAGACACAGCGTAATTTACCACTGCGAAAGACAACCCAGGATCTGGTGAGGGAAGGCAGCCTAACTGTCTTCAGGGTCAGTAGAGGGGCAGCGGGTAATGAGAGGGCAGATAGAGGGGTAAGTAAAGGGACAGGGAGTAGCGGCAGGTAGAGGGATTGGTAGAGGGATAGACGGTGCGTAGAGAGGGATGTTGAGGGACGGGGGGTCATTCCATGTCTAAGGAAACATTGGGTCAAGCTGGGACCCTAGCCTGATTTGAAATGGAATGACCCAGGAGGGAATTAGAAGGAAAGGAGGTAAAGAGAGGAGCAGGGGGTAGGGAGAGGAGTAGGTAGAGGGATGGGAGGGTAGTGAGAGGGGCAAAAGAAACAGGTAGAGGGATATGTAGAGGGATAGGGGGTAATGAAAGGAACAGATAGTGGGGCAGGGGGTAGGGAGTGGAGTATGTAGAGGGATGGGGATAGTGAGAGGGGTAGGTAAAGGGATAGGGGGTAGAGACAGGGGCAGGTAAAGGGATAGGGGGTAGAGACAGGGGCAGGTAAAGGGATAGGGGGTAGAGACAGGGGCAGGTAAAGGGATAGAGGGTAGAGACAGGGGCAGGTAAAGGGATAGGGGGTAGGGACAGGGGCAGGTAAAGGGATAGGGGGTAGGGAAAGGAACAGATAGAGGGGCGGGGGTAGGTAGAGGTTTAGGGGCTGGGGAAGGGGTAGGTAAATGGAAGGGACACAGGAGCAGTTTGAGGAGCGGTGTGCTGCCTGCTCACCTCATGATGAGGGAGATGATGATGTAGAGCTCCAGCTCCCAGCTGGGTCGAGGCAGGGCCTCCGCGCAGGTGGCCAGCATGTGATAGGGCAGCGAGGCGTTCAGCATGAACACAAACTCCGACCCTCCCGCCGTCACCAGCTTCAGCTCCCGGATCACCCGCGAGGCCGTGAAATCGGGTGTAAACCTGCAAAGAGCCAGATCTATGAGAGAGCTGCAGCAGAGATGTTCCATGTGGCACACAGACACCCACAAATTACCATTTCATTTTATTTAGCAAGTTATTTCACTGGTGCTTTCAGCCAAACAAACAGTTGAATAGGGGCCCCAGGAACTAGTTCAGAAACCACTGCTCTTAAGGCTATGGATCCTGGGCACGATCAATGAAACATCAGTAATGGCTGTGATGGTTTTGAGCCAGTACACGCCCAATCTTAGTTGTAAGTTCACAAAAGAAGCAACAGATAAAGCAGATTTTCTATCATAAAAAAATAATATCTGGATTGTTTTCTTACAGTATGACTATATCTTTCGAAGAGTTCGGTTTAAGTGCAAATTCCTGACAGTTGAGAACTTTGAATCCGTGTCCCTCGCAGGCGTATCCGCTGATCTCTGTGGACCGGATGTAAATGGGGAGCTGTCCTGTGTTTTCCACCTTAAACGTTCTTCTGAGTGTGAAGTTCGGCTCCTTAACCTTTACTTCTGGAGACATTAAGGAGGAGGGTTAATTGTCCCTTCATTAAAAAAAATAAGTCAAAACAGAGAGAAACAGGTCAATGTCACAGGTCGACTTGTCAATCAAAAGGAATCATTTATAAGTGTGCAGTACATACACTGATCAGCCATAACATCATGACTTCTGACAGGTGAAGTGAATAACATTGATTATCTCATTACAATAACACCTGTCAGTGGGTGGGATATATCAGGCAGCAAGTGAACACTTTGTCCTCAAAGTTGATGTGTTGGAAGCAGGAAAAATGGGCAAGTGCACGAATGAGAGCAACTTTGACAAGGGCCGAATTGTGATGGCTTGACGACTGGGTCAAAGCATCTCCAAATCTGCACCTCCTGTGGGGTGTTCCCGGTCTGCAGTGGTCACTGCCCACCAGAAGTGGACCAAGGAAGGAAAACTGGTGAACCGGCGACAGGGCCATTGGCGGCCAAGGCTCAGTGATGCTTGTGGGGAGCGAAGGCTGACCCCTGTAGTTTGATCCAACAAAAGAACTACTGCAGCTCAAATTGCAGAAAAAATTCATGCTGGTTCTGATAGAAAGGTGTCAGAGCACATACGGCATCACAGTTTCGCGTCTAGGGCTGCGCAGCCGCGGACCAATCATGGTGCTCGTGCCAACCCGTCCGCTGTTGAAAGTGCCTACAATGGGCACGTGAGCATCAGAACTGGACCACGGCGCAATAGAAGGAGATGGCCCGGTCTGATGAATCACATTTTATTTTACATCACGTAGATGGCAGGGCGTGTGTGCATCGCTCACCTAGGGCCGACGTGGCACCAGGATGTACTATGGGAAGAAGGCAAGCTGGCAAAGGCAGTGTGATGCTTTGGGCAATGTCCTGCTGGGAAACCTTGCGTCCTGCGATTCCTGTGCATGTTACCTCTTCATGGTAACTGTATTCCCTAATGACAGAGGCCTCTTTCAAGCAGGATAATGTGCCCTGCTATACCGCAAAAAATGGTTCAGGACTGGTTTGAGGATCACAACAATGAGTTCATGGTGATCACTTGACCTCCTAATTCCCCAGATCTCAATCCAATCAAGCATCTGTGAGATGTGCTGGACAAACAAGTCCGAACCTTGGAGGCCCCACCTAGCAACTTGCAGGGCTTGCAGGATCTGCTGCTAGCTTCTTGGTGCCATAAACCGCAGCACACCTTCAAAGGTCTAGTAGAGTCCACGCATCGATGGGTCAGGGCTGCTTTGTCGGCAAAAGGGTGACGACACAATTTTAGGCAGGTGGTCATTATGTTATTGCCGATCGGTGTGTATGCATACACACGCCAACATGACTGAAAATTCACCTGTTCCAATAAAAGTAACTCTTGGAAGTATTGAGTTTTGTTTTATGAAAATACATGAGAAACAATGTCATAGCCTTGAACTGTAGTCAGTGCTCTCATCCAACAAATCAAGAGGGGATTTTGCTACCCCCCTCTAATATGAAAAGAGACTCTGTTCTTGTTTCTGTGGAAGAAAAACAAAGGGCAATGTATAACTACCTGCTCCACTTCAAAGGCGTGTCAGGAAAAATCTATGAGTTAATAAGCACTGACAGGAATGCAGCCAAGTCATAGATCAAGGTACTGACTGGAATTTTGAAATTTGAGACAAACAGTTTTGAAGAATTTTCGTGCCGACTTAGCGAAACAAAAGAATAATAGAAATAAAACTGAGATTTAAAATAAAAAACACAGCCTAACTATAAGCCAAACTGTTCAACAAGGTTAGAGTAACTGGAAAGGTATCAAGTCAGTGGTGCAACGTTAAGTGGATGTGACTTACAAAAGCAAAGCAGTCCACAAGCAAATGGCCACAAGAGAGTGAACTAAATCCTTATTCTTCTTTGGATTCAAGAGAGTGATTTGCCAAATTCCTCAAATGACCAGCTGTAGGTGAATGGCAAGATAACCCAGAAGACTACCCAGGATCCTAAATGTAACAGCAAATTTTTTAGCTAAACTTAATGGGGATCACTGCAGATCCAAAGATTCAGGGGAAAAAAAGGTACTTCCTTCTCAGAATCACTCAGACATTCCAATCAGTATTAGATATGATCCTCTAATAATTGTTGGGCCACAGTCACCTACAAGGAAGTAATGAGAGCAATTAAAAGGAGTTGTGTCTCTCTACTGTGCAGGCTCCATTGTTTGTGTTCAGCCTGACAAGAAATCAAAATAAGTATGCAACTCTCTGTGCAGTCCTACATATAAACGCTGTGCTGCTTCTGCACAATGCTCACTCTCTGTGCAGACCGATGCTGCACTGCTCTGATGAAATACTCTCCGTTCAGTCCTATTAACACTGTGCTGCTCCAGCACACTCACTTTCTGTGCTGCCCTACCAACTGTACAAAGACTGCACTGCTGCAAAAGAATCTTCACCCTTCCTGCACTCCAATAAATGAAAACACTGATACTCTCTGCGTAGGCCTGTATGTAAACACTGATACCTACTCTGCACAGTCCGATATATAAAGACTTCTCTGCTTCAGTGGAATACTTGCTCTCAGTGCAGTACTGCATATTACCACTGCAATGCTCCAGTAGAATTCTCCATCTGTGCAGGCCTACATAAAACTACCATACTGCTGTGGTAAAACACTCACTCTGCGCAGTCCTACATATAAATGCTGCACTGCAGTGGTAAAATTCGGTACTCACTCTGCAACCCTACATAAAAACACTGCCCTGCTCTGATAAAATACTCTGTGCACTCCTATATATAAACTCTGATACCCACTCTCTGTGCAGTCTTATGTATTAACACTGCACTTCTCAGGTAAAATACTCACTTTCCGTGCAATAACACAAAAACACTGCACTGCTCCAGGAGAGTACTTACCCTCTGTGCAGCCCTACATATAAACACTGATAGTCACTCTGTGCAGTACCTACATATAAGCACTGCACTGCTCTGGAAAAATACTCACTCTGTACATTCCTATACATAAGAACTGACAGCCACTCTCTGTGCAGTATTACAAATAAACACTGCACAGCTCTGGTAAACTACTCATTCTCTGTTCAGTACTACATATTAACAATGCACTGCTTGCATAAAACACTCCCTCTCTGCACAGTCCAACATAAATATTACATTGCTCTGGTAAAATACTCACTCTCTGTGCAGTCCTACATATAAACAATGCACTGCTGTGGTAAAATACTCACTCTCTGTGCAGTCCTACATATAAACAATGCACTGCTGTAGTAAAATACTCTCTCTCTATTCACTCCTACCTATAAACATTACACTGCTGAAGTAAAATACTCTCTGTGCAGTCCTACATATAAACATTGCACCGCTGTAGTAAAATACTCAGTCTCTGTGCAGTCCTACATATAAACAATGCACTGCTGTAGTAAAATACTCAGTCTCTGTGCAGTCCTACATATAAACATTGCACTGCTGTAGTAAAATACTCAGTCTCTGTGCAGTCCTACATATAAACATTGCACTGCTGTAGTAAAATACTCAGTCTCTGTGCAGTCCTACATATAAACATTGCACTGCTGTAGTAAAATACTCACTCTCTGTGCAGTCCTTGAGCAGGGACTCTGTCATCTTGAAGCGCAGGAAGCTACCGGGACCTGGAGGTTTGCCAGCGACCTTAAGGCTCTCCGTGGTGCCCTGGCCCCGCACCACCACATAGTCCAGCACCGTCAGGTTATTCCTGCAAGATGCAAACCAATCCTTCACACAACTGAGCAAATCTGGCCCTTCAATCCAAATCCAGCATTAGTTCTCAGTCCGGGGTAAGTCACTGAACACTAATGCTACAGATTTGCCAGACCGCCTCCACACCTGACAACCAGGTAAAAAGCGTGGCCAAAAACCAGCAGTGTAAGATTCTGAAGGACAGCGAGATGATTATCGAAAAAAATCAACTAAACAATCACAAATCATTCAAAACGCAAACTAAGAACCAACCTGAGCTCATTCAAAAAGAAAAATAAAAGAAATAATCCCACGAAAGAAAACCAGAAACCAAACACTGCTCATTCACCAGAAAACAACTGACCAATTAGAGCGCGAGTACATTACCTCACCACTGCTGACTCAGGACAGCCTCTGAGCCACGCCTTCATATTGAGTCTCAGCCAAGGAGCTATATATTCAACCTCACACACCCTCTGAGTCAAGACCAACCAATGTGGGTTTGGATCAGACACAAAATGCATGACTCACTGCAGAAATGAATGGGTGTTTTTCAAGCACATTCTTACACTCGACAGGCCCTGGAAGACTTCAACAGAAAGATATTTCACCCGGTCCAGTCCACCCAGCCAGCAGCTACACACCCACATTTAGGGAGGGATTTACCCATGGCTGTTTGCACAAAAGCACAGCTCAAAGCCCGTCAGAGATTCAGGATCGATTAGAGCAGAGAATAGGCTACAGCAGAGGAGGTCCCGGACAGCTGTTCCAAACTTCTGGCCTGCATGACTTAATTAGCCCGAACACGTTTGCCATGCGTCATTAATGACAGACATACACTGAAGCTTTCCGCATTTGAATCATTTTCCAATGAGTGAATCTCTAAGCAAATCACCGTCAAGCATGATGACAGCTGGCTCATTTAGCTGGGGAAATGGAGGAAACGCAAACCTGTCCACCGCACAGAAAAATACAGGGACGCTGATACACAGCGAGCCTGATGCACACAACCTTGCACACCACAGGGCAAAATGCAGGGATACCTCGATACACACAAACCTGTCCACGCAGGGCAAAATGCAGGGACACTACCATACAGGCCAATACACAGACCCACGAACCCATGAGCAACGAGCACTGCTGAGAAGTAAAGGCAGCTATGCTGTACCTGACAACGAGGAGAGAGGTGACAGTGTGGTTACTGATAGGAGTAAACTTCACTGTCAAGGACTTCGCCTCTCCAGGTAAAAGCAGGACGTTGTAAACAAACGGCCGCGACAGGCCTTCTGCAAACCCTGTTCCCTTCTTACTGAAGGATGTCTGCGAGAGAGAGAGAGAGAGACAGACAGACAGACAGAGAGGTGGGGGAGAGAGAGAGAGAGAGAGAGAGAGAGAGAGAGAGAGTATGTGTGAGAGAGGATCGTCACCACTATATATCCAGCTCAAATACAGCACTGACATTCTACATCAGCTGATAAGACTAGTGCTACCTAACCCTGAGAGTGGAGATCTACCATCTTGTAGCTTTTGTTTCAGCCATAAATATATGCATTCGGGTTAGACCTGATTGATGTTCAGTCGCTCACTGTTGAACTGGACTGAAAACATACAGGTGGGTAAGATCTATAGGAACAGGGTTGGGCAGGGCAAAAATAAGACAAACACAGATGACACATCAAGAGGAAAAAAACTCATGACGTGCAGATGGTTAATGGAAATTTTCCCAACAAGATGTATTATTAACCTGTATTTATTAACCGTATATACTGGGGGAGCTTGGGTTATTCTTAACGATGACCTGTAATGGCAGTGGAATATTACAGATGTTCTCAGTGACTTACTCTGTTTTTATGCACCTGGAACTCCAGTGTTTTGGTGTCGATACTCAAGGTCTTCCCAAATAACCGATCCCTGAACAAAGGGACAAAGGGTCAACATCAGAATTTACAGGATTTAAAAAAAATTTAAAAAAAAAAAACCAAAAAAAAAAAAAAAAAAAAACCCTCCTTTTTTCCCCAAATCACACCGGATCAATTCACATCCACCCGTATCAAGATTCGAATTTTACTTGTGACATTCATATTATTTCAATTTATGTCTTTCTCCAATTTCCAACAACATTTAGTCATAACTGATGTCAACCTACGATTTACTCTGCTCAACAGTTAGAAAAATGTCATTACATAAAAGCAGAGCATATCGTAAACAGACGCAAGAAAGAAGAAAAATGGCACTGCTATCCTCTGTCTATTAGGGAAGGGAGTGTTGTTAATGCATTAGCAGTAGCTCAAGTGTGTTTTGGAAAGTGCTTCAGAAATTGTTGATCTTATAATAGAGCAAGAGTCCATGCCAACTTTTGACAAACAAATCATAAAATGGTGACAAGGGAAATAAATAACTGAAGTATGAGGATGGGAAGCGAACAGAACGCCTGGTGACTGAGTGAAATTTCACATTGTTTGGCTCATAGACTCAACCGTAGAATGAGGAGGATTCACACTGCCACACCCAACAGAAAAACACGATATGAATGCTCTTGCCCAATAAACTAACAATGTGATCTTTAATAATCCTTTTGACAGCATAGAATTACTTGTCACCTTGCATTTATGTCTCAAAATATCCTCTGAAGCTGTGATTAAATAATTTCTCCAAGTGATAAATCACAGGTTGCAATGACTCAAGATGGCCAATTTTGTCAACCAGTCCCAGAGGCCACTTCGCTTTGTGATAACACCACTTAACATGCAAATTACATCATGAAATAAAACAGACCACAAGAAAACATGGCTATTTGGCAGTCATACAATGGGGTGCAAAAATTTGGGCACCCCTGGTTTAAATGTCTGTTACAATGAATCTCCAAGTGATTGAAAGCAAACCTGAACACTAAATGCTACAAAGTTAAACATCACACATTTCATCACATTTTAAAGCAAGAATAATTTATATTTTTAACTTTTTACAGTTTCAAAATAATAAAACAAGGAAAAAGGCCTCATGCAAAAGTTTGGGAACCCTGTCAGCTAGTACTTTGTAACTCCTCGGGCACAGCGGCGTGCCGTCAGATGTTCAGAAGACCTTCAGTAACCTCACCCTTTATTGCTCGATTGTCCTCAAGCTGTTCTCTTTCAAGTTCGCCTGATGTACAATCAAACTATTTGACTTAACGACCAAGGCCAATCCCATGATCCATAATAAGAAATGATAATGGAAAATGAATGCCTATTACCTCCATTTATATGATTGATATAGCATTGTAAAGGATGGCAACATAAATGCAAAAAAAAAAAAACCGAAACTTTCGCTGACTTCGCAGAATTTATTTTCACCATCACTCTGCTGTGCATCGTACCCAACAACCCCCTTTAGCAGCGACTACATTCAGAATATAGTACGGATTCTCACGTCTTATTTCTTAATAAGCCTCGCAAACTGATTTCAGCTAATCTGTGTTGTATCGCGAGCTGCGTGAGCGCAGAAATTATACAGAGAATATTATATGGGCATTTTCACATCACACCCTGTACCAACCCGAGACCCCAGTATCAGCCCAAGAACTTCAGCTCGATACCGGCCTGCTTTCCAATGAAAGAAATCACAATCATTACGGGGGTTATCTGCGGCGTTGCACTTTATGCGAGGGTTAATGCTTTCTCAAAAGGAAAGACCGTTTATGGGGCAAAGCAGCATAAAAGCAACAGAGAGGGAGAGGAGCAGGAAAGCCTGTCGGTATTGGTATGATTTAAAAATGAGCTACGTGAGGGGGTATTTTTAGATTTTGTCAGTTACAGAATGAGGGAATATGAAATAGGCTGTGGGGCATGTTGGAAAAAGAGCCCTAGAAAGGGGAGTTTATTAGACCCGCCTGGGAACTACCAGAAAACACTTGTTCTTGAGGAATTTCGGGGTGCTCTTTTAATAAATGCAAAGCTCCAGACAATAATCTTAAACGTTAACCCCCTACAGGCGAAAAACTTTGCACACCGCGTTTTAACTATAATTTTTCCATAGAAGCGTCAGGAATGAAATTTTTGTTGGTTTTCTGGTTCTTTGAGATCTCTCGAGTGACGAAGGCCAAAGATACAAAAAAAGATGCATTGAACCCCTTTCTGTCAACAAATCACGTAATGTTATGACAGAATTCATCAGATTTGCACTGCAAGTAATTTATTAATGGTTCCTTAAAAGTTTTTCCATCAATAAAGCGTGTTTTTAATTAACCTGAAATTGATTACTAACCCTCTAGCTACAAGCTAGTTTCCGAAAATAAAGCAACATATAGATTTATCGTTATCATGAAGCATGCACTTTTTGAATGTGCCTCACGAATATATTGACCTCGGAACAGATCAGAGACGTGCTTGGGGAGAACCCTTTCGATACCCATCCTGCATGGTAGCAGGGGACTCGGTCGACCTGACACAAAAACTTTTAGGCCAAGCCATGGACGTGGCAGATGTTGGATCTTCACTAGCATCCTGAACACATGCCTGATTCAATCGGTTTTGAACCCTTTTTTCACTAGCCGCAATGCGGCTCTTATTAGTGAACTTTTCGCTACAAAGGCCTTCGGAAACTTCACCTTTCAATGCTTGATAGCCTAAACCTCTCGCAGTTTACTCTTCCCGGTTAGCAACAGTTGCTCAGACTAATTGGTAGAGCCGCAATAGTCTAATTTATTTTTCATAGCATTGTTATACATTGCACCATAAAATTATAAGGCGTTTTCTTCCGCTTAAATGACTACGTAAAATATCAATATGTCATTATAATTTCTGCGCTCGTGTAGCTCCTGAAACAGCACAAATTTGCGTAAATTAGTTTGCGAGGCTCATTAATAAGCCACGAGAATCCATTCTATAGCTCTTCTGCAATAGGCGTGGCCTAGCTGAGGCGAAAACGAGCTCAAGCTTTGTCCGCCATTGATGTGGCCAAACAAAGCCCCAGGCTGTTGACACGACACAGAGAAAGGTGAGAGAAAATGCCGAGTAAGTGTAATATTGTTGGCTGTTCCAACCGGTCTGACCAGGAGAGGGAGAAACGATTTTACCGTGTGCCCAGTATTATATGGAATCAGGGCGAAATAACTGGAGTTGTCAACAATTCGACGAGCTAAATAGTTCTCAAGCATCTCCAGGGCCGACTTGGACATACACAAGAAGGAAATCCGCGGTTTGTAGTGACCACTTCATCTGTGGTGAGTTTTTTTGTGATTATATACTTGTGAGACAGTTTGTATTGGATTATAGTTGCAAACTGATAACAATGGGCCCATTTAAGAAAACTGTTATGACCGCTTGGTCACTACTGCATGTGTGTTCGCATGTCGCGCTACTGGAAATGCTCCTGGTTGACTTACATGCAGTAATTCTGACTGGTGTGCTTGTGTTACTTTGGTTAGCAACCAAGGGGGTAGTTTCCTCATAATGCTACCTGACCGTAGACGCTACAGTTGAAGCTAACCGGAGAGGTGTTGTATGTGTCTAAGTTGGTCTGATAAGGCTGCAATTAGTGAAAAGATCGCTTTGCTTATCCGGGGTCAGCCGGGAACTTCTTCTCCGTGCGCCCTTACAAAAAAAAATGCCATTTAATTTACCATTGAATACCATTCATTTACCGTTGAGAATTTTCGTAAGGGTGGGCTAGCTCTTTGATGCTTAAGCTGTGTCTGGTATTACAAACCATTTCTCTGCATTGCCGTGGCGGAATTTCATCCCCCTTAAAAAAATCATTCTGGCGAATTACAAGCTGAAAAAGTGGAATCTGGATACGGAATTTTACCCAGTACAAGTTACCGATTCGCGAGATCCACACAAGCAATGCTTAGACCGTTTGCATGTTTCTGCTATGAGCTCATTTAGCTTGCTGTCAGAATTGTTTTGTTTTGGAAGAAATGGTTATCAGGAGCTTATAGCAAAGTTTCTTCCAGAAAAGTGGGTATATAACAGTTCAACTACAACCGCATGCAGGCAAGGCGAGACAGTACAAGCAAAACAATAAGCTGAGACGAAAGTGTTTCATTTAATTTTATCTAGTCCCACATAAACATACATACACATGTAACGAAGTTTGTTGTTAACAAAAAGTAGTTTACAATGTCTGGGTATCGTACAGTGGGCCAAAGTTCCATATTTCTTTCGCATTCATTTTCTGTCAGTTTGCATGGATCGATACCATCACACAAAGAACACTTCTCAACATATGTTGACCTCGCATCGGTAGGTAAACTGTGGAAATACTCTGATTTACGCTCAGCCGAACTCTCCATCTCTGCCTCCATAGCCGGTGTGCTTAGCCACACTAATGGCGGCGCAGGCCGTTGCTACTAGTGACTGAGGCAGTCAAGTGTTAGGTCACGTGACTATCGCAAGTCTCCTATATTCTGAATGTAGTCACTAGCTATGTTTCCATTTAACTTTGAAGCGAATATTGCGAAAATTTGCAAAAACGAAATGCGAATTAAGTGCGTTTCCATATGCTTCCCTCAAGCGGTTGAAAGCAAATAAACAACACTATGTAGGCAGTGACGTGCGTTCGTACATATGTCAGATAAACACACACGTACGTCGTCTGTAGGCAACCTCAAAAGCGAAAATGGAGAACGGTCTCTGGAGCGGTGTAAATGTGCTAGCGTTTATAGGGCAGAACGCTCGCTACATCAGAGTTTATTCGAAAAAATGTGTTTCCATTTCAGATTATGCGACCGTGGCTCGGGAGGTAGAGCAGGTTGTCCAATAACTGAAGGGTTGGCGGTTCAAATCCCGCTCTGTCCGAGTCACGTGTCGTTGTGTCCTTGGGCAAGACACTTCACCCACCTTGCCTCCAGTGTCACTCACACTGGTGTATGGCTGTGTGCGAATGTTTGGTGGTGGTTGGAGGGGCCGTAGGCGCATACTGGCAGCCACGCTTCCGTCGGCCTGCCCCAGGGCAGCTGTGGCTACAAAAACGTAGTTTACCACCATCAGAGCGTGAGAGTGTGAGTGAATGTATCCATTGTGAAGCGTCTTTGAGTGTCCAAAAAAGCACTATATAAAACTGATGCATTATTATTATTATTATTATTATTATTATGAAGTCTTTTTGCATAAGTCAAAATCCATCTCAAGCGAGCGTAAAAACTTTTTTGAGAATCAGTATTTTCGAATTATGGTACTTCCATTACCTTTTTTGATGCAAAACTTCAAAATACGCATTAAAACAGGGAAATGTAAACACAGCTACTGTTAAAGGGCGTTGTTAGGCACAATGTACAGAGTGACGGCGAAAATGAAAGTTTTAGATTTTTTGCATTTATATTGCCATTCTTACAATGCTATATCAATTGTATAAATGAATGCAATAGGCATTCATTTTTTCATTATCATTTCTTATTCAGTCGATAAGTTGTTTGATTGTTAATCAGGCAAACTTGAACAAGAACAGCTCGAGGACAATCGAGCAATAAAAGGTAAGGTTAATGAAGGCCCCCTGAACATCTGATGGCACGCCACTGCTCGGGCAGCTATAACAGCTAGCAAACACTTCCTGTAGCCAGCTAAGAGTCTTTCAATTCTTGTCTTTGGAATTTTTCCCCATTCTTCCTGACAGAACACCTCTAGCTCTGAAATATTCTTCAGCTTTCTTGCATGCACAGCATGTTTGAGGTCTCTCCACAGACTTTGAATAATATTCAAATCTGGGGACTGTGACGGCCATTCCAAAACCTTCATCCGTCTTCCCTGGAGGTACTTCATGGTGGATCTTGAGGCAGGGCTGTACAGTGTGACATATATGTCACACGTGCAACATGAAAATTGGTCCGTGCGATAAATGAACGAACTGTTGTAGCACCGGTGCGATGAGAGACAGAGGCCTTGTGTGTGCGCGCGAGAGAGCGAGACGTGAAACAGTGCCACCTCGGAGGTTAGTTAGGGGAGGCAGAATCCTCACTGTAAAGCAAACTATTAATCCCCTTGGCTTGATTAGCAATCAGACGATTAACTAATTTAGTAAGGCTATTCGGCAGAATGACGGGCCAGTTTAAGTTTCCGCAGCGTTATTACGCAGTACATCGAACCTAAAATGCTCACGAAACTGCAGATTTGCGCGTACTTGCTTGCAGGAAGCCGAAGCAAGCAATGCCATTCATTTCTTATGCCCAGTTCAATGCTTGATCAATAATATATTCCCCTTTAAATATGCATTTTTAACCCCAATCAAAAAATTGGGCGTTTATTTTCAGTCATCTTTCATAATCCGATGAACAAAAGGTTAAAACAATACACAAAATTATTGAGAGAGCTGAGATTTTTTCGATTGATTAAACGTATTTCCGTCCTTGCTGTCTTGAATCGAAGCGTAGCCTATACGTCAATGAATCTTTTTGTCTGCATCACCTATCAGTATACAGGCTTCCTATAGGCTTGGATTTAATAGTTTTTATCGTCAATCAAGTATAGTACGTGGGAACAGGTTGACAAAATCCAGCGATAAAAGGTTAGGCCACTGCCTCACATCATCGCACGTCTCAGGAATACACTAAAAAAATAACAGCATGTATAAACAGTATTACAGTATGTTTATATAACCCGTATGCACAGAATGCATAAATACTCAAAGAGGTTCTTAATATTTCTGTGAGTTATGTGCCTGCATTATATTTGCAGTGTACGTTGTTTGTGTCAAGACTGCTTGACAAGTTCTGGAAATTACTTAAAATTGTATGAATTTAAAGAATTCCGAGACCTTGAAAGTACTTCAATTTACAAAGAGATTATTAATATTTCGTATGTCTTTAAATGATAAACTGCACTACTTGTGGTTGGTTTTAGAGATGTAACAGATGCGTTTACTGAGCTACAAGTTTTTGTCTTGCGCTACAAGACGATGACCCTCTAGCACCAATGCTATGAGCAGAAAAAGTTAACGTACAGCCCTGTTGAGGTATGCTTCGGGTGATTGTCTTGCTAGAATACCCAACGTCTCTTCAACTAAAATTTCTGGACTGAGCTTTGAACACTAGCCTCTAGAATGTCTTGATATTTGGTGGAATCAATTCTTCCTTCCACCCGCTCAATATTGCCTGTGCCCCCAGCTGCTACACAACCCCAAAGCACAATGTATCCACCTCCATGCTTAACAGTTGGCAACGTGTTCTTCTCTACAAATGCTTCACCCTTTTTTCTCCAAGCATACCTTCTTTAGTTGTGGCCAAAAAGTTCAATTTTGGTTTTGTCAGTCCAAAGCACATTGTTCCAATAGGCTTGAGGTTTCTCAAGGTTTTCTTCTGCATACTTCAGACACTTAATTGTGTGTTCAGGTCGTAGGAAAGGCTTCTTTCATGCAACTCTGCCATGTAGGTCTTTGGTGTTTAAGGTACGCTGTATTGTTGTCTTGTGAACAACTAGACCTGTGCTCTTTTTTGCAGCTCTTTTGCGGTGATGTGTGGGTTCTTCTGAGCATTTCTCACCAGATCTCGGGCCATTCTATCTGAAATTTTTCTTGGTCTACCAGATCTTGCCTTGATTTCAATTGTTCCATTTATTTTCCATTTTCCTACAATGTTTCTGACAGTAGAAATGGTAGTTTGAAACGCTGAGTGTTTTTTGTAGCCCTCTCCTTGTTGGTGGAAGTGAATTATCTTGATTTTGACATCCTTGGACAACTGTTTAGAGGAACACATGGTTTTTAACACCAGACACAACAGCCACCACAGTCGGATACTTTAGAAGGCATGGAGTTACTTCAGCATATATAGTTCAACTCTGGAACTATATTCACCTGACTCAGTGAAGCCCTCACGAGTAAAATCACCTGGGTCTGGGCCTTAGTAATCATCTTCTTAAAAGGTAACAAAGAATAATCATAAAGGGTTCCCAAACTTTTGCACAGGGCCCTTTTTCCTTTCTTATCATTTAAAAACTCAAGAAACTTACAATAAAAAGAAACCTTGCTTTTAAATTTGCAGAAAGGTGTCATGTTTAACTTTGCTTTCAATCACTTGGAGATTAATTGTAACAGACGTTTAAACCAGGGGTGCCCAAATTTTTGCACCCCACTGTACGTTCATACAGCCTTTGAAGTGCCATTGTACTCAGTTGTTCCCATAATACAATGATTTCAGTCGCAGTAACGTATTTACCATAATAAAAATCATCTTTACAAGTAAAAATTTAGTGGAAAGACACCCACACCCCATCCCCACTGCTGAGCCACAATGGAGACCCCCGAGGCTCAAACCTGTCGCAGACTTTTTCTGTGAAGCTAGCTGGGTTTGGGTAGAGAGCGACAGGAAGGACCTGCACATAGACTGGCACATCCGCTGGGTTTTCTAACACCACTTCCTCTTCCTGTCAACACAAGGACCCTCAGTCAGTTAAACTCAAACGGCTCAAACGGAAGCCACCTGCAAAGATATCCGTGTGCTGGCCGCAGCCTAATTCAAAACCAAACATCACTGTCGCTATTATTAAAGTCCAACTCAAAATAGATCTCTCCCCCCCGTCCCCACCACCAACTGAATTTAATCAGTTACGTAGAGGAATTGGTGCAAAATTTTGTTTTTATGCTTAACGTCTTCATGCATATCTACTGTGGTTAAAGGATCAAGCACATTTTCAAGTTCTGCAATTGGATTAGTGGTTACAATAACTATATTCAGTAAACTGAGGTCAACTAAAGGTTTTAAATCGAAGAATTAAACATTTTGCTCATATTGATGACGCTCAACTCTTGCTGAATCGGAGACATTGCCTATCAACTGAGACATTACTATGACTCGAGTCAGCTTATTTCCGAGGCTGAACCTTTCGCGACAACGGTTGGCTCCAGCGTTGTTGCGAGACTTACAGAAGAGCTGTTGGTGTTGGTCAGAGGGAACAGTATCTGACGCGAGGAGTTGATTATAGACGGCCACGTCATCCTCGCCGTGATTTTGGCCTGCACGTTCTTCTGCAGGTCCGTGTTCACCTCGAACAGAGCCTCGACCCTTCGACAGGAAGAGAATTGGCTCAGTCAAACATACGCCATATTTTGCGGTTAGAGTAAACAGATGCTGCCGGAGGTTTCCGTGACTCACTCGTGCCCCGAGCGTTCCTTCAGCTCTCTCCATCTTCGGAGTAATGTTTGATGCAAATCTACATCTGCGTCCCACAGATCCTCCTGCATTAGCAGCCCATGTGGTTTAGGTTCAGCTGAAACGACCACCAGTTCAGATTAAGAATATGGTACACAGAACCCGCAGACAGAAAATAAAACACCAGCCAGGAAACAGACCACTCAGGCACACTTACATCTGAATATAAACGGCAGGCCAGCGTAGCAATGATCCCCACACTGTAGACCAGGGTCAAAATAAATATTTGCAACCTGAAGGAAAGAGTAAAATTGCAAAGTAAAATTTTTACTCCTGAAAATGATAAAATTTTTCAGTGTTTTTGCAGGTCAAAAAATGAAACAAAGCAAAATTACGGGGTGTGTCATTGAGTAGAATTTTATATTTAGTGATTTGAATAGATTTAGTAGTTTAAATAGAAAAAAAAAAAGACACAAACTTGACTGGCAAAAGCATATCACAAACATTTTAAATTCAGACCCTACCTAGGTGGCAATTACAGTGATGCTTGTGTTCAGTACCTTCGACTTGCGCCGTGGCTCCAGCTCATCGCGACTGTTCCGGAGCCTTCTGTAGTAAAAGCGCAAGTCCTCAGTGAGGGAGTGGATGTGCTGCAGCTTCACTCTCTGGGTAAAGGAGCTCATGATGGTGAAACCCTGGTGCACAGTCTTACCCTAAAAACAAATGAAGGCCCTCATTACACACAGACGTGCATGACGCACAAGCCTGCATTTCACACAGGCCTGCATTATATACAGGCCTGCATTACACACATGAAAGGGTAGAGGGTCCAGAAAATCAACAAGGGAACTACTCGTGGCTCCAAGAATGTTCACAACAAATCTTATCCAATTCCCATAAGAACTGTTTGACTACTTGCATTTGGACATGCATTTCTACCTAATGGCGGCACTTCAGTAAAAGTAATAAAGCCAAACTCGATTAGGCTCCTCCTCTATGTACCAGGAATGTTGACAGCAGATTTGACGGGATTCCCATTAAAACTGATCAAGTTACTGAATTTTTAAAAATCATGCCCATAAACTCCCTTAAGCAAGACTTATGCCCACAAACTCCCATAAGCCTGACTTACCATCCCCACAAACTTCCATAAGCATGACTTTTCATGGACACAAACTCCCATTAGTATGGCTGAGCAATGGGCAGATACAGGGCCTACGACTACGATCTCTCATGGGCTCCAACAGAAGCATTTCTCACCGGGAATGAGGGAGGAAGAATGATGTGTTTGGGTGAACTCTCCAGCGTTCCCACAGCTATGACGGCTTTCACTGGTATTGTTAAAATCTGCAAAGTATGTGTTGAGAGTTTAAAAACTAAACAGAAGCAAGTACGGAAACAGTCAATGTACTTACGGACAGCCACAGAATAAGGCTTGCAAACCAAACTACCAAATGACAAACTTCAGATGACCTTTGATAAAAGTACAAGGTAACTCAGTGATTGGGAAAAGAAATAATTCCTAAAATTAATTGGACATCTGTGCTTTCTTTGACGTAAGAGCAAAAATGAAATTATGAACCCCCAAGCAGAACAATACAAGTACGCTGAAACCAGATGGCAAAAATTTACATATGTGCAGAAGATGCAGTCCATCTATACGCCAACTACTGCAGTCAATTAGCTTTTGCATGAGACAGAACATTACACAATTCCACATGTATAAACAAGATTCTGTCACCAATCCAAGTCAAGAACCATTGTTAGATTTTGACATGCTGACCAGTAAAGTAGTCTGGTGCACATCTGGTTACCTTCTGCATTACCCAGTTAGCCAGCTGAACCCCCAGGACACCCTACGACACCCCAGCTTACCTCGTAATCCGTCTGTAGGTGCACAGCGCCATCATAAGTGCCCTCCAAGCCCTTCGCAACTAACATGACTCTGAACACAGCAACGTAGCCCGAGGCCAAGATCACCTGCAACAAGAGACAGACACCCAGACAGACAGACCACACACAACATAGAATTGAACATAGATTCCAAAAAAATGGAAAGAGCCTTTTGCTTGTGAAGGAAAAACAATGGAGACTTAATTGGTATCAGACAGTCATATGGCGGAGGATTAATTTTCTAATCCCTACTTCTGGAATCAGTGGAAGAGGAAATTTAAAAACGTCAAATAAAATCCATGGATTTTTATGCACAACATGTGAACTTATGTTGTCTGAAGTGCAAAAAAAACTGAGCCTTGACAGTTGAGCATTCCTAAATGTGAGCAATAGCCAGACGCACTCTCATCAATCTGGTAAAGCGGAATTTCTGAGCCTAATTTTTTACAACATCCACATCAAGTTTACGCAAGTGAAAATGATTCATCAATGACTATCTCTTGAAAAGGCCATTGACAGTCAGCAATCACATCATGTGCGGTTTCTGTTCTTGTAAACCAAAGATAACATTATAATGTCGCCCACAGTCATGGACATGGTAAAGCAGTAAGTTCCTTCTTTAAGATGAACACATTCACTGTGCAAGAGATGAGTCCCAGCGTCCCCAGTATTCCAGGTGATAGTCTCACTTACGGATTTCTGGTCGGACGCAGACGCGTTCTGGAGCTCTCGTATCCGGGACAGCACGGTGGTTCTGTTGCCTCTCTCATAGCGCAGCAGCTCTACCGACAGGCTGTCCCCCGTCACCATCCACGATTTTATCTCCAGCTGAGAGGAGCAATAGGGGAGAACTCAAATTTAGGGAAGAACTCTGACAAGCCCCAAAGGGTTTCAGACCCATCACACAATAGTACGAGTGACGTTTCAGTCCTTTCATGACTCTTATTATGATTTAGCGCAAACAAGTTGCCGCCTGAAAGTAGGCAGAAAATGTACAGGTACAACAATGGCAGCCATTACTAAGAAGATCATACAAGATGATTGTTGATACCTTCAAATTGATATGGACAATCAATTCTTTAATCTCATATTTACTGTCTAATTTCTGACGTTGCGAGTCAAATCAATTAAGTATTGTGTCCCTGACTAGATTTTTATGGACCTTACTCAATTAATCAAATCAAATCAAGAACATGAGTGGAGGCAGGAGGTCACATTCAGACAGGCTGGGCGCACAGGCACGGCTTCCAGCTAATTTGCTAATGAGAGGCCACTGCGTCACCTCGATGGGGTTGCTGTTGACAACCACGAACATGCTGCTGCTGGTGTCGGTGGCGCTGAGGACACTGAAGTCCAGGATGTGCTGGCTCAGGCTGGGCGGCAGGACAAAAGGCTGCCCAGGAGACCAAAGAAGAAGAAAAGGACCGTTAACAGGCGACGTATACCATGAAACCACCTCCAAGAAATGTGCACTGAAAGACTACTTTTGCTAGAAATGCACCTTGCCCCGGCTAGGTTCTTCAGAGTACAGGTGACAGCTTATGGTAGACCAGACAAAAACACTGAACGTAAATATTTTATAACACACGACCACAGGAGACATCATATCTTCGCAGTGACTGACTAGCCAACCACTGCTGCCAGATTACCAGATTTTAATTTTGTCAAATACAACATTGCCTCAGCCAAATAACTGTGAGCGACTTTAGAGACACGATCTCAAAGAAGCTCCATACAAAATATGAAGCGAATCTGGCCAAACGTTTTGGAGTTGAAGACTGTGATAGATTTTGCTAACTAAACAAGACCACGACTGCTGGGAGCCGCCTTATCCCAATAGCTTAGCCCACCTATTGGCCGAGGAGCCAATAGGCTGGCCTTGGTGCATACCTCCAGGAAGCCAGTGTAAGCACGTATGGGCAGGTGAAATTTTGAGGCATTGGTGACAAGTAGGATGTTGCTGTCGATGTGGAGGGAGGGCCTGATTGGCTGGAAATGGAGGGAAAAGATGTAGCGAGACTCTCGGGGCGGGATCAAGACGGGTTTGCTGAAGTTCTGTATCTGTGAAGAACACCAATGATCAAGAAAGTTACTCAGCTACAAGGGCTTTGAACGAATCAGAGTCAAGAGCCGCTAATTAGAGCCATTTGAAGTTAAATACACCATCTTTGGAGTTTTTGTCCGCCTTTTCAACCACCTGTGGCTCATTTCCTCTAGCACCAAATATCTTGAAAGGTTAGCTTTCATAAAAATAAATAAATAATAATAATAATAAACTCAGCTCAGTATTCAGAACCAGACTAATCAGAACCACAACCTCTCTACACAAATTAGGTTCATCAAAGTGGAGCAGGCTTGGTCTTAGATGGGGACGATGGGTGCAAGAAGCTTAATCCCAAAAGCAGGGAACATGCATCAGATATATTTTCACTTTCATTTGCAGTCGTCACACTTTGACGCCCAGCCGCCCAGCAGCACTCACTTTAAACATGGCTTTGGCCTCTTCGGGCAGGAAGACATTGTGGATGCGGACGGCGAATGTGAAGGTGTTGGTGAGATGGATGGGCCTCTCCACAGGGTCTGTGGGACTGTCCCTTATGTGGAACAGAGTGGCTGTGTGCTCAAATCCCAGGTACCTGACACGTGCACACAAGTGCACACACACGTGAGAATAAAAAAACTTCAGCGAATCCTGGCCAAGCAATAAAATCAATGAGATATCAGTGTGGAACAATTGCTCTGCATGCACCCTGTCCACATGGGCGAACTGCCCAGATAACCAAGCCCTCAGAAAAATCCAATCAACACTCGCAAAGTACAAACTCGCACAACAGTCTCTAACTTCACTGTAAAGATGCAATCGTTTCAAAAACTAATAACACTTTGTGATGTATAAAGTACTTATTCAGAAAAATTGACATCCTGGAAAACAAATTAATCTCAGCTGTAGAAGACAAGGGCAAACATGCACATAAAATACAGCATACTTCATAACCACACTTCATGACTTCAGCAGAACCTATGCTCACTTTCAGAAGGTTAAGTGCACATTAACTGAGAGACTACTTAAGACTGGGCACACTCACCCTTCTAAAACTTCTGCTTGGTATGGAATTTCAAGTTTGGAGTATGTTTTTTCTCTGGCTTTCACTGTTATTTTACCAGAAAACTGTGAAGGTCGCCGCGCTTTTGATGCTGCATGGAGTAAAGAAACACACGAACAGGACTGAGTGCTTTTCACAGGTGCAAACACCAACCCTCAGGTTACCGTTAATCATGTTATCAGGCTGAGTCTTATAAGCCAAACAAATATTTAGCTATGTTCCTATAAAAACGGTTACACAGTTGCCCATCTTGAAGAGAGACTGTAATGCTAACAGAACAAGTTGTATGTCAAGCAAAAGACTTAAACTAAGCCAGTTTTTTTCTTCAAAGTAGTCTAAATACAAATCTGACAGGCTTAATGAGACAAACTTTTGCATGGGTGACCCTATCCCCAGTTAGAACTGAAATGACTGACTCGGCATTCTGCAGCAGCAAGCATTTCCTGCACCAGCTTGTAAGCCTGTTTATAGTCCCCTGTAACTCATGTGGCCTGTAGCCTAGTGACAGGAGTGTGCGACTAGGACTTGTGAGGTTCATGGCTCGAGTCCCACAGAAACCACAATAAGATCAGTCCACTTTAACCCCACATTTACAAGTTGAAGAAATGCTGACTAGGTATCTTCTCTCCCCATTTCCAATGACTTGGATGGAGAAAAGGGCAGTTATGACTTATACTGAAGCCAGACTGGATGGCATCAATGTGTAAACTCTCAAGGAGAGCTCGAAATTCACCTCAAAAAGAGCTATTGTGGCCGCTTGGGCACAACTCACAGGTACTATCAGATCTTCGGCAGTAGCCCAGCTAATACACGGGCCCAAGCTAATGCAGGAATTTCACATTTTTATTGAGAAATCAAATACTGTAAAATAATCATTGACATTTTCTAGCCTCATGAAATCTTTCAATTAGCAAAGCAAACTTGGAAAACCTCTGCCTTCGGTACCAAAAAAGCAACAGAAATATTTCTTAGACTAAAATTCAGACTAAATGTTTTTTAAGACACTTAGTTTTTGGTTTTAGTGATTATAAAGCAAAACAGTTTAACTTGGTTTGATATTTTTGTATCATTGCGAAGCAGGAAAATGCAAATATATTGTGAAATATGCAAGTGCTGCGATAACAATATCCCCAAAAATGCAGAACCAGGCTTTTAAGATGTTTCCATTTTTTCACAAAACTTTAACATGAAATGATAAATCATTTCTCCGAATGAGCCGATTCACCTCAAGAGGTAATCAAGGGACTTACCATCAAAACTTATACTGGCAACTTTGGTATAATTATTTTCTCCTGCTTTTAGCGTGACAGAATTGTAATCTATTTTAATTGCTTCATTTGGTGGTGTTGAACGGACACTCTGCAAAAAATAAAAAAATAAAGTAAATTAGCTAATATAGACAGAGGAAGAAAAAAAACTTAACCGCACTACGAGAACACTGTACTCACTGTAATTTGTACATCTTTCGTTCCTGAATTTAGAAGATGCAAATTCAACTGTTTAGGCAGATCTGTGAAAAGAATACTTAAGATTTAAGAGCAGAAGCAAAATTCCTTAAAATGAACGGGATGAATTCTGTACAAATACATTTTAAAAACCATGTCAAGCAAATGAGTACAACTCTCTCAAAATTATGGAATCACCACATTTAGAGGATGTTTATCCAGCTTTTTTACTTTATAGCAGATAAAGAAATTGCAGATATGACAATAACATTTTTTGTTCAATGGCTGAACAGTTTGGCTTCATGAACTATAATTCCAACTAATTAAATGCTATGCTTTTATCTAATGGGATATTTCCATACTTTTTTTCCTCTACTTGATTATGAAAAAATATGCCATTAGCTGAAATTATTAAATCTAATTTATTTGAGGCAAGTTACATGAATCTTGAATGTTAAGCTAATAAACAAAAATTGTTTTGTGTCAGTTGAGATTTGTTTATCGCTACAAAGTAAAAAAGCTGGATGAATGTGTGGTGATTCCATCACTTTTGCCAGGTGTTGTACAAGGAGACCATTAAATTATTCTACCCATGATTCTGCACTAAAGGCCTGTGGCTGAGAATCAGCTCAAGAGGTAAATGTGGTAACACATTTCATTATTCATCCATAACAGAGAACAGAGTTCCTCAAATAAACAAATTAACAATAGAAGCTGGCATATCATAATTAACTTTATCGCCATACTTTTTAAATTCCAATTGTGCAATCAAAATTATGGAAAAATAAAGTGAGCTTACCTTGCGACCGTAGCGTACCAAAGTCTAGCATCTCTATGGATGAATATATACCAGGTGCTGGAAACAAATCAAATAGCGGTGTGAGAGTTGCTTTGTTCGGTGGAACTGAGGCTATGTACTGTTAACTGCGAGGGGAAAATTAACTTAAAAAAAGTCAGGGTGTGCCATGTGAGTGGGCGACCACAAGAGGGCACAATCTGCCTAATACTACCTTCAAATGCCTCATGATAGACGGCAAACTTCAAAGTCATAATAGCAGGTGAATCCGCAAAAAATCGGATTTTAGGATAGCACAAAACATGAATGGGAACTCTGGCAAGAATTACTGAAGTTAAAATGATTATGTTTTTCCTTATAAACTCAATGGAATTCCAAACGAGATTAGACACATCAGGACATCAAACGCAACATGGCCGTGGAAATCCAATGTCATCCTTTTCCATGTTGAAAATGCACAGTATGAGAATGATAAAGTAGCATAACGATAGCAAGGCACTATTTTGCAATTCTGCCATCTTGCTTTATTCCTAAGTCCCTCTTATTCCCCACAATCCCCAAATCACCATTTTGGCGTTTACGGTCAAACCATTATTCATCAAAAACTCAGCATAAGCAGAAAGGAGAAAGCCACGGGTTTGTGAGTGAATGAATGTAAGGGGACAAAACAAGACTCACTTTTGGTGACCTCCACCTCCACAGGCAGGATGATGAACTGGTCCTCGCTGGAGGCGTTGGTTTTGATGCGGAGGTAGGCTGTGTGGTTGTCAGCGTCTCGCGAGGAGAAACTGGCCCTCATGACCCCCTTTGTTTCAAAAGGGGGGATCTCCTAAGTGGAGATGGTAGAGAGAAGATCAGAGGCATGAAACAAGAAGAAATGGCCAATTCACAATACGTGTGTTGAGATGGCATTGCACTTTCCACAGACACTGTTCTTCCAAATGCAAAACAGAAGGACGCACAGAACAGGGCACACCGAAAAAAGCGGAGAATGAGGACCTGGTACCCACCCATAATTTGCGGGTCCCTCCCTGCTGCCCCGTTAGCAGCTCCAGGTGTAGGTCCCCCCCGCTGGAGTACATTTCCACAACCTGGGGAGAGGCAAACAAACAGTATAAATCTAGTCACAGTCTCACTACCACAACCACACTGTATAAACACAGTCACAGTCTCAGTACCACAAACACACTGTATAAACACAGTCACAGTCTCAGTACCACAACCACACTGTACAAACACAGTCACAGTCCCACAACCACGCTGTATAAACACAGTCACAGGCTCAGTGCCACAACCACACTGTATAAACACAGTCACAGTCTCAGTACCACAAACACACTGTATAAACACAGTCACAGTCTCAGTGCCACAACCACACTGAATAAACACAGTCACAGTCTCAGTACCACAACCATACTGTATAAACACAGTCACAGTCAGTACCACAACCACACTGTATAAACACAGTCACAGTCTCAGTACCACAAACACACTGTATAAACACAGTCACAGTCTCAGTACCACAAACGCACTGTATAAACACAGTCACAGTCTCAGTACCACAACCACACTGTACAAACAGTCACAGTCACAGTACCACAACCACGCTGTATAAACACAGTCACAGTCTCAGTACCACAAACACACTGAATTAACACAGTCACAGTCTCAGTACCACAAACACACTGTATAAGCACAGTCACAGTCTCAGTACCACAAACACACTGAATAAACACAGTCACAGTCTCAGTGCCACAACCACACTGTATAAACACAGTCACAGTCTCAGTACCACAAACACACTGAATAAACACAGTCACAGTCTCAGTACCACAACCACACTGTATAAACACAGTCACAGTCTCAGTACCACAAACACACTGAATAAACACAGTCACAGTCTCAGTACCACAAACACACTGAATAAACACAGTCACAGTCTCAGTACCACAACCACACTGAATAAACACAGTCACAGTCTCAGTACCACAAACACACTGAATAAACACAGTCACAGTCTCAGTACCACAACCACACTGTATAAACACAGTCACAGTCTCAGAACCACAAACACACTGAATTAACACAGTCACAGTCTCAGTACCACAAACACACTGGATAAACACAGTCACAGTCTCAGTACCACAACCACACTGTATAAGCACAGTCACAGTCTCAGTGTCACAACCACACTGCACATACCAGTCAGTCTCGGTACCATAACTACACTGTACAAACAGTTTCAGTTACCACAAGCACACTGTACAAACCCAGTCAGCCTCAGTACCACAACCACAGCATAAAAATCCAGTTACAGTCTCAATACCATAACCGCACTGTACATACCAGCTACAGTCTCAATGCCATAACCACACTTTACAGACCTAGTCAATCTCAGTATCACAACCATACCATACAGATCCAGTCACAGCCTCTGTACCAGAACCACACCATACAGATCCAGTCACAGTCTCTGTATCAGAACCACACCATACAGACCCAGTCAGTCTCTGTATCAGAACCACACCATACAGACCCGGACAGTCTCTATATCAGAACCACACCATACAGACCCAGTCAGTCTCTGTATCAGAAAGACACCATACAGATCCAGTCAGTCTCTGTATCAGAACCACACAATACAGAACCAGTCATAGTATTATGTCCCTTGCTTTACTACTGGTTCTGTAGTCAATATTGCCATCTAGTGGTGCAATTAGGTATGTACGTTAAGCCCACTTAATTATGGGAAGCGTTTTTTAGTTCTCAAGCTCCCTGGGCAGAAGAACATGAAAAAAATAAGCGTCCTCGTTGCTGTTCACGTCATGCCCTAGACACAGGACAATCTGCAAGTTTCAAGCCAGATAATTTAATCGGAATACGTCTCTAAACAACGGTTTTGAGGCATTTGTTGTGTTTGTGAAGTTATAGCAGTATCTCAAGGCGAACTGGCTAAGTTGAAGCTAAATGGTTAGCAATGTTAAGAGTTGATTAGCATTGATGCCTGTTGTGTAAATGCAGGAATGAATGTCTTTGTTAACTTCTTAGAAGAGGTAGCTAATGTTAAAATGTTGAAAGTAATGAATATCTTCGCTCATTTAATGTTTTTATCTGTATGCAAACAAGAACTCTTTCATTTGTTAGTTGGAACATCTTTATTTTTGTATTACAGTTTCACAAAATGTGGTTGAAGTAAACATCTTGAAAGAATCTACAGTGTGCTGAGAAGTTACAAGCCACTTTGTTTAGCTCGCTGCCAAGGCTGTGCAAAGCCACATAGCTGAGGGCAGAAGACATAGTCTCTATATCAGAACACCATACAGACCCAGTCATAGTCTCTGTATCAGAACCACACCATACAGACCCGGTCACAGTCTCTGTATCAGAACCATACCATACAGACTCAGTCATAGTCTCTGTACCAGAACCACACCATACAGACCCAGTCATAGTCTCTGTGCCAGAACCACACCACACAGATCCACACCATACAGACCCAGTCAGTGTTCTGTATCAGAACCACACCATACAGACCCGGTCACAGTCTCTGTATCAGAACCACACCATACACACTCAGTCATAGTCTCTGAACCAGAACCACACCATACAGACCCAGTCAGTGTTCTGTATCAGAACCACACCATACAGACCCAGTCATAGTCTCTGTGCCAGAACCACACCACACAGATCCACACCATACAAACCCAGTCAATGTTCTGTATCAGAACCACACCATACAGACCTGGTCACAGTCTCTGTATCAGAACCACACCATACAGACCCAGTCATAGTCTCTGTGCCAGAACCACACCACACAGATCCAGTCACAGTCTCAGAGTTACCAACTATGCATGTTTGAGCATTGTTTCGTTCAGTATGCAGCAATTTGCTGTGTGTGTGCGCGTGCACACTCCAAGCATGAAGTATGAGCCGTTACCTGCAGTGGTTCACTGTGAGGGTTGTGGATGTTTATTAGCGGTGAAAAGCTGCTGTTTACAGGAATTCGTGCCCCGATGAAGGGCCGTAATCTGTAGGGGTTTGGGATGCCCACACCAAACACCTACAGAGGACAAACCAAACATCAAAACTAAAAAACTCCTCCTTTCAGTTTCACCTGAGGTGAGATCTCACTCCCACCTTCTGAGGGCTTGTGTACAAAATGTCAGATTTCATAAGCAACAACCACAAAATAACACACATAAATAACAGCATACATACCTGGTATGTAAACACCCCATGATCTGAAGTATTAATAAATAATGTGTTTTCTACATTTCCTACTACCCGTGCAAGAAAGACCACATCGAATGATGTGTTTCCTCCCGGGGGTATAACCTGTGGAAACGAGACGGGGGAAGAAAAAAAAAAACAGTCACATTCTCTGTTGTTCGAACATGTTTTTTCCTTTTTTTAAAGAATATCGGACACCTCTGTGCTGCTGCCACACTTGCAACACATTTGATGGTTAAAAAATGGCAGGATGTTCAAGAGGCAACTGAACAGGGGCTTATATGCATTGGGGGATGCAGACTTGGATGATGAAGCTGAGTGAACAGAAATGAAAAAACACTGACTGGGCCTGTGGGTAAGATTTCAAAACTAACTAAAGGGTCTTTTCTCCTGTACTCTCTGTCCCTCTCCCCACTGGCAGCTGGAGCAAAAGAGAAAGATGGTTCTCAACTGAACTTCCCTCATCCGACAGGAGATTAAAATAAAAGAAGGAAATGAAAGTGCATCTTTAGATGAGCCGACAGAGACAGAAGGAGAGGTTCGGCCCCCGACCAGAATAGAAGCACCCTCAGGCCTACTGTGTAGAGGCCTACTGTTCACCCAGAAAGAGCAAGAACAGTGAATTCCCATCAGCCCTTTCACAGCTGATGTCACAAACAGGCAAGAAGAATGTGCAAATGCTGGTGCTACAAACCCTACATGTAAATGACAGCTAAGGAGTTCTAGAACACTGGATTAAAATTCTTTGGAGAAAAAAAAAAAAAACACTGCAAGATACGTACATTTAAAAGTGTTATATTCCTGATAATCCATCTCATAGATTCATTCACTTTGTTTACTTTCATACCATTTATACAAAGAAACATTTTTCCCCAACACTGTTTTTGAAATTGGCTTCAGAATGGATATGCGGGGGGGGGGGGCAGGTAAATCCATTTAAAAAAAAGAGCCACCATAATCTAGTTATAAATTCAGCCTTTAGGATCCCAAAGTGATGAGTTGGCCCTGTCAGCTGGAAGAAAAGGTACAACAGCCTGGGCGGACATTAATCCACCGGCACAGTTAAAACTTCAAAACGTCACAGAAAATAGATAAAAATTGATTGTAGATCTGTGCGGGGATAATGGCAGCTAATTTGAGGGGATGTCAAGCGCATCAGGTGAGTCAGTTCTGAATTTATTACAGTCCGGAGTGTGAGGCCGACACCAACACAAGCACAAACGGGAGGTCACTCTAAAGTTAGACTCACTTGAGTCTGGGCCACTATATAGAAGAAAGCAGATGACTTTGAGCCAGTACCCCTCCTTTAGATGATTGTTAGAAAAGGCCAGATTCTTGAACATTCCAAAGACAATATTGCCAGATTCCCATGGTGTCAGGTGTGTTGAGTGCATCTTATTCGCCCCATCACAGCCACCTTGATCTCGGGTCGCACAACTGAATTTGTTCAATATATATGAGCCAATCCGACCCGATATTCTGTCATGAATGGGAGGATCAAAGGACCGCTGAGGGCACAATGTGCACGTGACGCAGGAAAGACGGGTGGCCAATAGGGAGCCAGACTGACTAACACGATGAAATGATAACAGGGCAATAACCACTATGTTCGCCTACTCTAATGTCACATTTCATCCAGAGATATTTTGCAAGATTTCCTGTTTTGAGAGTTGAGTTGATTGGGAATGGAATCAGTCAATTAATGTTCTGATAGGAAAGAGTCAAACATTTGAGCTCCTCCACACAAATTAGGGCCAAAAACCTTTTTTCCCCCCAGGATATGTCATTTCATGTGGGGTCTCTCACATGCTTTGAGCATCCCCGTCGCATGGTCAAGGGTTTAACACGTCCAACTCAGAGTCAATCTAAGGCCAATCCAAGCTGAGGAGAGCACCACTGCCGCTTTTCACTTAAAGCCCAATTACCTACACTGGGGGTCAGTTTCACAGACACAGATTAAGCTTAATCCTGGACCAAATTCAAATTTTAATGGAGATTCTCCATATAAAACTCAATTTAGTCCAGGACTAAGCTTAATCCATTGCTGTGAAACTGGCCCAAGATGTATCAGCATCTCAGCATAGCTCCAGCTATTGCTCAACTCCAGCAGTCAAAGAGCTTTGTGATGGTCGGGCAAAAACCTGTTGGACAGCAGGCCTTGAGGACAAAGGTGGAGTAGCCCAGGACTAAATGCTACAATAGCTGATGCCTCATTCAGTCACAGCCTTCCACCGCCCTCTCATTACTGTATGAGCAACGAAGCGAAACTGCCGGTGACTTTTATGACACAGACGCATTCATTCAAATGCAGTTGCCTGAGCTCATTTAAATGTAGGCGCAAAATCAAAAGTCCTAAACACACAGATTAGAGGGCCACACCTCAGCAGTTAAACAAGGCCTGCAGTAAAGGAAATAAAGCAATAAATCCCAAGTTCATTGGGTTTATTTTTTTGTTGCTCCTTTCCATTTGGGGAGCCCCAACGTCTTAAACAGGCAGTAGGTCTGCTGATGTTCCTTAAACCGCCTCTCTGAAAACATAGCTCTTACTTTCACCAATGTCTAGACAGCAGACGCGGTGCCAGTCTAGAGGAGGAGAACCCTATAATCAATCTCCTTTATATACACAGTCTATATCTGTGTACATATGGTTAGTGTCTCTACAGTCGAGTTTGAGGGAGGAGAAACATGTGTTCCTTTACTTGAAATGTAATTTTTTATTGTCAATTGTTACACCACTGTTTCCAAACTTAAATTCACAATGTCTCACAAATAGATAGGAGGAAGAGAGTTCCAGATGCTTCTTGAATGAACATGCAGTGTTACAGTGAGGCGAACACGTACTCACCCCGTTCTGAAAAAATGACGCATGAAAATGAGCAGTAGTTGCTGATATTGATATTAATATAATTTTTTCTTCTGAACTAGGATTGTGCAAGTAAACTTTTTCCATTTTGGGCATCCCCACGGGTCTGAAAAAGGGAAAAAAAAAAACAGACAAAGGTGAAGACATTTAATAGACAGAGAATACAAGAATTCCTGTGAGAAAGTTTCTAACAGTGAAGGCAAAGGCCTCTCACGCTGCTGTTTTTTTTAATTACACAATAGAGCACAAGACTACATAGCAGACAACAGTCACATTAATAGTAGGAATTCATGCGTCATTTCATGAGTCAAACTCAACTTCGGCCAACCCAGAACAAATCAATTCTGACATCTTCAAATTTCAGAGGGGATAAATAGTGACTAATAAACCTGTCAAGAGGAAACATAAAAAAAGCACAGTGGCCATTTCCAGGGAGCTCAGTCAGAGGGGGTATAGACAAGAGACAAACCACTTAAGCCAATTTGAATAGGAAAGTCTGCAACAATAGAGATGGCGGTTGCATTACATATCCCATCCCTTCCAGCAAACGGCAATCGTCCACTTTATACAGCTGAACTGGGAAATATATCTGACCAATGGGGTATTGTCATCATGATGGCATCTCTACGTCTGTCGGTGTCCGTCTGTCTGTCCGTCCATCACAAATTTTTGCAAGCCAGTACTCAGTATTTGCTTATATTTAACAGTTCATACTAATCCTATGTGAGCACCTTAGTTGGCTGTAGTTGTGCAACGACCTAGTTTTATTGGGATCTGGCCTTTGACCTAGGTGCAGTAAACCTGGCCTTTTGTGCAGGCTGTTTTTCAACAATTAAAAGCAAATCTCAGGCCACCCAAGCTTTTCACCTCAAGCCTAAACGCCTACACTGAATGCATCAGCTTCTCAGCACAGCTCCAGCTATCACTCAACTCCACCAGGACTAAATGCTACACTAGCTGCTGCTTCATTCAGTCCCTGCCTTTCACCTTTGACTAAGGTGCAGTAAACTTCACCTTGGAAATTTTGTGCAGGCTGTTTTTCAACAATTAATCATAGCAGCAATGTCAAACTGGCCACATATAAAGAACATTGGATAGACCGGTGCATCATCTGGTTGTATTCCACATTTGACCTTTACACCATACCCTGGAATACTTGTTCGCTCTTGTGAAAAAAAACAAATCTCAGAGTTTTACGATTTCAGAGCAATGACATGGTTGTGTATCGGTGGACATGACGCTCAAAAAAAATATGTTTTTCTTCAAATTAGGCCACTGTGACCAGCAGGCTTTATGTCAGGTCTTCACAGGCACCGCTGTGATGATTCCAATCAGTTTGATACAACCGGAAGGCTGAGGCTTCTTAATGCCCGGCATGTTATGTTTATCAGATTTGACAGGTGATTCAATACACGCAGTTTCTATGTCCCAATGACCATTGAAAGTGAAGTTATGGCTCTCTTCCCATTCATTTAGATAGGGGCCTGGTTTTGTTAGCCCCAAATAACTGCTGGGGGCGTTGCCAAGAGTGTAAATACTTGCCTCTAAAAACTACCTCAGTTCAAGAATCGCTTTCTCAGTGGATCAGGCAGACTTCTATGGTACTATACTGACATACAGCCCACACAATAGCCCCACCTAATGTGCAGCCAGACACAAGGGCTATCTCTCTTTAAGAACTCCGAACAATTACTCACCTCGCCCAAGTGAAGACAATATACCCCTGTTTAGGTCACTCTACGTGTGCATCTCTCATGCAGGCAGAGGCAGGGGATTTAAATCACTAAGGAAGTGGCACGAGGACACGGTATGGACTTACTGAGGCCATATTTTGCCTTTAGTGTTTCTCACTTTCCTTTAGTGTGTTAGATAGCTTTTTGTGTATGCAGTATGTCTGCAAAGTTACAAAGCCCAAAGTCCACATCAAAGGGAGTTATTATCTCCAACAGAAAGCACAGCTCCTGAACTGCCCATAATCCCCCGTTTGTAGTCTCTTTTTCTTCCCTAACATGACGACATCACAACGCAACACATTTGCATAATGCCGGCCAAACAGCATTATGCAAGTCCTACTGACAGTGGTGTCTTCAGATGTTTTAGAAGCCTCTAAAGCTGAAATCTGGTCATGGAAACGGCCATGACATTTCCAGCATGCGCACTAAGCAGTTGGACAATCACAAACAAGAGCTTTAAAGAGATATGAGCTGAAACAGCCCATTTCAGCCCGAGTGAATCAGAGGTGCTGCATACACAGCATGTACAGCTGTGGCAAGGCCATTTTTGAGCACAGAAACATGGAAATGTTCGCACACAGACCACAAAACTGAAAATCTTCAACTGTAAAATGGATACATTATGGCCTCTTTAGAGGAATTCTATACAAGTACAGAGCTCCAGAAAGCTCATTAGTATCATCCCACTGGCTTCATGTTTCATAATTTAGGTGCCATCAGTCCCTTCACCCCATTCGTGCCCCACCCCTCCCCCATCTCAGGCGTACACAGGCAAAGTTCCCAGAACATTATCAACAGGAGTCCATTGGGAGAGATGGTCGATCCTTCTCTACAGTCAATCATTTAGGCAATGATTACCAAGAGCACACTGTGATTGGAAAGCATATCAGCGCTGTATCCGTTGGTTGGGTCAGTTTGCTCGTTAACATCACCTCACAACTTGAAGCGGCACAATGATTTGCCTTGGTACAAGCCAATGTCCAGAGTAAACCAACAAGCAGTAGGATTTGCAAAGCTAATAATGAGGGCAGAAACAATAACCAAGATAAGACTTTTCATTAGAAATTAGTCATGAGAGCAAGAAGAGGCTTTCATGTGGTTTTACTCTGTATGGTATCAGTTTACATAAGCAGACCTACCTGATAAGCGAGCCTGCATCTCTTTTTCCTGCAGTAATACACACCTTTCATTGTGAGGTACACGGTGGCTACATAGGCAGGTACATCATCTCAACATTGTGAGGTACATTGTGTGCATGTTGTCATGAGTCTACACTGGGAGGTACGTGGTGTCCACATGAGGACCTACATATTCTGCAATGTAAATATGCAGTGTCTTCATGATGAAGTCCATTGTGTCCACATTGATAAGTACATCAGGTCCACACTGGGAAGTACAGGAGGCCTACATTGTAAGGTACATGGTGACTACAATGTGAGATACATAGTGTCTACATTATGAGGTACATAAGACTACATTGTGAGGTAGATGGCGTCTACACTGAAAGGTGCATGAGTCCATATTGTGAGGTAGGTGGTGTCTACATTGGGAGATGCATGGAGCCTACATTATGAGGTACATGAGACTACATTGTGAAGTAAATGGTAGAGGACTAACCGAGTACTCAGGTAAACAAGTACTCACCCAATAAACCATAAATGTTGACAAAGAGTTGATAATTGATATTTGTTTTGTAGTCCCATATTGTTTCCACACTTCATCCCAGTAAGGTCCCGGTGCTCTGTAGGTTTTTATGCATTTTTTTTTTTTTTTAAAAGCTATCTTTTTTTTGCCTCATGCGTATTAAAACCTCTTCTACCCCATCTCCCGGTAATGCCGCCATCATGGGATTTTCAGTTGCATGCTGCGAGAGGCAACCCACAGAAGCCTGTCACCTTTCACACAACTGCTCTCAACCATTAGCAATCAAACAAAGCATTAGCAGAATAAACAAGACCAATACATAAGCCTACAAGGATTAAGACATTATTATTTAGGAATTCAATGAGCAGGAAACTGCAGATAGGCAACACTGAAATTAGAAACATACAATGTAGTGTTTTTGAAAATCAAATTTTAATATTAGTTCCATCTCATGTGAAAAAATATTCTGATTAAACTGTATATAGTTTAATCACAATATTTTATTATTTGCCATGTTTTATAAGTATGGCCCTTTATGACAGTTTTAAGCATTAAACACTTTCTTTTTCATTTCCATTTTCCATCTTTTTGGTGATGAATATCAAAATCTTTTAATCCTCTTTACACATTTTAAAGATGCATTCAAATATTAGGCTTTAATTCCACATTATGAGGGGTAACAGTAGAGGCAAGATGACCTCTAGACTCCTTGGTCCAACACATCAAGGCTTACACAAGGCCCAAGGCCAGAGCAAACTTGGATCTCCTCTGCATCGCTGTTAAGGCGGATGTGAGACTACCTAACCCTCCAGCAGGTCCAGAAGATCCGACATCCCCCACCGTAATCCCTCCCCACCCTCATGTTAGAGGAAAAGTCAAGAAAAAAAATCAAATACTTTAAAAAAAGTGAGGAAAAATGTCGAAATGCCTTTGGCTGGACAGTCAAGGTTGGACAAGACCCCACCTGTAATCTTTGGGGCAACCTAAGACAGACACAGTCAAAAGCACCCAAATCCAAGGTAAATACCATTGTTCAACAACATACAGAGGGTAATACAATAGGGTTGGGGCATCACAAATCCACAATCTAAACAGTAATATGCAGGGAAACCTGGTTTGTCCTGGGCATGAGCCTAATGCAGGCCATCACATGTTCATCCAGGAAGCAACAAAACCCCATTTGCCAACTCAGTTACATGTCATAGTTTTGACATTTTTAACGCATAATAGTTAAGAGTTAAGGGTTCAGGTGGTGGGGGTGGTCCCCATTAACAGAGGGCTTTTGCTTAAATGTTCAGAAATTATTTTTTTGTGTCCTTGTCTGTGTTGCCAAATGTAATGCATTTCTAACAGACAAACTGAACAACATTAAGGGCCAGATTTTTGGCCAGTGAGGTTATGACTCATGACTGATGAGTGGTTGGGATGCAGCCTGCAACAGCAATTGTAACAGGAGTCATCAAAAGATGACATATCCCCCCACCACCCGCAATCTAATCTCAGAAATCCCAAAATATCAAAAGGCACTAGTCTAGGACCTGATTAATACACACAGCAAGTTTTGTTAAAAAATACTGAACGGTATTCGAGTTTTGCCCCGGAAACGAGATGATTACAGACGGATATATATAACGATGACAAGATCCCCCCGCCTTAATGCCGGGCGGGGTGTAAAAATAGTAGAAATTCAAAATTAGCAAAAGGCACCACAATCAATCAATACAACGGTAAAGTCTGAGGAAAAAAATTCCACCAAGTTTTCAGGTTCTGTCCCGGAAACATATTGTCGACAGAGGGACAGACAGACGACCGCACCCAACGGACGGACAGATGACTACACCGATGACTATATACCCTGCATTTTATGCTGGGGGGATAAAAACCTAAAGGACATTTAGACAGTATGACCTAAAATTATGCACACGCGTTTCACGTCTATTCGCGTCTTTGCATTGACTTTGAATGTAATCTGTCGTGCGAAAAATTCGTTTCGCGTCCGGTGTCAAAGCGCTTAAAAGCGGCTTTGTGGCAGTCTCTCTGTGAAAAGCGCTACAAATAAAATTGAATTGAATTGAATAAGTGGGATAATCTCCTTTGAGGGGTCCATCATCAGATAATAGACTTGGCGTCGTCCATCATTTTCTGACTAAGGACACCCTGTCGGGCATTATCCCCCACATTTTTGATATCAAAACTTGTCAAACTAGCTTTTTTAACGTATCTATATGAACTATTCCTTTAAACTCTTCAGAAAATGCATATCACGTTATCCTAACAATTTATTCCCACGGACAATTTATGCAAATTCTTCCATAATTGCACAAATGACTGCCGAAGATGTACTAAAGCCCCACATGAAAACTTTTTCTGAGATCTTTCCTCCCTCTGTGTTGATGCACAGCACGCATCCAATTAGCAAATTTAGCCAAGGGAAATTGTGAAAACAAACAGCAGACACTCAATCCTTCCTTGAGCAAAACTGCCCACCCCTGCAACAGAAACTGAGAGACCATAACATTGGCTCATGGTATTGCCTGAGTAAATGTTTATACTACAGACAAATTGGGAGCACACTCAAAATAGAATCAGCTTTCAGATGAGATGCACTGAAGTTCATTTTTACGACATCCATGGAAGGAGGGCTAAAAATGGCAAACACGCCATTTCATGCCACAGTTGCCATGTTCTCCATGAGCTGCAAGTTTTTTTTTTTTTTTTTTTTTTTTAACCCCAAAGGTATGACATCATAAATGAATTCAGGGTTCCCACATTTTAAAATTGATGTGTGCTTGCAGCCTGGAAAAATCTGCAAGCTGCTAAAACACTGCAGCCTAGAAGCAAATGTTAAAATGTGAGCATACAGCCCCGCGCTCTCTTATGCAACAGCTGATTCCGCAGAGAGACATTAATACTACACCGCCCACAGCAGGTGCTCACAGAGAGGAGCTCACTCTCAGGGCACAGGCTTTACCGCAGCCTTCTCCACAGTACACCAAGAGCATCAGCTGTGACAGGTGTGTGAGCCCAGAGGGCAGCTAGGGTAGATTTATTCATACAGGTGCTGGGGCAGAGCAGGGCGTTTGGAGGCCAAAATCACCCCCTTCCCCCAGTTGACTTACACCCCAAGACAGGCCAGTATCTTAAACTACCAGCAGTAATTACACCTTCTCGAGCAGCCAGTCCCAAAACATTTCAGCCTGTGGCCCAGTAATACCTCTCAGTACATTCGGAAGGCAATCGGCCTCATGCACTTCATGATGATCGGCTGTAATTCCTAGAGACCAGCAGCCATGTTGGTTGAGGCCCGTATCCTTGCTAGTAGGAGCCAGCTGCCATGCTGGCAAGGCCAGTGACTATTGTCTGAGGCCAGCAGCCACGCTGGCAAGGATCTGAGTTCGAGAGACATTAATTCAACGCCAGTCACAGCTAACTCTGAAGTAAACCAGCCGTATAGATGGTGTGCTTCATACTTGGGTGGTTTGGACTGTGCGGAGATATTGACCTCTCAAACCACTACCTTATTCTCAATGCACATTTGTCAAGTCATGGTGGCGGGGTACCCCGTCAGCCAAAAGGAAATGCAGGTCAACGTCACACTCAGAAGGAGAGACCAGGGCTGGATTGTGCATTCAAGAATGTTCATTATTTTCATTTTTATCTCAATAATTTCGGTTCCTGTTACACAGGACTTGTTTTATAATTTTCTCAAGGGTAAAGAACGTCTTGAGGGAGAGGCATCAACTTATATCAGACAATCTTCCCACAGTTGAATAACCTCAAATGTTCGTAAATTGAATTACTTTGATGAGTGCTGTTTCTTTCAAAAGTAAATAAATTCCATAACAGCTCAAAGAGCGCAGTTTCAGCCATAAATCATTTTAAAACAAAAATCAAAAAACAGAATTGTACAGTCAGAGCATTAAAGCAAGCATTCGCCTGAAGACTCTTCCATTTCATGAAGGAGGGATCTTTTCTGAAATTTCAAAGACTAAAAGGCATCAGCTAAAAACCTCATAAATCTGAAGAAAAGCCTGGCTTTTCCCCGAAGCTCTCGTTAAAGAATGCTCTCTTCATTCATCACCCTTGGCATGTCAACGTTTTTCTCCACATTTAAAGCACAGCGAGCGACCGTACTTCAAGGTTTTTACAGACAGTAGTTCAAAAACCTCCACATAACACATTCTCGCACAACAATAACTCACACATTTTTGCAGCAGCAGAATGTGCCCAGTTAATGAAGACCCAGGCATACAATAGACAGTTAAGCCTTACATCACAGAACACCACAAGAAAAGAAATCACCCCCATTGATCCATGCATATTTATTAATCGCACAAATCAATCTTGGGTTGTTTCAGAGTATTCCAAGGTTCTGCATTTTCCACTTTAAATACACTGGAAGAGTTTGGAATCAAAGTTCTCAGGGGGTATAATTTAGAGGTCAATAAATGTATATTACTGATTTTAAAAAGTGTGTGGATTTATGGAGGAAGCACACCCTGCAATGATTAAGATTACATGGCAATCCTTCATAAGAATTCCCTTAATGATTAAACCATCCCTTCAACAAGATGCTTCTAGATTTATGTTGGAATCAATGGGCCCGGGCTGCCTGGCGGCACATAAAAATCAGCTTTATTTGCGTCGCCTCAACAAAGTTTGCGTGTCTGTTTGGAAGCTTTGAACTTCTCATACACATCAAACTGCGTACCTGCGTAAATTTGTAAGCTTGACTAACTATTCATAAAGTTGTAATAACTGAAAATCTTTTCAAAGCTGCATGGTTCAATATGCATAACAAGGTGCTTTCCACTTCAAATGCTTGCTTTTGAAAGCTTTCAAGTAATTCAAGAGCCAAACTCAAATTTATCTCCAAAAATGCTACAATGGAAGCTTTCCTCTCGCTCCGCATGAATTATTCCCATCACCATCTGTGCAATCTCATACTGCAGCCAAGATGTCTCTTTTGTCATTTCACAATCAGCACAGGCCACATATTGGTCTTGACTATTCAGACGATGCATTTTTTTAATTGATAATCAGGCATACCGGGAGAGGCAGAGATGAATTAAGAATTTTAAAAATGTAGTTACAGCCTGTCCTCCCGACAGTGGGCATGCCTAGCTTTACTATGCAAAATTTAGAGACTGTCAGGAAAATGGTTTTCTAGGAGGTGAAAAAGAGAAATATTAAGTGAGAGCAAAAGTACTGCAGGGCTTTAGCAGAATCTGACGCAAAGCCAACAACCAGTGTAATCCCAAAATGAGTCAACATTACTGCATGCTTCACACTTACTTACATTCAGGTCTATGAGTATTTGGACAGATACAACATTCTGTTCATTTCCCAACGATATGCCACCACAAGGGATATGAAATGAATCAATCAAGATCTGCTTAACGTTAGACTTGAAGTTAAATTTTAGAGTTTTTTTTTTCCCCAAAAAAATACTGCATGTACCGTGTAGGAATCACAACCATTTTCATGCATAGTCCACCCAAGTTTTAGGGGCTCAAAACTAACAAAATCAGAAATCAGAATTTCATTTTTAAAACTTGGCAGCAAATCCTTTGCAGTCAAAAACTGCCTGAGGTCTGGAACTCACACATCACCTGAAGCTCGATTTCTTCCAGTTCAATACTCTGCAGCCGTCTACAGTTCCTGCTTGTTCCTGGGGTGTTTTGCCTTCAGCAAGTGAAATGCAAGCTCAGTTGGAGTCAGATCATATGATTGACTCCACATCTTTGCCCTAAAAATCTTGGGTTGTTCTTGCAGGATACCTCCAAGTCATCTTCCATCTCCACAGCAAAGCATAGTCCAAGGAGTTGTCTGAAGCATTTTGATGAATCTAGGCATATACTACAACCCAATTCAGAACTTGTCCTCCAGCTTTTGCCAACAGTCACATCTCCAGTAAATGCAGGGAAAACAAGCTCAACTAGCAGCCATACATGCCCACACATGACCACTCTCTTCACACATGAGGTGGGACGAGCAGTTCCTTCCCTTCTCCATATTCTTCTCTTCCAATCTAACTTCATTTCGGTCTCATCTGATTACAAGATATTGTTCCAAAACTAAACGGGTCGGTCACAATCAGGGTGTTCAATGGCATGTCACTGTCATGAAAATTATTTCTCTGCCCCAAAAACCTGAAAACACTGTTAATGCTAAGCACACACATTTGTGTTACTGACCTCCAAATTTCAGGTACAAATCTTTTGTAGTTCTGCAGAAATCAACATTTAAACATATGCCTGTCAGGGCATATATTGTATGTCACGGACACTACCATAAATTAATCGTCTTGTTTCACTAGATTTCTAACATGTTGTACTCTATTTGATAAAAAAGAACATTGTTCAAGAACATTCTTATACACATGGTATATTAACGGATGTATATAGACATGGGAATTAACTGATAGCAGGTATCCTTCGTGTCACGGACACTACACGCGTAGTGTCCGTGACAGACGGTTATTCCCTACTATAAGGAATGGTATAAGATTGAACTACATTTATGACCAAAAGGTGTCTTATCATCTAGCTTGACACAATGTGAAAAGATAACCCCTTGGCATAAATGCAGTTGGCTCCATTATGGAGATAAGAACACGTCACGGACACTACAAGTTTTTTGGCAGATCGATTGTCTTCCAGCTTGAATGGTTGTGATGAAAACACATGCATTATGCACATACAAAGCTCACTATACCATAAATGCCAATCCTTTGGTAATTAAAATGAGACATAATCTTGTTGTATAAGGTATTTTAAACAACACTGGGTAATATTACAGTGATACATGTTGAAATTGGTGAAATTCTGTAACAAAATGCACAATTTCCATAAATGCACGCCATTTCGGATATTTCACTCCGATTTTGATTTTTTTTTTTTGCACATATAAAAAACAATATATAGTTACAAATAAATGTTCAAACTATAGCAGGTTTACCACACAAAACAAAGAATAAACACACAAAAATAAGCATTAACACCTGGTGACTCGTCATAACGCTAAAATGCCCGATTGCAAGGCACCTTCACCAGATCCACAACATCACCCAAAAATGTCTAGCATCAAGTATCAATACACCATTGTGGCGTTCACAAAAAGTATAACCCAAAACTACTTGTAATATGCTGTTTACATATTAAATAGTCATGTTATAAGACTATAATATCCAGTAAAACTGTAATGCATCCTGACTGTGACCGACCCGAAACAAGTTTTTTTAGGCTTTTTTTGGCCAATTCTAGTCTTCAGGCTGATGGTATACATGGTATACATCTAACCTCCGTATTTACTTTGAATTATTCTCCCGTTTGCTGACTAGGACAGCAATACAACTGCTGGAGAATGCTGTTGATCTGGGCAAGTGATGTAAGGGGGCTTTTCTGAACCAGGGAAAGAGTCCTTCATCACCATTGTACTCCGTGGCCTTCTTGGCCTTTTGGTATTCCTGAGCTCACCAGTGCTTACCTTCTTTTAAATAATATCCCAGATGATTCAGTTGGCCTTGCTGTTTGGTTTTCCCCTTTTTTTCTGGTGGGTTTGTTTTGATTTTCCAGCCAAGAAATGGCTGGCTTCACTGACAGTGAGAGGTCTCTGGATTTCACACAGCGAGTTACCAGCAGTAGATTCTAAATGCAACACTTGAACTCAGCCGTAGATCTTTAAAAAGTTAACTTTTAAATGAAATGTTTAGGGAATAAAACAAACTTTGCCACGGAAAGCTAAGCAGCCAACTGCCTAATTATGTTTGAACCCTTACAAGGGTGGGGACCTCCTAAAAAGTGCTGGAATTCCTATCCTCCGCCCAATGTGCATATCCTCAAATTGAAACCAAAAGTTCACAGTTCCAGCATATTATCATTTAAACTCAATTTCAGTATTTAACTTCAATTCCAATATTCGACGGTTAACAGGTAATTAAATAATAACGTTGCCAAGGAGCAAATAAATATGGATCTAAATGTACAGCTGCACAAATCCTTTCACCCTACACATGGCCCCTTGAAAGAGACACGCTGCCATGATTCTCTGGTGATCAAATCTAGAAAATACAGGATACCACACCATTCTCGCACAGAAAAATGAACAAAATCGCCTCATCATTAAAGGCAACAATAACAGCAGCCTTGATAAGAACATAGCCCATCATGCCTTAGAGAAATGGGAAAAGGGGGGAATAAATGACTGTCCATCAGAGCACAACAAGCAGTGAAAGAAAACTATGAGCGAGGCACTCGTCTCAGGGTCTCAATTACAGCACAGTTTATGAAGTGCAGCACAGAAAATCAATTCAGAGCATTTTTGGCATTCACACCAACGCATGTACTCTATACACACACACACACACACAAACACACACTCTTTCTCACACACACACGCATGCACTCACACATATCCACACACACACACACACACACACCCATTAGACTGCGCCCATAAGTATTTGGACAATGACAAAATCTTAGCTTTATTTTTAGCTCTTCACTCCAGCAGATATAGTAGTAATAGCAGCAGTATTAGCAGTAGCATTAACAGAAGTAGAGGCAGTAGCAGTAGTAATAGCAGTAGCAGTATTAGCAGTAGCATTAGCAGAAGTAGAGGCAGTAGCAGTAGTAATAGTAGTAGCAGTATTAGCAGTAGCATTAGCAGAAGTAGAGGCAGTAGCAGCAGTATTAGCAGTAGCATTAGCAGAAGTAGAGGCAGTAGCAGTGGTAATAGTAGTAGCAGTGCTAGCAGTAGCATTAGCAGCAGAAGTAGAGGCAGTAGCAGTAGCAATAGCAGTAGCAGTGCTAGCAGTAGCATTAGTGAAAGTAGTAGTCACTGAAGTGGCAGTGGTAGCACTTAATAGGCGATAGAATTAGTAGAAGTTCCATTAAAATAACATAACATAACATGAGTGGTGAGAACAGGCCGTTCAGCCCAACTAGGCTCGCCAGTTTCTTTATACTATTGTGAATATATCACTTCAGATACTCAATGACTTAATGGTATCTAGCATTAAGTCAAGTCTGCTCTTGAATATTCCCAAGGTTTCTGCCTCAACAATATGGTCAGGCAAACTGTTCCACATCAAAATTACTCTTTGGGTGAAAAAATATTTCCTAATATCAGTGCTAAATTTACCCTTGGTCAACTTCCATTTGTGACCCCGAGTTCTACTAACAAAACTTGGCTGAAGGAATCCTACATAATTCACTTTGTTAATCCCTTTAACATATTTAAAGACCTCAGACCACCCCTGAGTCTCCTTTTCCTAAGACTAAAGAGATTAAGGATCTTCAGCCTCTTCTCATAGCTTTCATCTTTTATACCTGGAATTAGCTTAGTGGCTCTTCTCTGAACTTTTTCTAGAGCGTCTATATCTTTCTTAAAGTATGGTCCCCAGAACTGTACACAATACTCCAGATGTGGTCTGATTTAATGTGTTGTACAAGAGAAGAATGACCTCCTTGGATTTGTACTCAATGCTTTTGGAAATGTATCCCAGCATCCGATTGGCTTTTTTAACTGCTACGGCACAATGGCTAGAACCTGTGAGGGTTTGGTCAACAATCACTCCCTGATCTTTTTCGTGTGGAGCACATTCCAGTTTTAAAACTCCCATGAAGTAATCCTGTCTAATGTTTTTATTACCTACATATACAACTTTACATTTCGCGACATTAAATTTCATTTGCCACATTTCTGCCCAATTCTGGATTCTATCCAAATCATCGTGAATCACTTAAGTGTACTCCAAACTATTTGCCAAACCTCCCAATTTAGTATCATCTGCAAATTTAACTAATTTGCTCTCAATGTTCCTATCAAGGTCATTAATGTAGATGAGGAACATTAGCAACTAGACAGCCCGGTCAGCCGCGACCACAAGAGTGTAGCCCCCGAAAGCCTGCTTCTCCCCTTTTTTTATGCATTGTTCGGCCAATACTGTCGCTATGGCAATCAAAATCAATAGGTGTCATAAGTGAGGTACAACACATGTCCATACCAAATAGGAAAGTAATCGGCCCAAAATTGCAGCCTATACTGCGTCCACAAGGAAATCGCCATGTTTTGCCACTAATTTACGTATTATTCGGCCAATACTGTCGCCATGGCAACCAAAATCAATAGGTTTCTAAAGTGAAACATAACATGTCCATGCCAAATATGAAAGTAATCAGTCAAAAATTGCAGCCTATACAGTGTCCACAAGGAAATCTCTGTTTTTCCCACTAATTTGAGTATTATTCGGCCAATACTGTCACCATGGCACCCAAAATCAGTAGGTGTCATAAGTGAAGTATAACACATGTCCAGACCAAATAGCAGTAGCATGAGTAAAAGCAGTAGTAGTCAAAGCTGCAGTAGTAGCAGCAGAGTAGGTAGCAGTTTTTAGTATTTTGCAGTAGTAGTAGGTTGCAATAGTAGTAGTGGTAGTGCCAGTAATAGCAATAGCAACAGCACTGGCAGTAGTTGTAGTAGCTGGCAGTTAGCAGAAGTAGTAGCGTGAAAGCAACACTCACTGTTCGTGGAAGTCCAACATCGGCGGCTCAAACCGTATAGGCCGGCAGTTCCCTCGATGTAGGGATGCACTGGAAGAGAGAGGAGAGGCATTTAAGAGGAGAGGGAGAGACTAGAAGAGCAGGGGCGTCGTCAGGAGTGGCAGCTGGCCCCCTATGGCCACGCGTCTTCCCCACAATCCTCTCAGCAAAGGTGTGGGGCCGGACCACAGGTGTGAGCATGGTGGGGGTCTGTGTGTGTGTGGGGGCGTGGTCTCCCATCAGACCTGCCGTGCAACCACAGGGCTAACTGGTTGTTTTGCTACTTTGGCTTTTCGCTACTATACTTTTGCTACTATGTCCAAATCCGTTCGCTACTATAATCAAACAAAGATCAGATCTTAGATCGCTGAGAATAATATCCCTGACTTTGAAAACTTAAAAGTAATAAAGCTTTGAAGTAAACTCGTTTACCAGGATTCATTATGAGCCTCAGTGAAGCCAAAAGTTGGATAAGCGAACAGACTCGGGTGCATGAGGGTTTGTTGCAGATTCGATCTTTGTTTGACTGTCTGTATTGAGTCAGAACCCAAAAAAATATTCTCAGCTGCAATGCAAATGGTTTTTGTAATATTTTACTACTGATTCTTAAGTAATATTTATGTTCTTAACTTGCATTTCTCTATAATAGCAAACTGACTTGGACATGGTAGCGAAAGTACAGTAGCAAAAAGTCAAAGTAGCGAAACCACCATAAACCAGTATAGGCCACGGGCTCCTGCACTACCCCCACCCCACCCCGATTTCAGCAAATGATCCAAGCCATGCAAAGGAAGGTGTTTTAAGATAGTAAAGGGAGTTGATAAAAGAACTATGGGATAAGAGCATGACCCAAAAACATTGCATTTCACCCATTTCCTCAGTCACAAGGAGGGAGAGGTACCTCCACTTTACATATGTGAACTATGTAAGACTGATACAATGTTTTTAACACTACACTCTCAGGAAAAAAAAAAAAAAAAAAAAAAAAAAGATTCCTCAGCAATTCTATGGAAAAACCCTTGAAAGTTCAACAATTCTTTGTCTGGTGCAAATGGTCCAATATGGGGTTTTTCACACTTTTTCCACACCGATGACAGACAGTGCCGAAAAGAACTAAGATGGCTCCAACATAAAGGGTTCATTGACTGAAATGGGCTCAAAGCCAGTTACTCAGGTTACCTGTTTAGGTGAGGACTTTTGATTCAAGCAAAACGTCACCCTTTCCCATGTACGCTTTACACCCATGCTAGAGGGGAGGAGTGTACAGCAATATCAAACTCCTGATATGATACTGGGTGACAAAGAAGGGCATTCATGCAGAAAGCAGGTTAGAGGAGCGGGCAGATTTCAGGCCCACAGAGCTCTACTCCATGTGATGGCACAGGAAGTACACTCCCATTCCATTTCCTCAAACTCCACCCATTTCCACTGAAAAAAAAATTCAGTCATACTTCATTACATAGGAGTCACTTAGCTGATGCTTCTATCCATAGTGTTGCAGAGTTTGAGTTCATTAGACTATCAGGATTAATTTGAGGTTAAGGCCCACAGCTGAAGAGGTCCGTGTCACAGTCAAACAGCTTCTAGACTACAGGCTGGCCTCTATAGTTGCAGATTTACCAGTATGCTATAGAATTGCAGGACTTTGCTACAGAATCACAATTCTCTCAATCCATGTAACATTGAGCGTAACCAGTGATAACCCCCTAATGGGTAACAAAAAAATCCTTACAAATCAATTGCCAGTGATGTTTTTTGGGTAATTTTCTCACATAAACACAATTTTGCGAACATACTCAGCAAATAAACATTTCAACTTGCAATTTACGTCAAGGACAACCATGGGGTTTAGGCTACCCTTTCTATTAAAAAGCAGCATTTGAACAGCCTTCACTTGCTGAGCAAACAGAAATCAAAATGTATTATTTATGTACAGTGAGTTCTGAAATCCAATGCACTTTGGCGAAAGCTAAGCAGTGTACGAACACTCAGAAATCAATCTGCCCCAAAAGATGAAACTCATGGGGAGGTTATGGGGAGACGCTCCTGAGCCGCTCGCTGATGCACCCTTAATGGAACCAATACTGCATCATGCAGCTCTTACACATAAATCACAATGGGCAAGTGAAGTCATTATTAATGGACAAACCAGTTTGGGGTAAAGAGTTGGGTACAAACATACAGAGCATGTAACCTGGACGCATTTCACAAAGCAGGATTAGGACATTTAAAATTTGTTAGTTGATTAGTATCCCAGCCCATCCCAAGAAAAACCCTGCCATCTCCAATTTTTGAAAAAGTTTTTATTTAGAAAAAAAAGTCTGTTAAAAACAAAGTGGAAAAAATTCTCATGATCCCTGTCAGCGCAGCAGCCAATCTGTTTGGCTTTCAATCACTGCACCACTTTTGGATGAGACAGATCTGATTCTATATGTTAATACATGTACTTGTGATCTGTTGTACAATGTAGATCTCAAACTCTTATAACTTATTAAAAAAAAAAAAACAACAACAGGGCTAGCTCACGCGGTAATGGAGTCGCAAAATTGGTGTATTTTGTATCATGGCTCCAAAACTAAGTAAGATAGAGTTACAATTTAAATGGCTTTGTGTGGGTCTTCCCAAGTATTTCACCCAACAAAATAGCTAATTTTGTTCATTTGATTTATTTTGGGTGAAAATGGCAAAAAACTGGTCAGTAACAGAGTTAAAAATTTGTTACAACAAAGATACAACAAGTTACAATAACAAACCTCCCATCCACCCCTGAAAATTGAAATGTGAATGCTGCTAAACAACTACTTTTTTTTAACGTGGCCTAACCAAGAAAGTTGGACGACTGAGGAGCTAAATCAAAACATTTCTTTTGTATCTTAGACAAGGTCCACAGAACTGGATTTTACTCTGAGAAGTTAGCTAGCCAAGTCAGTAGTTCAGCAGAGTTCTGCCGAGTTCAGGCTCGAAGACTGCAAGCTGAAATTACCCGCAGGTTCTTGTGAGCAAGAAGACCTGCAGAGTCACCCTCTTTGTGCTAGAATGGCTACGGACAGGGGGTGCTGTGTGTGTGTGTGTGTGTGTGGGGGGGGGGATCACCCCACGAAATCTACACCCCTCTCTGGAGAGGTACAGCAGGTGTCCTGGCTGCGTTACTAAAGAGCGACCCTGGAAAAAGCTGTTTACCACATGAGCAGCAGGGCAACCCCAGTACCAAGCATGCTGACACAGCACAAAACGGGATCAGAGTGGCCAGAACTGACCAGGGGTTCAGGGTTTGAATTCCAAGTTCATGAGCCTTCACCATTACCATCATCATCCTCCCTTCTCTACTGAGCGTCTGCAATTCTGGCAGCTGATCCGATCTTGCCGCCCTCGACACCGCGTGTGGCGGCCGGGCTGGTTTGGTTTCCGCCAAAGGTTGGAGGTCGGCGTTGCAAACCTATCGGAACATCACCTCCAGCAGCCATGATGATGGCAGTCTTCCAGTAGCAGGAGATGCAATGCAAACAAGTGCCAGCATCAGGGTATGAAATTCAGATATTGGGGTAGATCACAAAACATTTCAGCTTTGCAGATAGTCTGGAGTTAAAAACGCACAAATAGAAGGTGAACATAGTTCCTACAAGGCTCGCGGCATTTTTCAACAAATTTGCCAGTGTTCAGGATAATAGACAAATCCTTTCAAATCTCCACCCCGTGCATAGAACAGAGGAATGGTCTCATAACAGAGTAACACATTATTTTTTGGAAACAACCCCAACTCCCAAAGAGTTGGGAAGCTAGGAAAAATGCACATAAATTCAGAAAGCAGTGATTTTTAAATTTAATCTAACTGACCTGTATTTCACTGCAGAAAGTATGAAGACTAGACATTGAGTGTTTTGTCTGGTCAGCTTCATTTTGTGTGTAAATATACATCCATTTCTGCCATTCAGGCCTGCAGCGCATTCCAAAATTTTTTTTTTTTTTTTTTTTTTAAAGTTGGGATGGGGGCAATTTAGGTCTCGTAAAAAGGAAATAAATTTCAATAATTTTTGATAATTTTAAATAATTTTTTTTAATTTGAAATGAGCAGGTGATTGCAATCATCAGTCTTTGGTACTAAACCAGCATCCTGGCAAGGCCCAGTCACCAGTTTACCCACAAAAAAATGCTCCTCAAAGAAAGACAAGTAGGGATTTAAATATTTCACCGTCTATGCTGCATAAAATAATTAAAAGATTAAGGAGTTCATGACACTATTTTGTTCCATGATTTGGTTCTTTGGTACATGTAAAAAAGCATTCTGACATTAAAACACTTCTAAAATTTAATTGCGCCCATTTTTGCGTTCAAAAATGCTGCCATTTTGACTTGAAATTTGAGGCAAGGACGCACTGGCCATCCAGGTGCATAAAACTGTACAGGCCAACAGTACACTGACTGCATTGTCCTCTGACTGCATGGGCAGTGTGTGATTGCACTGGGTCCCTGCCCAGTGTAAAACATGCTAGGGCCAGACATCACGCGAGTCAGAGGAAGGATGCGCCATGGCATCCCCACCTGAGTTGAAGGGAGCAGGTCGCTGCAGTCCAAACAGTTCGGCCGTGTTCAGGGTGGGGGAAATCAAAAAAAAAAAAAAATTATAAATATATATATATATATATATAAAATAAACTAAATTATATATAAAAAAGGAGAAAGTCTCTAAAACCATTAACACCCACACATGCATCTATATTTACACTGAATGAATTCAGCTGAAGAGCTTTGCTCGATAGAACAGGGTCAGTGCCAAAGGTGTCAAACCAGCAAATCCTAGAGGTAAAAAGACCAGTTCACCACATCATTATGCTACACTGCACACTATAAGAGTGTGATTTAAGAATGTACAGCAAGAAATGCGCGCCAAGATATGAATGCGGCTATACTGTGAATATCAGATGGGAAATGGTCTGAAGTTTGCATTAGAGGCCAAGTGCAAAAAATTTAGCAAAGAAAACATGGATAGACACAGGGCTGCTGCAAAATTGGTTTGGGCTAACTGACTGATTTGTCACTCTCCTAATCATTATAGTACGCCAATTCTTATAGGGTTCATGTACTTTTTAAAGCATGTTCTATTGCAATGCAGAGACAAAGTCTATAACGTCTCTCTCACACACACAAAATGCAAAATTTAAAATATATTGTGAAAATATATTGTCACTTTAGGCTGTATTGGTCTGCCCGCTGCTTGCTAATCAGCCACTCAGATCAAACAGCGTTTGTATTTCACATAGCTAAAGGAAATAATATCCCTTAGTGGTCAGCAGTCTTAATGTAAATCAGTAAAACCGTGTAACCATCCAACAAGAAAAACAGGTTTAAGCAAAAGATTAAACAGCCAAGAAGCCACAAGAGATGATATAACAAGGCCATAACCAATGGCTCATTGATGAGCATAACAACATTCAGATTACAGCAATCACTTCCTCGGTCTCAATGAAGTTTAGTACATTAAAAATTCAGACCATACAAAGTCGCCCGCAAAAAGGAAATACTCACCCGCAAAGGGAATTTCTTTGGATTTGTTTATAAATTAACTGTCGAAGACAACCCAAACAGCAGCTGCTGAAAGTTTGAAAAACAGTAAATTACCCCCAAAATAACTGGAATTTATGAGCAGGGTAAAAGTGTACTTGTGCCCTGAGGTCAAGCATGGAGGTCATTTAATGTATAAATCAAAGGGAAGAGTGCAGATATGACCTGCTCAGCATTAACACTGGTCCCCATGGACAACACAGCAGGCCGTCAGGCTAGCTGCATCACATCACTGCACATGCTCAGAATTGGCAGCATCACACTGAACGTGGATTCGCTGAATGAACCATGCAATTAACTCGAATTGGGTGAATAAATTTCATATTGGCCACTAACTGGCAAAACAAATCACATGATCGCTTTGAATGACAGACGGCTGAGGGAGTAAGTGGCAATGGCCATTCCTTTTAATTAATTCTCTTTGTGTTCTGTCGCACCTCAGTAAACCTTTTTAAGTTGTCGTCAACTTTCCCCCAATCTTCTCATGGGCAAAATCGTTAAAAATCTCCCTAATGAACAACAAAATTCAGACAGAGCAGCACTCAAAGGGTAGCTCCAGTGAGATAAAGTCAAGCCAAGGGAACAATTTCAGCCCAGCTGAAGGAATGACAAAAGGACCTTCCCTCACCTCCAGGTGACCCTTCTCACCACCCCCATGCTAAAACAGTACAGTGACAGCGATGTGACTTTGGCCCCGCACCTCTGTACCCAGCCAGTACTACACCTGCCCAAACCCCCAACGCTCCTGTCCACTCGACCTACCAACCCAGCCACTCAATAAGCCTCGCTGTCAGGTAGTCATAGTGATAGAGGACACCATGAACTAAACATTTACCACATCACAAGCAAATGCCAGCATTTAATGCCGCACAAAGCAGCATAAAGAACTGCCTGCATTACAGTAAAGTTAGGCCCAGTCTGCATAACATGCTGCCTACAGGTAGATTTAGGCACTGTCTGCATTATGTGTTGCATACAGTACAGTTAGGCACTGCCTGCATTGTGTGTGTAAACAGTAGAGTTAGGCACTGTCTGCATTGCCAGCAGAAGTCATAAAATCTGCCCCAAGACCAGCCGATAAAGTCTTCTAGCCTTCTTGCAGCGCAAGAAATGCAAACCTGTTAAAAAAAAAAAAAAAAAAAAAAAAAAGCTGCTGCCCCAGAAGCAGTCAGAGAAAATCATGCCCCCTGTGAGATTAGAGCGAAGAGCTGACAGCTTAAAAGCTGCAATTTATCTTCATGCACCCACAAACACCCCCACACACACACACAGACACAGACACACAGATACACAAACTGTGACATGCACACAAGCACACATACACACAAGCACACACAAAAATACACATGCTCAGATGCCCACAAGGGGATTTTTTTTGTGGTTTATATATCACTGGGCACGAACACGCACAAAGACACACAGACACAGGCGCACAGAGACCTGTCCAGCAGGATGTAAGTGCTCAGAGGACAGTAAGCAGCTCACACAACCCTTGGGACTACATCTAACCCAACTGTACATTCAGCTCCCCATGGACTGCACAGCTATATCACTTCCATTTTCTATAGGAAAAACACACCCAGTCAAATATTCAGACAATTAAATGTGCAATCAGGGTCAGGAAGGATCCCATCTAACAATGCCATAAAGCTGGTGTCTTCACAGGTAACCTTTCCTAACTGCCTTTCCTAAAGGCCTGGTTTCAATTCAAAGATTAGCGATATCAACACGATACTTTCAGAAGGGGAAGAAAAAACATGTTGTTCTTTTGTAATCTCTTCTCTCTCTGTCTTTCAGAGTGATGTCATCTGACTGGTATCTCCGTCGAAAGGGCGTGTGCTGGGCCGCACAAACAGGCAAGCCTGATGGGCCAATCACAGGATGCCACTTCACCTGTATTTACTCAGGCAGCAGTCAGAGATCCAACCTGGAGCTAGCTGATTGGTTGATGAAATGAAAGGAGAAAGGGGCAGGTGCGAAAACGCCACAGGCTATCAAATGCGCTTCAGGAATCCAAAGCGGTTTTTAAAAAATATACCAGCAATTAAAAAAGGAAGCAATTCTTCAGTTATGTTGGTTCGTTGTCGACATGCTCTGGTGTTGTGGTTTCAAAACCACCTCAGGGGGGGGAAAAAAAAAAAAAAAAAAAAAAAAAAAAAAGATGAAGACGCCGATGTGCACTCAGCTGCGGCTCAGCTGACTGACAGGACTCAGTCACGAGATCACAGCGGCCAGTGCCGGCTCTGCGGCCGCGAACCGTCACTCAATCCGCCAGCTCAGCCAGTTTTCACATCATCGGGGGGCACTGCTGCTCTCTACAAGCTTATCACTATCGACCAATCACAGCAGTGCACAGAGGCAATAGCAATACCACCCCAGCCACCCCAATCATTTCCCCCAATCCCTTCCGCCCCACCCTGGGATAACCCTGAGGTGATACTCTGTTCTGGGTTTGAAAATTGAGATTTGGAACAAGGTGGGGCAACCCAAGACAACGCTTCTACAGCAGGGAAACATAACAGAAGGCTGTGCATTTCCTTTGGGGTCTTTCCATGTGTTAACATATTCCTCAATGTCAACACCCAAGGTAGTTCCCGAAGGTAGTTTCCTTTTTTACAAACACACAGTGTTTGCAAGCTGTGCACGCTTGTACAATTTTTAGCCATTATTAACATGCAATTTGTCTGCCAAGAGGAGTAAATCATGGATGAATTCTTACCTTTTTTGATGATATGAACTAAGTCCAATGTCGGACTCTGTCTGTAAAGAGAGTATGTTAACGTTAGAAAAATAACATGACATTTCAAATGTCAAAAATCCATCAAAAGTACACAAGTGAACAAAAGAAATTATGGGAAATTCTGTGCCAAATCACCAGATGGCTCCCGACTGACCATCTCAGATTTGCTTCATAATTTTTTGTTTTGATGCCCTTGTTACTAATAATTACTGTGCAAAATTTTAGGCCAATATCTCTACTAGTTTTGGAGATATTAAGTCAACAAAAAGGGGGCGTGGCCCCATATTTAGCATAGAAACAAGTACGACAATCAAAAATCCATAGTTTGATGGCTAATAACTTTTGAACTGTTCACACTAAATGGTACAAATTTTCACACATGACTCTTTGATATAATAAGGCTCTGTAGACAGAAAAAGAGCTTTGTATGTGACATATGTGCAGATTTATGGCATGCCAAATATGGCTGTGCAACAGCAGTTATTAGTAACAAGGACAAAAATAAAAAAATATGAACAAAATCTGAGATGGTCAGTCGGGAATTTTCTCTAAAATCTGGTGATTTGGCACGAAATTTCCCTTATACCCATATCCATTTTTTTTTTTTTTCCCCGAACAAAAGCCAGATCAGCAACCAAAAAGTGAAGCTGCTCTTGACTGATTGGGTGTTGTATATTAGGGTTGTACATGATTAAAGCTGCTTTCACACCGGAAGCGAAACGAATTTTTCGCACAACAGATTACATTCAAAGTCAATGCAAAGACGCGAATACATTTCGCGTCCGGTGTGAAAGCGGCTTATACATCATATCAAGATTCTTTTGCTTCCTCGGTATCGGAGTTCACATACGCTGACAGATTTTACTTGAAAAATAAGACTATAATCAAAGTTAATTTCTGAGGCTCACAGTATTTAAAAAAAATAAAAAATGCTTGTAGCAATTTAATTTCACCTCATGCATCTTAGCCATACCTAAAAATTTTTCAGTTAACTGATCTTCAAAAAACTGTTGTTCACCACCCCAATAAACGAAGAGACAAAACACAAAATCTAAGGCAGCCTGAAGTTCAGAACTTTAAGCGGAAACAATGTTTTTTTTTTTCCCCCACCGTGTAAGCATTTCAATTCAGATTTGACAATGCAGAGTCATGCGTTTTAAGGGAGAGAAACAGAACAAATGCATTCTTTTGGGGAACATGCAAGCTAAAGCATTCCCAGGTCCCTTTGAGGTCAGGTCAGGGTGCAGGGGATCCTGCACTGTGATTGGTGGAGAGAACTCAGCTGCTCCAAAGCATTAACCAGTCAGCACAGGTGTGGGGCCACTTATAAACAAAACAGCACCTCCCAGCACTGAGGGGAGGGACCAGTCAATGCTCAGATTCCAGCATACTGCTGTGTGTGTTTGTGTGTGTGTGTGTGTGTGTGTGTGCGTGAATGTGTGTGTGTTTGTAAGCATCTGCGCATGCTTATCTCTCCTTTTTCAGTGAATGCAAATGAGCATCTATGAGGATGTTTGAGCATGTCCATCTGACAATGTGTAACTGTGAATGAGTGCGAGTTTCTATTCGCGCATGTGAACGTGCGAGCACAAATGAGTGATAGTGCGTATTCATGCCTGCGCAAGTTGAGTTGTGAAGAGCATCTGTCAGTGTGTCACACGCAGGATGTGAATGCGCAAGCATGTGTGTGCGACTGTGCTAGTGTTAGCGCGCATGTGCGTGCGTTAGGGAGTGTTTGTCCTCGTCTCTCTGCTGTAGTGCCAGACCCTAGAACAGAGCCAAACTCGCACAGCTCCTCAGGTTGCAGAGTCCAGCGTCACTACAGCATGACTCTCGCAGGAAAGAGAAGCCCAACACACAGCACACAAATACAGCTGAGCATTCAAACAGGACAGCAAGAGCACCAACCGTGTCCACAAACCGTCACCATTCAGCCAGCTGCACTGACACCAGCCCCACTTTCACTTAAAAGCCAACACTGCCTAAGTAACTACTAACTGGTGGAACACAAGGTCAAAGAAATACTCACCTGCAAGAGACCTCCATCTCCAAAATGCAGAACCTCTAAAATTGAGTCTGACTGGATGAATGCTGTGGAGATACAGATCTCATATTAGGGTTGTGGTGCAGTATAATATCACGGAAATAATGACCTTTCTGCAGGCAGATCAGATTATCCTCCAAGGGCTTAGCCAGACAGTTTATCTGTCTTTTGCAGCCTGGGCATTTTAAAATCTAAATGGGTTAAGATGGATAAAAATCAAAATAGATGTGTAATTTCAAAAAACTCACACCCGTCTAAATTTTAAAACACCACTCCAAAGGATGGGTACACCAGTGCCTGGCTTAAAGGAGCAGTGTCACGATTACTGCGCATGCTCAGAACTTTACATCCCAATAAAGTGAATCTGCATGACTGAAAGTCATAATCTGTTTCCATCCTTGCCAATCGGTCATATTTTAGCATTGTATTTAAACATTTTAGTTACTCCAGAATTATTCTTTTTATATTAAGGAGCTTTCTATGGAAATTCAAGGATTCAGAGTGCTATTTTAAGGTTTAGCCACTAGATACAAAAAAATGTATGCTGGTTGCCATTGCAAGTAATCATAGAAGAAGGAAAATACTTTCTCGATTTTGACTTCCGGTTGAGCGGATTTACTTCGGTCAAAGTTGTGAGCATGCGCAGTAATTGTGACATAGCTCCTTTAACCCAAGTTATCTTCCAATACAAAGACAGAGTGCAAATTCTCAGCCACAAAACCAGGTCTGGCTCATGTTGACCACAACCTGTAACCACCCTGATATAGAAAATCGCTTGAATTGTGGACGGAGAGGGCCGAGTCTCCTCAACATCAGGCCAAGGCAAACATACTCTTCAGGAGTGATTCACAAAGCAGGTTCACCAAGAGAGATGGAAAAGTGCAACGACTAACCCAAAACAGACCTGTCTAATGCAGTCCAAGTTCAATATTTGGACAGCGTTTGGATTTAAATTTTTACTTTTAACCCTGCAATCCTGCTATATGAAACAGGGCCCAAGGTCAACCGTCCCATAAATGTTGGCCCCGACCCTGACCAACTAATTCATCTGCCATTTAGAAGAAAGAGGGCTTTCAAACAGGGCTGAAATGAAACAGCACAGGATTGGAAGATATGCAGGGTGAGGGTGGGGCAACCTTGGCAGATATACCATGAAGCAAGTTCGAAATTAGCCAGGCTTTCATTGCGTGAGCTAGGTTAACAAGCCCTAAACTAGCAATCACAGATACCATAAGGTACCACGGCAGTTCAAAAGAGAGCAACCTTTGTGACATCGAAAATCCCAGCCTTAGGCTCAACAAACCTCGCTAACCCACTAATCTTGCTCGGTAGTACAACCCTCTGGTCTACGTGCAAATACATCACTAAATTATAGAAACATGAAAAAATGCACTCAAACTAGAGAGAGATAACCATCAGGTAGCCGAAGCAGAATTTCACACTGATAACACAAACTCTACAATGCAGTCCTTAACCATATGGATATGATGCAATCATTTTGTGTGGTCAGCTCAATTCCTCAGCAAACTGAAACAAAACCACGAATATGATGCAAGACTGCAAACATACAGCAACGATTTCACAGTGTTTACATTTTTTCAGGAATTAAAGCCCCTTTCACAGATGGAGTACCCAAAATTCTTACGGGCTGAACTGCATTTCATTTCTCTGCTTAAGCTGCAGTGCATATGTACTCTTCAAGAGGGCTAGCTTATTAGCTCAAACATCCCAACTTCACTTAGGCTGAAGTAGTATGAGCCCTAACATCAGGAAGGGTGCTACAAGCTAGCGTATGAGCCCATGTAGCCTAACTGTAGTTCAAGTACACAAACTGCTGAGAGTACCACCTCCCTCCCCTGCTCTCTTGGCTCCTATTAATAGCCGGTGTGGTGGAATGCCAGTGGTGTTGATGGTCTACAGTGGCAGCATTAGGCAAACATCCAGGCCTTACACTCTACTCCTCTAGTCAACATTTCTCCATGCCTGTACTGCAGGAGCAAGGCCGTAGAAACCCAACACTGGTATTAAACATTAGCCTTTTAGTGTGACCACAACACTGTACAATATTTGTAAGACTGATTGTGAAAATTTGAATGGCATCAATAACAAGATGCTGAAAAAAAAAAAAGTCATAAAATCAACAAGTGAAAGCGCCTGGTGATCAGTGACCTGGCAGCACTGTTGAACTTCTGAGAATCAGAGGTGAAGAAAAATCAGATTGGGCAACAGCACACGGGACGAGTTGGAGTCTGTCTCTGTCAGCGGTGTTGGGAAACTTCTGGAATGCCGCAAGAGACATGTCCTTTACTCAGGCTAACAGATGAGCTTGGAGTGGGACCACAGGTAACATGAGGACAGCAGCTTTAGACTATGAAAATAAGGTGACATTACTCATCGAAGCCTCGACAAAACAAGGTAGTCAACACAACGCGTTGATTGTTATGCCTCTGCCTACCATAGCTTCATCAGCCCTTAAAGTTCATCTTCTGTCCCCACAGAGTTGACCTCATGCGACCTCAACTTTGACCCTATGACCGCAAAAACAAAATCAGTTCAGCAACCCTCTGTGGGATATTACCATGTCCAATTCAGTCAGAAGCCACCTGCTACTTCAGTAGATATCGCGTACATCTCTCTGAGCAGTGTATCCATCCTTATGTGCAACCCCCTCTGAGCTGCAACCTCAAAGCAATCTTTAATACTCTGTGTGCTGTGATCCCATCTCCATCTGTAACCTTAACTATGCTGTGAACCCATCTCCATCTGTAACCCTCTCTGTGCTGCAACCCCATCTCTATATGTAAACCCCATCTCCATCTGCAACACTGCGCTGTGACCCCATCTCCATCGGTAACCCTCTCCATGTTGTGATCCCATCTCTATCTGTAACGTTCACTATGCTAAGAACCCATCTCTATTTGTACCCCTCTCTGTGCTGTGATCCACTCGCTATAATTTGTAACCCTCTATGTGCAGTGATCACATCTCCATCTGTAACCCTCTCTGTGCTGTGATCCCACCTCTATCTGTAACCCCCTCCCCTCCATCTGAGCAGTCAGAACAACGAGAAGACAGTACTCTCGCCTATAAAAAATACCCATCTTGAAATAAATTCATTTTCTATTTCAGAGAAACATGGTTATACCTGCCTGTGCTTCCACACGGTTGTGGTACAACTACAACCCCAATTGCGAAATAGTTGGGACGAAGTGTAATTTTTAATAAAATCAAAATGCAATGACTTTCAAATCACAGCAGCCAGTATTTTATTCACAATAGAACCAAGTTAACGAAGCAAATGTTGAAACTAAGAAATTTTACAATTATATCCACAAAATGAGATCATTTCAAATTTGACGGCTGCTACAGTTCTCAAAAAAGTTGGGACAGGGGCCTGTTTACCATGGTGTAGCATCCCTTCTTCCTTTTAACACGGAGTGGAGGCGTCTGGGCATTGAGGAGACAAGTTTCTCGAGTTTAGCCACTGGAATTTGATCCCACTCTTGTTTAATACAGGCCTCCAGCTGCTGGAGAGTTTTGGGTCTCCTTTGACGGACTTCATGTTCAATTATGTGCCAAATGCTCTCAATCGGTGAAAGATCAGAACTGCAGGCAGGCCAGTTCAGCACACGGACTCTTCTACTATGAAGCCATGCTGTTGTAATAGCTGCAGTATGTGGTTATGCATTGTCCTGCTGAAATACACAAGGCCTTCCCTGGAATAGATGTCGTCTGGAGGGGAGCATATGCTGCTCTAAAACCTTAGTATACCTTTCAGCATTCATGGTGCTTTTTAAAACATGCAAGTGCACCATATGCACTAATGCATCCCCATATCATCAGAGATGCTAGCTTTTGAACTGAATGCTGATAACAGGAGGAGAGGTCTTTCTCCTCTTTAGCCAGGAGGACACGACGCCCATGATTTCCTACAAGAATGTCAAATTTGGACTCGCCTGACCACAGAACACTTTGCCACTTTGCTACAGTCCATTTTAAATGAGCCTTGGCCCATAGAACATGGTGGCACTTCTGGATCATGATCAACAATGGCTTCCTTTTTGCATGATAGAGTTTTAGGTGGCATCTGTGGATGGCACGGCAGACTGTGTTTACAGACAGTGGTTTCTTGAAGTATTCCTGGGCCCATTTAGTAATATCAATGACAGAATCATGCCTGTGAGTGATGCAGTGGCGTCTGAGGGCCCAAATATCACGGGCATCCAGTAATGGTCTTCGGCCTTGTCCCTTACGCACAGAGATTTTTCCAGTTTCTCTGAATCTTTTGATGATGTTATGCACTGTTGATGATGAGGCCTTCTTTGCAATTTGGCGTTGAGGAACATTGTTTTTAAAGTATTCCATAATTTTTTTACGCAAACCTTCACAGGTTGGAGAGCCTCTGGCCATCTTTACTTCTGAGCGACTCAGCCTCTCTAAGACATCCCTTTTATAGCCAATCATGTTACACGGCTGATGCCAGTTAACTTAATTACATGCTAAATATTCTTTCAGCTGATTCTCTTATATATTAATTGCTTTTTCAGCCCTTTTTTGCCTGTGTCCCAACTTTTTTGAGACCTGTTGCAGCCAGAAAATTGGAAATAAGCTCATTTTGTGGATAAAAATGTAAAGTGTCTCAGTTTCTACATTTGAAATGTTATCTATGGGCCAGGTCACGTGGTAACGGAGTTATAAAATTGGTGTATTTTATATCATAGCTCCAAAACTAAGTAAGATAGAGTTACAATTTAAATGGGGCTGTGTAGGTCTTCCCTAGTACTTCAAAAGACAAAATTGCCAATTTTGTTTATTTGATTTATTTTGGGTGAAAACGACAAAGAACTGGCCGGGAACGGAGTAACAATTTTGTAACTCCAACACCGCATGACCTGGCCCCTATGTTCTATTGTAAATAACATATTGGTTCATGTGATCCGAAACTCATTGCATTTATTCACAATTTACACTTTGTCCCAACTATTTCAGAATTGGGGTTGTAGTTACCAGCGTTGTACTAACAGACACTAGACCGGTGCAGTCACTGTTGTGGTGCAAACAGACACCAAACCTGTACAGTTACTCTGCTGTTGCACAGACAGACACCAGCCTGGGTAGTCACTTTACAGCAGTTCAAACTGACACTAGTCCAGTGTAGTCACTTTGTTGTGGTACAGACACCAGCCGGTGTAGTCACTCTGTTGAGTACAAACAGACACCAAACTTGTGCAGTCACTCTGTTGTACGAGCAGACATCAGCCTGTGCAGTCATTCTGTTGAGGTGAAAATAGCTTGAGCCTAGCAGAAGAGCAGACACCGAGGTGCCCATGTTACTTCTACTTTAGGCAGAGCGCACAATTAGGCTTATAATTATAGCAACCACGCAGCATCGAGGGTAATAACACATCATGGCCCCTATTCATAAAATTTCTCGGTGCAAGAGAGCAGATCTAGGACCCGTTTCTTCTTTTCCCGTCAAGAGGAGGTGGCCGGGGGTGACTGGTGTGAGATGAGCCCATAACAGGGAAAAGAGCATCACTTCAGGTTGCCCTAATTTCAGAATGAAAAATAAGCCCTTAGCCTGTTCTCCATGAAGCTCAAATCCTGTTTGCATTCAACGTAAGTGTCAGTTTAACAACGCTGGCATTCAGCCTTTTCCCGAAGCAGACCTGGGAATCCATTTCATGCACCTTCTTCCGCTAAATCACGTACACCGTCTGTAAATGGACACCACCTCACCATAAATGCACCTTATCTAATCAATGAAAACCCACACGATTATAGTCCACTTCCTTTGCAAAGATCGGCACAAAACAAAGTATTACAAATAAGCAGTATATTCAAATTTTCACCAACCAAATGTTTACATTTTCGTTCCACCCCAGAATGCTCAATAGTATGTGGAGAGGCACCACTGGGAAATTGACCAAATATGCCCATTTGCTAGCATACCCATCGCCATCTGCCAGTGTGATGTATTCCACATATGACAGCCCCAGGCAAAAAGCCCAGTCACAGCCAAGGAGAACAGAGAACCTTCAGGATGCATGGGACCTCCAGTACAGAGATGGCGCACTTGAGCAATTATGTAGGCCACACTATATAGAGTGGAACGCCCATTCTCAGGGAGATGCCAAAACCAAAAATTCACTGCCCAGCTGCTCAGCTGACAATGTCAGGCAGACACTGTAACAGCACATTGAAAACAAGCGCTTTACTTGCACATGCCAACTCTTCCCTATAAATGAAGCATTCTGCAGTCAGCAGGGTAGGCAACAGCCATGTGTACATTAGGCTTGAAAAAAAATACCTGAACGGCAAAAAAGATGACGATTACGCAAAGTAATAATTATATTGTCGAGCAGAGGTAGGGCTTCTCCGTGCTTTAACACAGCTCCTCAGCAGAACTATGCCCAACCTAAAATGATCCTCACGAGTATTTTAATCTTCTGTTACTTTGAAGTTGCTCTTCCATCTCTGTTTAGCCTTCAAAAACAGAGCACTTCAAAATCTGTTCCATGTCATTCTGATAGATAACTGACCAACCATCAAGATCCTGGTAGGAAGGCTTTTAAATGATTGTTAGCAAGCCAAATGAAAATGTTGGTTAATTGATAAACTGGCAAGCTAAATGCACAAACAACCCCACCAGACCTTTAATGAGCCAGCTAACCACAGCTCCAGCTGTACTGGATGAAATAACAGCCAAGAGGCGTGTCAGCCTCTCCCTCCCTGCGTCACCAAAATCTTGCAACGCCATGAAGTGTGTTGCCACAGGGACCGATTCCTTCCCTGCGGGGAAACCCAAGAGCACAGGAAGGGGGAACCCAGCTTCACCGGCAATGATGCAAGTCCATGGTAATGCAGTTCCTCGTAGCGAACGCAATGCCAGACCTTTCCACGCAGCGCTTGCCTTGTTATTCCGAGCACTTGCGCCCGAGAGAGATAAGAGCTCAAGGGTCACACCGGATGACACAGGCTAGATTGCGGGCAGCTCTTGCACAGTCATACAGTCACAGGGTCAGACATTATTAGCGTCACAGAGCTGACCTGCACTGCGTGAGTGTTGCATCACTCTTGTACGCCGCTACTGATTTACCGCCCATGTACACTCAGAGAAATCACCTGACTGAAACCATAGATGCGTCTACAGGGACTGGGACCAGAGAAAACTTTCCAACTGCTTTGGACTTCCCAAGGACATGCCTGTTAGCCACAGTCCTTCATCGCACAGAGCTTCTTCACTTCAATTTTAATGCAGCCAAAAAGGAAAGAGACTCATTATTCCAACATTCACTAAAAAAAATAAATAAAAAAATTTAAAAAAAGAATCAAATCAGTGACCACCTTCAAACCTGCATCTTTGAATGACTCAAATCCATCACGTGCATCTGAGGTACAACACAGAGGTAAGTCACAAAACAGGACTAGAGTCCGCTAGAAAACTGAAATAACCCAAGAAGACTTCTTTTACACTTCAAACCACACTCCATCTATGGTAGGTTTAACGGTTTCCCTCAGTGCAGTTATCCAGCTGACTCAGTAATCCTGCTTCCTGATGCAATATACTTTCAAAGTGACAATATGACCCTGGCTTCCCTTCTCAGATTTACGCATAATTTCTCCTTGGCAACAAGTTCAAGTAAGTTGAAGGCTGGAGGTAATCAGGTCATCCCTATTTAAAATGGTCATGGGGACCTACTGTGAAGGAGCCAAACTTGAGACTTTACAGCAAAAGTTACAAACATAGACCTGAGGGAGAGCAATAGGTGGCAATGCAGCTGAACGGAAGCATACTGCAGGTCTTTACATGTGCGACATATTGAGAGAGCGGATGAACTGACTATTAAAACCCCATGCAAATCAAGAGTAGACGGCATGATGCAGATGCATGAGACAACTTTCCATTTTCATCAGCAGAATGCAAACTCACCAGCCTCCAGTTTTCATCAGCGCCTGCATTTCACAGGTCATTAAACACAAAGGGGAAGCTGCATTTCTCCCCAGACACCAATCAAAGCAGACGCAGTCCTGCAGCCTGGGTGGCTGTTTACCTCTCTGGTTGTGTACAGATACTCATCAAGTCTCTTGAGCTGCTCAGTACTGTTTTGCGAGTCTCCATTGCCTTCTCAGAGGAGTCTTTATCCGCCATTCAGTTTTTTATGCCTCATGGCAATCAAAGCACCTCTTCGGTCCAAAACAGACAAACTAAGCCAATCCAAAGGAAGGCCAGAGCACTTTTTAAGTAGCCTAATTCAAAACTGCTGGATCGGGGGTAATTTCAAAATGCACTGCAGGATTTACTGAGTTAGCTTGCTGCTTAAAGGGGCACTGTCACGACACACTCATGCATGAACTATAATAACACAAACTCAAAGATTTAGTGCAAGAATCTTGAGGATATTTTGAATGGTGTTTGAAAGGATTTTGAAAGTATTTTGCCGTTTGCTCTCACTTATTAAAATAAGGCAACCACACAGACATACTTGAAACTAATGACAATGAATTAGGAGACGATTCCAGAGGCGACAACTGGGCAATTCCACGGTAACAGAATTACGATCAAGAGTAATTTTCATGCCATTTTTACCTGCCATCTATTACTCTAATGCAGTAGCTACTTGCCTGTGCTTTTATCAGTTCCACTGGCATGCCTACTGAGCTGTATAACACAAAGTTTGGGGCAATCCATTTTGTAGAAGGCTATACGAAGGTGAAAGTGTCGGTAACGGAATTACGGTAGAAAAAATGCCATTATTTTTGCCTTAACTTTGACAGGCATTTCTCTGAAATCTGGCAATCATGGACAGTAGGTTTAAGCTTAAGTTGGTGGCCTAGGATGTTGACCAGGCCATGGTAAGTTTATATTGACTGGTATATTCACAGATATTTTGTAGGATGCAGGGCTCAAAATAGCGAGTGCATAGGTGCACGTATGCACCCAGTTTTCGGCAGGTGCACCCAAAATTTAAAGTCGGATGCACCGCATGCACCTAGTAAAAATCTGCCCCCGAAATAAATCCTCTTTCTACAAATGCGCTCATCCTTACCTGGAATGATAACTTTTATCGGTAAGGGACGAGAATTAATGCCAAAATCGATGGGACTGCAAGACTGTGGAACACGTTTGGTCTGAGGCCGCGTATGCGTTAACATTGGCTGATCACGTAATGTACATTTCTCATCAAAGACTTTCCCTGATCCAAGATCAGGGAGTTTGTGGGACATCTGCCCTCCGCGGCACCAGGGGGCGCTGCCAGCACAGACCACGACTCCCACAAATGGGACTGCGTCCTAGCGGGAGAAATAAATGACGTTTTACACTGATTGGGTGGACACTTGGGAAATTGTAATTGAGATTCATGTTTGAAGATCCATTCTCGTTGGTTGATGTATGCACTTACTCGTTGGATGTAATGTAAGTGGCTGCTGGGTGATTAATAAAATTTTACAAAAAAAATTTCTTCTAGATTATATTTAATCTTGGAGGAGAAGGTCTTAATTATGGAGTTATGAAGAATGTAAAAATATAAAAACAGCTAAAAGCAGCACTGTTGCTGCTATTGAGGCCAGAGAGGTCCTATGATGGAGTTGTGGAAAATTACTTTAATTTCTCGGTCAAGTCAAACAAAGTGAAATTAAATTACAGATTGAATATTATCTGACTGTGATAATAATAGTACACTCAGTGTTACCGATTTCTTCAGTTTTTTTTTGTATTTTTTCCATTATTTTTCTTATATACAGCGTGATTTTAATAAAATCTTATCCCACCAATAATCCTAACCTGTTGCACCACTGCAAATTTACAGTAGTCCTAAAGAATCTGAGTTTAAGAATATTTGTTTATTCATTTTGTACTGCTGCAAAGCGGCTTTTTTTATTAAATTAAGCAAGTTTTAGACTGTGCACCTAAACACACACGAGTGCACCCATTTTCAACATCTGGGCGCACCATGTGCACCCAGTCAAAAAATCCTAATTCCAGCCCTGGGATGCCATTTATGACAAAGAGACACCGGTAACAGAATTACAAAATGGTAACGGAATTACATTTTCCGAGAATCTACTAAATTTATTATACTCAAAACAACAAAGCAATTGAAAATTGGTATCATAAATGATGTTTGTGTTGCTGACCTCCTGTTGAACCAACATTTTGATCAACAAGTCTGGGCAAAAGGAAAGCAATACATGATATTGATGAGAATAACTAATTTTTCCACAGGAACAGTATATATATATATATATAATGCTTCTTAAATAGCACAAAATGCAGTATGGGATGCCGCTCAATGCGCTTTACATAATTACACTGACAGCCGAGGCAACCTGGGAAGCCTCGCGGATTAGGTGAGTCTGATGTAACAGGTGAGATTAATGTATATCGACCATCTTGAAGACTATTTTAATGTGCTAAACTAATATCCAAACTTAAAATATCAGTTTTATTCAGAAATGAAAAAGCAAGAAACTTACCTGCTAGTTGGAGGATTGCTGGCTTTCGATATTGAGCATGAACGAATGTTGGACATGGGATGTGTTGTAAAGGTTTGGTCCTTACAGCCCCTCCCCTTTCTAATTCTTTCACCTCCAGCTTAATGGGCCACAGGTGGAACCCATTAGGCTGGAGGTGTTAGCAGAGTATATAGGGCCCTGTTGCTGCTACATTTTTTCTTTCTTTTCTCCTAGTCTGTTTGCTGCTCCCTGTTATTTTTAAACCTGCTGTTTTTGGATTTTGTTTTAATTAAATTCAGTTTCTTTACTCCGGTCTTGGCATTTGAGTTTCTCCTTTTTTTCCTTGGCCCATGGTCTAAGTGCCCGCCGGATTGCTTTTGGCATCCGGCGGGAATAATACCATGACATGTGTATTCTGAGCAAAGACCATCAACGTTTCATCATACCTAGACTCAACAAGCTTCACTGAGTAACTGACCGCAAGGGCCACAAGCCATGCTTTCCCAGTCTGAAACCCCTTATAACATTCACACATTATACATGTTATACAAAGAGATGCCGTCTTACGAAAGCACAGTTCCAGGAGGAACAGGATGCTGGCAAAAGTGATGGTGAAGAAGACCCCATACTACAGAACAAACATTCATTCATACCCTTCCCCAGCAGATGCTACTCCTTAACCAAACTAAACTAGAAATTCCTGCTAATCCTTGAATGAATAGTTATGGAAACTTAACTCACAGGAAGAAACACTCAACTATAGTTGTCCAAAACAATGAACCACAATGCTCCATAAAGTCCTCATGCCACCTTGTGCCATCTTCTGTTTTTCACTGGCTTTTAGAATATTTCTGTAATTCCGTTACTGGTGTAATTCCGTTACCATGTAATACCGTTACTACAAATTTTACAGGATTACAGCCAAGAATGAGAGAGGTTAATGTCTGAAATTCAGTATAGACATAAGAAGGAAGAGAATTCTTAATAACAATAAAATAAATGCAGAAATAAGATGATGAAGATAACTATACTGCAATTTCGGTAAGGGAATTACGTTGAAAAATGACAAATTTCACAATGAGCCACTGGAATTGTGTGTTTCAATTTCCTGCAACGACAGTCTCAAATACTTTGGCTACCAATGTATGGAAATACATTAAAAACCAGGAAATAGCTAAATATCTTTTAGGAGTTGTCAGCTTTGGAAAAATAACCTTTGATCCTGGTCCTGGGGCTAAAAAAAAATTACAAAATTCAAATCTAAATTTTGAGAAGACCGTCAAAGATATTTTAAAACGGTTTTCAGTGTCAGATTTGGTAATGAGTCATCTACATGAAAACCTATATATTTCTAATATAAAACACTTTTTAAAAATAGCTGTTTTAGCAACTCTCATGTGGAATTGCCCAACTCAGGAGTCAGTCTTTTAGCTGCTGAAAAATTTGCCGTTTTGACTGAGGCCTACTTCCTTGCAAAACTAAAACTAGCAAAGATATTATTACCTTAGGGAACTAGTGATCTCTAGCAAGTGCAAGAGCACTTGCTCTACAAAGGGAACAGAACGCAGCCATCAGAGATGCCCATGAAAATCAAAAAAATCTTTTCCATTGTGGTACCCCATCAAAACCGTGAAAAAATAAAAACTCAAAACAGCTGAGTCTTGTTTGCAACAGCTCAATAGCTCTGATAAATGAATGTACAAGAGTGCAAAATTATGAACAAAGAATTGAAGTTCACAAACACATTTGGACTTTACTGAACAAAAATATAAACGCAACAGTTTAGTCCTTTCAATATTCCGCATAATTATTTCTGAGGTTGGCTTAGTTGGGTTTATTTATGTAACTAAGGTTGTGTGCCACTGGTCTGTGTGCATTTCAGTCACCTTCTCCATATCATTGTCAAGTTCATGCCCTTTGTCAAAACTGGCCTGTCAGACAGGTGGGGCCTGATCCAGAGCTACTGAAATCAGGTACAGTCAGCCCAGGCACATCCTGTACTCTGGTCAATAAAAGGCCACCTCAAAAGTCCCAGTTCTGCCATTGTTCAAAATGCCATCAATGACTCGAGCCATCAGGGAGCTTGCCAGTGGCACGCTCAATGCAGGAATGTTTCTCAGGGATGATGAAAGGGCTCTTGATGTCCATGTTTCGACGATAAGTCGTATAAAACACCTTTTTGAGGAATGAGGCAAGACAGCACACTGCCCACATGCATCACGACCATGTGTGACAACTCCCACCCAAGACCGCCATATCTGGATTCTCCATCTCTCTGATCGTTTGAGACCAGTAACTAACTGCAGATGAGACAGCTGGTCCCCACCATCACCCCATTTTTGCCAAAACCGCAAGAAATTATCTCCAGGAAGTCCATATCTCTACGTCTTTTGCCCTTTGTGGATTGGACCTCTCCTCAGCTCGATGAAAAAGTTGGTTCGACTGAGTGAATAGACACGTTTGATGGCCAAAGGCACAATGGAGGACTGTTTTCTTTACAGACAAGTCACGTTTCCAACTTCACAGAGCGGATGGACAGGGGATCGTTACGCTGACATCAATGTGGTGCGCACGGTGGCACATGGTGGTGGAGTGCTGGTTTGGGTGGGAATATTCCAAGGACATTGCACCCAACTGCAGTTCATGAACAGCAACTTGAATGCTGTGAGATTTCATGATGAGATGCTGCTGCCTATCGTCCTACCATTCATCCATCAAAACGATAACCATCCAGCATGACCATGCCAGACCCAAGTCACCATGTATGCACAGAATTCCTTGAGCCTGAAAACATTTGTGTGCTTGAATGGCTGGCTTATTCCTTGGATTTGTCCCCCTTCCAGCATCTTTGGGATGTCCGCAAGCAACAAGTTTGTCATTGGTTCCCATTTTCGGCCAATAGCCGCCAACTCCGCACAGCTCTTGAAGAGCAGTGGGAACATGTCCCCCAAGTCACCATTGACCATTTGTTACAGTCCACACAGCAGAGATGTGTAGCAGTGCAGCAGGCCGAAGGCGGACATACCCAATATTGATTTGTGAAATTTGGACAATAGACCCCTTCCCCTTTATCATCACGCCATCGCAAGATTCTTGTTTGTCTTTTTAACCCTTTAAGGCCTAATGCAAAAATCCCAGCAGAGAATCATGCTGCCATGTTTACCATTGTAACCTGTATTTGAGCTGAAGCACAGCTTCTCAGCTTTCAGGAGCAGTTGGAATTTTTTTCTATTGCGCAAAACTAACAGTAATTACGGTACGTTCAAAATTACGCGAATATCTGTGTCGGCAACGGCACCGTTCTTAAAAATCTTTATGCATGCTGTCCCGGTTTAAATGGGTTAAATCATTGATCGCAATGCATTGCAATATGGTCATACAATCTGTCAACACTCTGTGAAAGTACAATGAGCTTCTGAACATGGTCATATTTCTCATAATAAGAAGTGTTGCGTTTATATTTTTGTTCAGTGTAGAAACAACAACAAAAAAAAATAACTGCTCAAAAATAAAAAAATAGTAGTAAAGCCACTGCGCCCACTTGGCCAAACATGGCCAAAATTGAACGCCCCCTATTGGCCAAAGGATCAGTCCAATTCAGCTCAAAATCGAACTTGGTCTAGACCTTATGACCATATATACACGTGAAATATGAAAAGGATTGGTGAAAAACTGAAGACGCTAGAGCGCCGACAAGCCAAAAGTTTACGCACGCACGGACACATGGATGCACGCACGACAGACCACCACTAAAGACCCCGAGCATAGCATAAGCCCCTTTGGGCCTTTTGGCCAAGCGGGCTAAAATCAATCTAAATGACAAACAGCTGAAATATTCTAAAAGGCAAGGATTACAACGAAAACACTGCCACCTTCAAGGGTCCTCAAAGCATCAGTTGAAAATGTAAGGGGAAGGATTTCAATATTGGAGCAATGATTTGCACATGCTGTGATGGTGCCTCCAACACCAAAACAGAACTTCAGCCTTAAGCTGCTTTCACACCAGACGTGAAACAAATTTTTCGCACGACAGATTACATTCAAAGTCAATGCAAAGATGTGAATATACGCGAAACGCTGCGTCTTTGCATTGACTTTGAATGTACTCTGTCATGCGAAAAATTCGTTTTCCCGTCCGGTGTGAAAGCAGCTTTAATCCCACATTTAGGGAGTTCCCAGGGCTTAAGCCTATTCGGCGCAGTATCCTGCCAATCAAAGTAACCTGATGTAGCGCGACACAGTCGTAAATCAGGAGATGAGACAAATGAACGGCATTTCTTGTAGACGTCCGCACTTCCAATAACAAGGCCAGCTTCGCCAAGCCCATGCATGCATGTTGGAATGTGATGAGCATTGCGCAGCTTCGCAGTAGAAAACAATCATGGATACACAGATATGAACATGAATACCGCAAAATTCAAATAAAAGCTAAATTCAAGTCAAAGCCAGAGTCCACGTCTTGGAACTAAACGGTATAAATCGCAATTACATTAGCTAGGATTCGACCGCCCTCAGGTATGGGCGGAAGTTCACTTTCAACATTTTGAACTTTGACCCATCATCATCGGCGATCACATCCGCCTTGCGATGCGCCTTATTGGATATCGGGTCGCTCCAATTCCATAATTATGCTTCTTGAAGTACCAAAGCCCCACAGACCTGGAGCTAAACCAAACCCATTTCTATAAGCAGATAACATTTTGCAAAAGCAGTGGCCAACAAACTCTGCTCCTGGAGATCAACCACCCGGTAGGTTTTCACTCCAACCCTAAAACAGGCATCATTTTTGAATGAGATGTCATCTTGCCAACCACCAGTGGAATTAGCAGAATCCACCACAGTAAATGAGGGTGGAGTGTAAAACCTATTAGAGGGTTGATCTCCAGGAAGAGAGTTGGGGATAACGGCTGAGAATCATTTGTGCAATTCACCTGCAACAGGAAGCAACTCCCCTCTGCACCTTTTCTAAAGCCAGACACCATACTTTACCACAGACCACTCATTTTAACACCTACTACAGCCTAACTCGACAAAGCGTGGCAGATCAAAGTAACAAGCTGCCAAAGTGACACCTTTAAAGGCTTAGGACAGCTTTTAGCACCATCCCCTACTCTTCAGTCAGCCGAAATCCCCCTGCGTTCATTTCTACCCTCATCACTACCCATTTTCCGTCCCCTCTCGTGATCCGGAAATCAACTAAAGTCCACCATCTTTAAAGCCATTCCAAGCATCAGCTGAATTCCACTGAGAGAAACAAGGAGGCTCCCTGACGATGCATCAGCAAGGTCACTTAAGCAGAGTTAAACACAAGTATTTGTATTTTTAATGATACAACCTATTACTTCTTTAGGAGAGCTTGACATACAAATGATCTACCGTATCCACCTCTAAACATTTGCCACAACTGCAACTGACGTGGCTTGAAGCAGATGCCTGACTGAGAAATGACAGTAACGCCTAATGCACAACTGAGGCCTAATGCACGCCACTTCGATTGCAATGATTTCCCATCTTCTCCTTGCATCCTGAAGCCAAACAGCACAAGAAATATGGGAGGAAGAGAGATGACAAACAATCAGGGGTATGTTTCCCAAAAGCACAGATGCCAACTCAAATATTTGGGACTACTGACTGTATACGGTCGATCTATGCAAGTTGCTAACATATGCCGCTTTTCCATTACACAGTTTTAGCACTACTCGCCTCTACTCGACTGGACTCTACTCTGTTTCGGTCACTTTCCATTACAATTGAATACCACCTCAACGTGGGTGGGGTCATCATAGCAAGCATCACTCCCTGGCCAATCAGTGGCCTGCAGTCTGCTGACAACACATTTTCGGCTCGACGCTCGCTTGGAACCCCGGCCAAGTAGGTACTAAAAAAGTATCTGGAACCAGGTACAATCACCTAATGGAATACCCTAAAAACTAAGTTGAGTCGAGTCAAGTAGAGCCGAGTAGGTGCTAGTGGAATAGCTTTTATAGTTTGCAACTATGCTTTTGAGAAACATACCCCAGGTCAGATCTCCAGGCGCTCATCAGATCTGTGTTAGCCACAGAGCCTTTTCACACATCTCTCGTTACTAGCAGCACTCCGTCCAGGACATCAGCAGACACCTTAAAATTTACACTTATACACAAATATACGTTTGTTAAGCAGCTGAATTCTCAAAGAAGTCTCTACACCACTTCCCCCTGATGTAGAAACCAGCAGAAAGAGTGAGAAAGCAGCTAAGGCAGCAATACAAGAGAATTAAAGCTGCCCGACAGCTGCTGTTGCATTGGACAGGAGTGGCAGGGATTCCTCAGTTCCACCAGCACAAGAAGAACGCAACTTATGTAACTGCAACCCTCGCCAATGTAACTCAAGGTCACTCCCCGAGTCCCAACATGTCTCAGTTTAATGTTTCATGTGATCAATGTTACATAATAAAACACTCGCATATAGTACCTCTCCCTTCCCACTTCAGCCTAACAGCCATACCCACCAACCAGAGCTGTGTGTACAGTGTTAACACTGGCTGATGATAGCGTCCATTCCACCTTGCAGGATCTCAGCTGCTTTCTAAATGCTGTCAGTCCGAGATACCTCTGGGAGAGGAGACGCCCATCAGCTCTGTTGTTGTAGTGCCCAATGTTTCCACGTGATAGGGAAAAAAACTAAATTTGCTCACATATTGGCTTCGTTATAGTTTCTGGCCCGAAATCAAATGGAACGTCAAAGCCGCGGGTCACAGGTAGGAACTGTCCTCTTTTCTCATTAGTAACAGCACGACATAATATAAATGTAAAATGTCGCTTTCATATGTAATGGATTACATTGAATCTACTCGGGTACCTTTAGTGTTTTATATGGTTTTTTTCTTTGAGGATTCCCTGTCAGTCAATATAAATTCACTCTTGTTCCACCAAAGTGAGTTTGAATCGATTTCTAAGCTCAAGCACGGTTTAATATCAAGCCATTACTCCATCCAAGCCTCGGAAAAGGAATGATCCTCCAGTTCATTACAGTCAGACTACATCCACTGTTCCATACAAAACCATAGACCCCACCATCAGTTTGAAAAACTATTTTAGGGACACAGGTGACTGAATAATATAAAAGGACAAATCAGCCTTCTCTCTCAAAATGAGGGGAGTCACATTTCATCGGAAACTGGCTGGTGTGGGTACAGGCCTTTGTTTCAGCCCAGTGCTGACACCCAATTCACCCAACCACGGTCTGCAATCAAGATCATGGTAAGCGGAATCAGGAGTCTTGTCTTAGCGCTCAGCTAATAGAAAAATCTATACCCACAAAAGCCCATTTCCAAACACACTTGCTCAAACTGATCGCAGCAGTCACCAAATTTGACTCAAAGTGAGCCTGGACAGAGCCCAAGTCAGGTCACATCACACAGGGAGTAAACCGCAGTCTGCCTCAGGTGTAGCTGACCTACAGGTTAGGCACACCATTGTACCAATGCAATCAGCAGGACTAAACCACAGAGGTTTCCTTTCAGTACATGAAGTGCAGGAGTTACAAAGTGACTTCAGTGCAAACTGATAGCGCTGCCCGTTTTTGGACAGTGACAGAACTGAAGCGCATTCAAATTGTACAATGAATATGAGGCCAAAGCGCAAACTCTACTTTGGGTGGCCGCAGTAATTGAAGGTATTTTACACGGTCATAATACTTGTGGACTGCAAGGAGTATCCCCAGCGCAGGATTCATCAACCACTACAATCTCCGAGTGGCCCTGCCTTTCCAAACGATGCCATTACAAGTTGGGAATTTAGCACCACAGCAGCTCAGGTCCTGGGACTCATTCTAGTGGCACGTTTTTTTTTTTCTCTGTCTAGCCTAACCCTAACCTTTATTTAACCAGGATAGGCTCACTGAGATTAAAATTATGTTTGTAGGACTGAATAGACCCAAAAGTGAAGCAGCAACTACGTCAATTACACAGAACTACAGACAGAAAAAGTATGTCAAACGGCAGCAAAATAAGAAAAATCGAGACCACGAACCCAGTACATTATACCAAATCTTGACAAGCTAAATCCATCAAACTCATATTTCCTCAATTACTAACTGAACATGTTGGGCAAATTTGAAGATTCGCAGAAGACAGTCCCGTGCAGCAAAAAAAAAAAAAATGTGGAGCAGAAAATAGGTTGAATAAGCAGCACTTCTGACCGCAGTGACTTGTTATGGAAATAGCAAGCCTCCAAGCAGGGCCTCCTCACTTCAACATCCTGAGAAACATTCACAAGATTCACATGTCATTTCCTGCCAGTCATCCCTGCTCTATACAATGTTGAACTCCCATTTCCATAGATATAGAGCAGCCTTCTGACAAAAGACACAGCAAAATAAAAGGACAAACCCTTTGTCATGAGTTCAAGGGACAAATGACAAACCTCACACGCACAACAAAACAACATAAAAAGTCTAATACTTGTCAGTGATATCATCAATAAGGACGAGGGTGTATACGGGACTACATAAAGCACACAAGATGATGTTAATCGTATTTGTGTGTGTTTAAGGTGGCCTCATTTTTTCTGCCGTCAACAGTTTCAAAATAAATCAAAAAAGTTATCCCCACAAACTACATCATTAAACCGCCAGCCAAATGTGAGCGAAAAAAGTTCGTCCAGTATGACAACTGGCCCCTGCACCACTTAAATGGACAATGGCATTAGGAGTCACTAAATAACAATAAAAGTCCTCATCCATCGTTTAATCAGTAACAGCTCTTATCTTTAAGGTACTGATTCACTTTTCCACACTCAGTGCTCCTTACCCCGAATGGCGTTTAATTTTACCATACGCGAGAACTCTGCCATAAAATGTGCAGTTAATAATAAGGTTAAGCTAATCGATTGCAGCAAGTTTTGGACAGGCATTGAACAGCTAGTTAAAGGGTCCATTTTTATTCTGACTATTTTTTCACGTTTCATTTTCTATTCGAGCTATACGTCCAAATCTGGACAGATACCAAAATTGCCTCTAAACCCAAGGAGAAATCAATTCGTGATTTAGCCAAGCAAGGAAAAATAGTAGCCACTTCTGAATCGCAGGATAAGGCATTAATAAGAAACGAAATACATGCGTTTTAAAGTCAAGTACTGTCTGCTGTGAGTGACTGTGGCAATATTACACTACGGCAGTAAGCAGGGCATGTTTTGCGCTTTCAGAACTGAAAACGTGTCACTCCACCCGGAGTTATTTACACTTGTGCCAGCAACCCGTTAGGTAGCAAGTTAGCGGACGCAACTTCATCAACTGTCAAAATGCTAGCTACAGGTACTGATTGATCAACCAGTCCAACCAACAAAACACACGGAAACGACATTAATGGCAGCAAACAGACTGATCGAACTCAAGTCCAAAGTTAACATAGCTATTTTACAGCCACATCACAAATATTTGTGATGCAAAGCTTTGAAATAAATTCAACTCTAAACGTCTCAAGCACTCTGCGAACATAATCTAGGAGGCAAAGTTCGAACTTGGAACCATTAACGCCTCAATGTCACTTTTTAGATTCTTGAACAATTATTACCAATAAAGTTACCGGTCATCTAGCAACATTATGCCCATGCTTTCCATTCCTGACAGCATTTACGCACCCCAGCTAATCACATCCAGGAGAAAAAGGCCTAATGCCGACTCAAACGAGCCGAATAGTGCCATGGGTGGGCATTTAAAGCCCAGGAGAAGCCTGGGTCTCGATTTGTGCGCTCGACCGCGATCATCAGACGCGGAGACGCCGCCAGCGAAGTCAGCAGGCGGTAGTCACAGTAAAGCCGCTTTCACACCGGACGCGAAACGAATTTTTCGCACGACAGATTACATTCAAAGTCAATGCAAAGCCGCAAATTCGCGTCTTTGCATTGACTTTGAATGTAATCTCGTGCGAAAAATTCGTTTCGCGTCCGGTGTGAAAGCAGCTTAACACGGCCAACATTTGCCAGCCAGCATTTAAGTCTCAAAACCCACAAGATCAATCTACACACCGTTACAATGCAATGACTGTCTGCGTAAGGAATCTCAGTCGATTTCAACTGTAAATTGAACGTCGCTGCCCATCATCTTATTAGCCAGCTGCCTAACGTTGAGTCTACTAGCTCGCTAACTATCCACTACAGAATCCAAGCGATGGGAGATTGAAACAAGCGGTTTGTTAGCCAACATAGCCCTATAGAAACAAGGATCCTGAGCTAGCAAGCTAACTCAGCTCGCAAGCTAGCCAATTTGTTGGCTTGCATCACACTTTGATCTGTGTTGATCTTCGTCAATCACACTAGGTCCAATATTCTTTCAAAAGAAACCCAGGCTGCTCGCAAGCTAATGCCTGGACGACAAGCTCAGATACTAGCACGATTTCTTCAGCAGTGTCAAGCGTTAGCAATAGCCCCTCGTACTCCAAACTCAAGCTACCTCCAGTTCACAGCTTGTAAGGCTAGCTATGTTTCCTCGGGAAAACATGGTATAGCAAGCTAAAAGCACTAACCTTGTTTGTTGGCTTGCACTACGTGAAAAAATGCAATAAATAGTAACCGTAGGACTGCCAGACATGTTGCTTTAGTCCCCATTGAAAAGTAAGAGAAAGTCTGAGTTCTTCTTTCACACGCCATGCTGCTATGTCAGTATCATAATGAAGGTGTGAAGTGCTTGCATGTTGATATAAACACTGCCGCATTCGAAAAGAGACGCCAAGTGGCCAAGATTGGTAATGCGTAACACCCTTCACCGCATTTTACCTTCGCATCCGCATAAATAATACACTTGCAGTAGCCCCTGTCACATACTAAGGGTTCAATAAATGGCCAATAATTCTCATTACGCGTTGTTAAGCAACATGACTATGATGTAGTCAAACATTTGCAAATAACCTTACTCCAAAAGGTTCGTTGATATGTTTAAACATTACGTGGTTTTGTGACCAAAGCTACTGGTAATAAATGGCAAGCAACACAGTCTTTCTATACTCGCTTGAAAATTACATTCTGGTTATATTTGGAACTCGACATAGTCAATTTTATAATAATTTTATTGCTAAAGGGCCACGGCCCAGCTAAGAAACCGGAAAACCACTGAAAACATGTTCTCAGAATTTTTGTTGGAATTTCTGTGATGATCTCCATAATAGGATAACCTCAATTACTGCGGCCCATATTCTTCGCAGCGCTCATTGTTTTAACTGAAAGCAACCCCTCGATGTTGTCAACTATGTTACACGAATGATGGCATCGTTGAGGACAGACGTTTCCTGAATGGAAACGTTGAACTCCTTTCACATTCAGTGACGCAAAATTATTTTGCATGAAAAGGTGTCCATTATAGGGCACTCATCTGAGTCTCAGCACCACTGCCCAATATTTACAGTTTCAGCAGTAGCACTGTTCTGAATCGCAAACTTCCCATAAACCAGGTCTGTTATTTTTCACCGCTTTTAGAACATTGAGAAACAGTTTAACGCCCACTGTGGCATTTCAATTTTAATAAATTGTTAGCCGCAAAATCTGAAGTGCATTAATAACATCGTTCAAGGAGAACTCAATTGTCTTAAGTTGCCATGATTATCAAAGTTGGAGTATAGGCTGACCTAGAATTGTCAGTGCTTTTCGTCAATCTGCAGAGTTCTCAGTAACAGGGCAATGCAGCATTCCTTCATATTCGATTCAATTCAATTTATTTGTATAGCGCTTGTCACATATAGGCTGTCATAAAGATGCTTTACAGTGAGAGATTAAATAAATGAAAGGGCAGTGCCCAGCCTAATCCCCACTATAGCAAATGAGGCAAAAAAAAAAAAACTCCTAGTAGGGAGAAAAATCCTCAAACAGTGGTGAGAAAAAACTCCCCAGTGGGAAGAAATCTCAGGAGGAACCCGGCTATTGTGGGGAAGCCCATCCTTTGCTGGCTAGCTAATAAATAATAAAATAAAGTAATAATAGAATGAAATGGTAATAGAGTTCGATTAAAGTCCATCTAAACAGTGGCGTCTGTAGCGCCAAAAAGTGGCGTGTCAAGGATGGTGCAGAATTAGGCATATAAGCCTAATTCGTAGATTTTTGATGAGTAAATGTGGCGAAACTTACCCACAATATTGGTTAATCTTTTGTGTCTTATGGTCAGAAAAAGCTTTCTCCTGGCAATCCTTCCTAAGAGCCTGTGGTTGTGGAGGTGGCGCCTTATGGTGCTTTTTGAAACCTGATGACCCCAAGATGCCACTAAGGCCAGCAATTCCTTCACAGTGACTCTTCGGGATTTTGTTGCTTCTCTCACCATCCTCCTCAATATTTAGGGGAGCAAAATGCAGTTGCTTCCTCCATCCATGAGGTTTTCAACAGTTCCATATCTTTGGAATTTTTCAATAATTACACTGACAGCGCTCAGTGGCACAATCAATCCTTTGTGAATCTCCTTGTAGATTTATGAAGGTCTATGACCATCTGTCTCCCTTGAACTGACAGTTGTTTTGCTTTCTTCGTGATGCTGGATGACAAAGGGATATTCCATGTGTGTTAGTTCATTTTTATACCCTAGTGAAACAGGAGGTGATGTAGTGGCTTGATACAGTTTCTTAACACTTAGATAAAACTTAAATAAGTATAATTTACTGCTTGGTTTAATTTTGATGGATTTATTTACAATAATCTTTAAGGGTGCCATTAATTGTGAAAGCTTGATTTGGAGGAAATTGATTTTTAATTAAATCAGTAAATGATTTTGGTTGGTTCAATTGGAACATTGATATTGTACAGTACTTCTCACGTTGTTATTTAGATTTTCGCTATAAATATGTTTTTTAGAATTTTTAGAAGTATTGTTTGTGCATTGCCAGTCAGGGGTGCCAATAATTTTTGAGCCCACTGTATATCCCACAGAGACATGCGGTAGTGGGGAAACAAAAATTTTCAACACATGGCAGGGGAAGCACGCAAGACTGAACCAATCAAAGGAGACTATACATCTAAAAGACACGCAGGTTGCTGGATAGGAGGAGAACAATAAAGATTCACATGGGGGTTGTGTTTGCATGTACATTTCACAATACAACCTCAACAAGGCTTTTGTATTTGGTTTCATATTTGTCCCATCAAAATGTAAGTATCAACAGATGTGTCTCCATCTGTTTCTTAAAAATATTCTATCAATTTTGGCCACATTTTGGCAAATTACAAGAAAAGCTTTTGTACCTGATAGAAAAATCAGGTGTACAAAACCTGGCTAGCAACATTCCTAAATGAGAGATAATAGCTGTTTATGCCACATCTGCAAAGTAATGTAATTTCACTCCCAACCAAAAGATTCAAAAGCATGCAAATTACTCCCATAAATCATTGTTATACTTTCCTTTTTTGAGAAAACTGTAAAAATGAAAATTCAGGCCTTGAGTGCACACAAAACATGGGAGTGCTGTGGGATTGGTGAAGGACGGGACTCGCATAGTCTGAGGAAATACGTTTTCTGATCTCTCTCAGGGCCCATCCACACGAGAAAGATTTTTTTGAAAACGCATAAATATTTTATTGTTTCGGCCTTGCGTCCACACGGAGACGGCAAAAACGCTGCTCGAATACGGTAGTTTTCAAAAACGGGATCAGAGTGAGAAAATCTGAAAATGCCACCCCAGCGTTTTTGTGTGGACAACCAAAACAGGTTTTTTTGAAAACGGTGACGTGATAGCCCCCATCACAGTCCCCACCCCCTACCTAACCATAAGCCAAAGCACGCCAGACTACAACAACAATGGCGGATAACAAGTGTTCATGCTGCAAACACCATATGGCAAACACTACTCAGCCTTCTTGCTCTACTACAGCAAAATCTTCTTCTGCTGTGCAGCCACGATGAGCTGAGAAGGCTTATGAACCACACCATACGCCACATGCTTTTACTGCGGATATCGACTGGAAGTGCAACTAGCCATCTTCATCTGCTTGTTGTTTTTGTTCTTGTTTACAGTCTGTAGCACACAGCCAAAAACTCTAGTCTGTACACAGAGCGCAAGCTTTACACGCATGCTCGCCGCCTTCTCCGTTTTGGTCTATTTCTGTTGAAATGCTACAGTGCCATACAGCGCCACATGCAGGCCTGGAATATTTACTACAGCGTTTTGGGTCGTTCTGGGTCAGTTTAGGCATCTCCCTGTGGACGCAGATATTTTTAGAAACGATGCCGTGTGGATGGGAGATTTTTTTAGAATCAACAAAAAAAAAAGACTACTTAAAAGACTACTTTCGAAAATCTCCGTCTCCATGTGGCCAAGGCCTCAGAAGGTGACTAACAATTTGGTTATCTTTATCCCTGGGAGTTCATTCCACCACTGAATGGCCAGCTGGCATCCTTGTGATTGGAGACACAACCATGCAGGGAGTGGACAGTCAATTGCATTCTGGCTGCCAAACAGGCATATCAGGCTCAGGTGTGGGTGTAGCTTGGGCATCGATTTGGAGGTATAATGGAGGTAATTCCACTCAGTGCTCGGCATGCAAGCTTAAATGCCTAACACCAATGGCCAGTCAAGCGTTTTGTGATAATGCAATAAATTACCTACTGGACTGTTGAGCATACACAGCAGGGTGAGTGTATGCAGTGTTCATGCGGAAACACAATGCTTTGGGAAATGACTTTAAACTGCGCATCGGCTGTCAGTCAGTGACAAGAATGAAGAAGCAAGGAAGATAAAGAGAGTCGAGAACAATGGCAAATGCTGTAACATAGCAACAATCCGAGACTGCCTTCTGAGAGTGGTGTCCTTGGGTTTGCAGATTACCATTGAAATTTACAGTGTGCTACCATGAAATCACATCTTTATGTTCTGCTGCCAACTCGAGGCACAGATTTCAGTGTGTAAATCTCCCTGAGTATGAGAGAGATATTGTTCAATTGTTCCAATGTTGCTAGAATAATTCTTCCAAGCTTTCAATTTAAAGACGCACAGTTTCTTAAATAGCCCGCTAGAGTGATACCAAATAACCATGCATTGACAAGATATTGATCTAAATAATTTTGGATCAGCCCCAGAAATGTGGTGAAGATCAAAACAATGTGATTCAAATCCCAGTATAAACTGTACTGTTGCTGTGCTTTTACCATTCAATCATGGTTTTCCAGTATCTGTTCATTGGATGACACATTTGAGTCAATCACTGATGTTTTTTAAATGATTTGAATTTTTAAATATGCAGCTCACTGTACATGGGAACTTTCAATAATGCCTTCAACTTTAAAATGGTTAATTTCACAGTAGGCCTGTTTGTTTGATTTTGATGTTTACATTTCATGCCGTGAAAAAGTAAACAACTCAGGATAATAAAATTAGAGTACCTTCTCAAAAAAGCAAATTTAAGGGAATTCATTTGGCAGGACACAACCAGGGACGTGCGGTCAGGGTAGGCAGTAACTTCCTCTTTTTATCGCTAGATTTTGTCAACCTGTTTCCACGTACTACGCATGATTGTCAATCAATCAATTTGACCTTTTTTCTGGTCAATTAAGCCTGTAATGATTAAGAGGTGATCGTGACAAAAAGATTAATTGACCTTTATGATTTGATTCGAGACTGCAAGAAAGTAAATCTTAATAATTAATTAGGAAAAAAATCTCAACTCTCTCAGTAATTCCGTATATTGTTTTGATCTTTTGTTTATCGGATTATGAAAGAAGACTGAAAATAAACTCCCTATTTTTTTTATGGCATTAAAAAGTACGTGTTTAAGGTGGGAAATATTTTCATGAACATATTGACGACACATTGAAGGCCGCATAAGAAAGGTTTTAATATTTGTTAATGGCATTGCGTTAGCTTCCTCTAAGCAAATATGAACAAACTTGCTGTCTCGTGAGCATTTTAAGTTCGATGCACTGAGCAATAATGTCGTGGATGGTACTGGCACGCCATTCTGCCGTTTAGTCTTGTAAATTAGTTAATCAATCCTCAGATTGCTAATCAAGCAAAGTAATAGAGTTATCGTTTGTTTAACGGTGAGGATTCTGCCTACCCTAACTGACCTCCGACGGCACGTCACTGGACACAACATATACTGAACAAAAAATTTAAACACATCATTTCTTATTGCAAAAAATCTGACCATGTTAAGAGACTCACTGTACTTTAATTGAGTGTCGGCAGATTGCATGACTGTATTGCAATACATTTCAATCACTGTTGCGTATGTGGGCGATTTGCTGTTGAGCCTAATTTTCAAAACAGAGTCTTTGGCAACTTATCATAGAAACATGGATATTAAGGGCCCTTGCGACAGCCCTGAGAGACATTCATGCATTGAGCGTGCCCTAAGGTTTTGAGTCATCTGTGACATTTTGAATAATGACAGAACCGGGACTTCTGGGGTGGCTTTTTATTGACCAGAGCACGGGGTGTGCCCGGGCAGACTGTGCCTGATTTCAATACCTCTGGATCAGGCCCCACCTGCCTTACGGGCAAATTTTGACAAAGGGCATGAAATTGACTATGATATGCAAACAACCCTGGCCACATAATTTAACCCTACCAAGTAAACCTCAGAAATAATTTTGCTGACTATCGCAAGGATTAAACTGCTGCATTCATATTTTTGTTCAGTGTATGTACGAGCATGAGAAAATCATCCAAAAACAGAAGACAAATTCATTTTTACAAATATCTGAAATAGTTTCAGGAAAAGTATAAATTTTTTACACAATCCTCATGTGAATGCCTTCCGCTTCTCTTCCCATTCAGCAACTTGTGCATCTATTAGAAGTAATGTGTCCTTTGATTGTTTGCATCTCGCATGTGCCCTCTTTCTCAGCGATGTTCAGTGTCATTGTTACTTCCTGATGTACCTGTGACGTGTACTGTATTTAAACCCCCTGCTTTGAGTTGCAAGTTGCTGGATTGTACTTTGCTAATTGCGCTTTGAACCAGTCAGGATTTCCGAGTTGATCCTTTTTAATTTTATTAGGTGAAACGTAGCCTTTAATGACAGTAATTTGCAGAGGCCCTCCTCTCTCCTTATGTTGTGTTTTTGCTCTGTTTGTGTTCCAGCTTCGGTCCGGTCTGCCTCTCCAGTCCGCGTTCCATGCCATGTTTTCTTCCTGCGTGCTGCACCTTTCATTGCTTTGGTTTGACTGGTGGTGTTTCCACTTCCTTCACAGCTGTTCTCAATCCGGGGCTGTTCTAAGCTTGATCGCCTCTTGATTGTTTTCGCTCATTACTAACATTTACTAACTCACACGGGTGGTGTTTCTTTAGACAGGCACACACTAATCCTTACTAATTTAGATAGGGTATCGATTGGCATGATTTCGCACATTTGCTATTTTCTAGGTCTTGTTTGCTTTTCTGTTGACAATCTCACCCTTCCTTCTCTACTGCATCTTACATTTCTTAAGCTGAACACGCCCATTCTCTTAATGGGCTCGTTAAGTCTTACTGCTTGTTCCATGTCTCATGCTTCTGTGCCTTGCCCCTCTCATTTTGCCCAGGTGGTCCTTGTTCCCTGATCCTGCCCTGAGCCCATATATTCTGAGGTGGCGCTCCAATCTGGCAGATGTATCCTTGTTTCCACAGTCTTGTTTTGCCCTTGTATTGGTCAGTGCTTATCTAGTTCTTTTTCTTTGCCTTAGTCTGTCTAGTCCTTGTCTTTTTTTTTAATTTAGCTTTGTTATTCCCTCCTATTTTATCAGCTCTTTGAGTGTAGTTTTTTGTTGGCCTTTGTGTCCCCTTATGTTCCCCGAGTTAGTCATTTCTGTTCTGATTTTCAGCTCCTTGAGGGAAGTTTTTTTGTTGGTCCTCGTGCCGTGTTCATTTTGTGTGTTGTTTAATAAAACCCTTTTATTTTGGATTAACGTCTCATCTGGTGTTTCCCATCATTCCGCCTAACAACTTAGTTAATTTGAACGAGCTCCCAAGCCTAATTTAGGGTCCGGGATTGGGACCATGTTCAAGCTAACCCAGTTCAAGTCTGCAGTCCAGTTTGTTAGGAACAAGCTTCCAACCTTTCTACGGTCATCAAGATTGTTACCAAGATCCCCTTAAATTACTCCTCCCTCCTTGCGGACAGTTTGGTTCTGGCAAAGTGTGCACTACACCAGGCAGTCATCCTGGAAAGCCACTGATTGGAGATTGGCTTTGCTCTGCTTACCCACAACATCTGAGCTAAACTGTGCCGCCTTCTTCTGGGTTCTGTCCCTTTGTTACAGTATGACTATCACTAAACGTTACCATTGGATTGTATTCTGCCTCTGCGCTTGATTTCTGGACTGGATCATGACAGATTTCCAGGTTCCCTGCACTGTTAATTCCCAGAAAATGACCTTTAACAATTTATGACACTCAGTGCCATGCTATGCAGAAATAAACACGATCAAGCATACTTGCTAAAATTAATCTATTTGTTGGTATGAAAACATTTTCAGCATTGGGGGGTGAGGGGGTTCGTTCTAATGTACCTTAGTTTCCAGCCAGTAATAATGCAGCTGCATGCCCCAGAATACCATTTGCATGCAGGACAGGCTGTGCAGTAAAGTGAAGCAGAATGTAAATAAACTGATTCAAACAGGAGTCAATAAACCATTTGTGATGAGAGGTAATTAACCCTTTACCATATTATGTCATTGCACACAATTTAATACAATTTGTCTATACTAGAATGTTTTCAACAAACTGCTAGTTTTCCTGCAAATATACACCAAAAATACAAACGGACAGCACAGTACATTTTCCTTTGTTCCTTTATGTCTTTTCATCAAGCCTTGTGGTGAGGCACCTTATTTCCCATCTTGTTTCAGCATGATACAGTTACATTACATTGTCAACATAAAATGAAAGGAGTTTCTGTCTGTTTATATATGCATATAGGTATGTCTGTTCTTTCATTTTCTTGGCAACCATTCATCCGTTTAACCTCACCCAAACAGGTAGGTGTATTGCTGAAGACCCAAGGTCGTGCAATGCCTAGTGCAAAGTTGTCTGGCTGAGTGATTCTCAAGTAAGCTGCAAGCAGCAATACTGGAGGCTAGGCAATTGGCCCATTCTGAACAGGCACATTTAGAATGGACACTGGACTAGTTATTAGATACATATGTTCACCCGTCTAGGTAGTGTGACCAAATGAAATTCTCTCCCAACAGATCTATGAACTGTGTTCTACAGTCCCACTGACCTTGTGTGGTGTAATACTGCCTCAGCCTGTCCACTACAGCCTGCTTCTAATTACCCCTAATTTTTCGTACCAAGCACTTCATTTTGGTGGGAAAAAGTATTTTATGTCAGACTTTTTTTTTCCTTTGGGGATGTCCTTAACTGTTCTGGGTGTGACTCTGCACTCCTGGGCAAATATGTATATGTATATGTATATATATATATTACAAAATTTTAAACTTTTAATAGTCTTAGTGACAAATCATTGGTCAGAAAATTAGCATCAATTAGACAAATGCACTCCAGTGACCTCTGTGCCACTATTTCGTCGAGAGCATGTGGCTTGAAAACAAGTCCATCAGCCTCATATTTTGGCCTGGTCAGGGTCCATATTTGAACCCTATAGAGAATATTTTGCCTCACATTAAACACAAACTTACCAGGAAATGTTTTTCTACAACTCATCAACTATTTAAAGCCATCAACAGCGAGTGCAACAACATTAGCTCTTCTTTCTGTAAACAGCTGTCCCACAAGGCCCAAACATTTGAATAAATCAATTAAGGATAAAAGCTATCATATACTAAGTTCCTTCACCTATTTGTTCAATAATAGCTGATTTCTCAACCAATGGTTTATCATTCAGACCATTAAAAACCTCAAATTTTGTTATCTTGGGTGTGGCCCTTTTTTTTTTGCCCAGGAGTGTACAGCTCATAAGGTTTTTAAGATAATTAGAATATGCTGCATTTCCCAATTTAAAATGTGCTGCCCATCACCATTCGAGATGGTATGAAAGACACACGCGGTAAGTGTGTGGTCACACAGTAGTGTCTTGACTTGCTCTGAATCAATTTAGCATCATTGAGCCATTGGGTCTTAGCATTGGGTAAAAATTATGTTACATGTCATTTCCATAATTCTTTTATATAGAGCTAAATTATAAGAGTATGCGACAAAATGTCTCAATTGAAATTATGTTGGAGCAACTGTGATATTGTCACGCATGCCTAAAACGCCAAATGAGGAATGTGTGTTATTTTCAGTGCAGTACCTGTTTCAATACTGTTGGTTAACCGGAGGATTACTGACGCTATTGGTCACAGACTAATGACACGTCTAACATACATACTGTTAGTGTGATCTATTTTCAGTGCATTGCATTTCATGTGCGCATTTCTTCCACCATCCACCCTGCCTATTTGAACTTTGTACGCTGCTGTGTTGTGTAAACAAGTGTTGTATCAGGTGAACACTGGCCACACAAAACTGAGAGAACCACATGGAGTATGTCAATGTGAAACTGAAGTCTGACACTCCTCACAGATATAGAATGACAGGATTAGATGTCCCCATTCCCAGCACAAATCAAACATATTTTTTTTTTCAATTCTATAGTAAGATCAAGAGCATTTGAGAATGCAACAGCTTTGTTCCAAGAATGAGTTCTTGCATCAAATTTCATAGAGCTAGATTTCAGACTCCTGCTTTTCAAACAGTTTTCCCTTTTGCCTGTGCTGCATCCTCCTTCTCTGAAATAACATGACACAATGAAATGGATTGAGAAAATATATTCAATACACTGATGCAAAACTGTTGTCATTACAATACACTCGAGCACATACCCATGGATTTTGACTCCAGGGCAGAAAGAATATTCAAATACATTCAAATGAGAGCACTGAATGTCATCCACTGTAATCTACACCTGAGAAAATTGAACTGCAGGAGAAAACATCAACAGAAATTCAAATATCCAATATAAAAACTTCAACAAGATGTATTTGCATACGCCTTCAACATAAAAAGAGAATATGAATGTTTTCAGCTTAGTATCCCTCCTTACACTGAGAAGATACAAATTGTAGGGACTGTTTTTGCCAACAAAAAATGAGGTAATGTATATATTTTGAAGACAGGCACAATGAGAATGATATAGTAGTTTGCAGTATTTGAAACCTTAGATGTGTATCGTGATATTGCTGGCATCAATCATCATAGTATCCTCTCAGTGTCTTTTGCCTGCTAGCACATTAGGCTAACTGAAGAGTCTAAAATTGCAAGTGAATAAGAGTGCATGCCCACAGTATGTGTGACCTGTGATGGGTCAGAAAACTGTCCAAGATTTATTCCTGCCTCTCGCCAAAATGGCTCCAATCGCCTCCAGTCCGTCCCCACCGTGACCCAGATTAGGAATACAGGACTTGAAAATTTGAATTATGGACGCAGAACTGTTAATTTAGCTGTTGCTGCTGTTGCTAAATTCCTTTCAATGACAAAGAATTTGGCAAATAGGTCAGATGCTTGATCATTAGATTATATTACAGCTAAAACCAAGCATTTTTCACTAATTGCATTTATTTTAATATTTTTTTAATCTATTTTTTTAGAGCCACAGGCACTGTAGGTCACCTGGATTGTTTAAACTTGTACTGGCTGTTAAATAACGCCATGAACAAACTTTGGTGTCCTCATAGGTAGGAACATATGTGCCAAGTTTCAGCGTTATCGGTCCAGTGGTTTCAGAGAAGAAGATGTTTATGGACGACGCTGACAACAATGACGGACAGATGGCCCGTGACATAAGCCCGCCGGACCTGCAGTCCAGGTGAGCAAAAAATTCTTTATTAATACCAACAAAAAATAACAGCAATGATACCAGCCTATTGGTTTTGGTGTTTAGTGGTTTCAAGCCTTCCCACATAAATAACCTGCGGCTCTGAGTGAGTATTTACACCAGACTGATGCGCTCTGTCCTGATGGGAGTTATAACAGAAGAGCTGGTGATGTAATGAACTCTCTGACAGAGCTATTGGAAGAACTCTGTGAATCTCAGTTTTACTCATTTTGAGAGAATACATATCACTTTGTATTCTGAATAGTGCAGTTTTAGAAAGTCATGTGGGGTTAAGCATTAATAATTCATGTGACAGTTGCAGTTTCAGAAGCGACCATTTTTACAGCTCACATAACATTCCCATTAATTGGGGCTGAGGTTTGTCACCCTGTTCCTGTAGGTCTACCATTCTGTAGGTTTTTATTCCATCTAAACAAAGTACACCCCAATGAACAGCTGAAGATCCTAATGAGCAGCTAATTAGCAAAATATACTGTATGTGCTTAAGATGTCTCACCCTCCATGTCTCAGTAATTAGCCCCGCCCCTTTCTAGTAGTCTTTGTGAGTTTTGCAATTTGTCTCCCTTAATTGATTTATTGTCTTGTCTTATCCCCTGCCTCGCGATGTGAACATTTGTATGCCTCGCCCCTTTCACTGAGAGTCTCGTCTGAATTATTTGTTTGTGGAGACTCAGCCTTTGCTGGACTGTTAAGGTTCATTCCCAACAAAACCTTCCAGTCAGTTAATGCCAATTAGTATTGAGCATAGAGCTGTTTTTCCTCCGTGTGTTCGATAAACTTAATGAAAGAAATGTTTGTTACTCTTCTGAGTCAATTTAATAGGAACAGTCTCCCAAGCCTTAATTGGTCTCCAGGATTGGGACCGTGTTCCTGTCAACACCCCATTCCTGTTTGTACCTCTTCTTAGTCTGTTTAATAGGATCACCTCCCAATCCCTCATTGGTCTCCAGGATTGGGATCGTGTTCCTGTTGAACCCCTTGTTTGTGTTAGCAAGCAGTCCTGCATTGGCGAGTGGGACTCTCTTCCTGGCTTTCGCTCCGTGACAGTTTCTGGCTGACACATCCCCACCCTCTCTAGTTATAATACCAACCTTCCCAAACTGCCGTTCCTCAGCTTTGGGCTCTGGCCTAACTTCTTCTGCAACCGAATTCCTGTTAATAAACTCACCCTTGTGGATTGCACTCTATATCTGCATTTGGTTCCTTGTCTGGATCACAATACAAGTAGGAATGAAAGGAAAACCACAGGTTGGTTGATTTTCAGAAACTGGGCCATTGTTAATATATAAAGAAAATAAAGGATTAAAGTGTGCTTATGAACCTATTTGGCACTTACCGGGTACCACCCCAATGAGATACATTTGCACATTGTTTGAAACCTTTCATTTCCTTTTTCTCCTGGAAGAGCAGCTGCCCTTCCTGCTCCTGAGCGCAGCTGCCCTTCCTGTTCATCAAGAACAGCTGCCCCTCCTATTCTTGATTTCAACTGCCTCCTCTCGTCTCTGAGTGCAGCTGCAGTTCCTGTTCCTGAATTCAGTTGCCCTTCTAATTCCTGAGTACAGCTGCTCTTCCATTTCCTGAATGTACCTGACCTTCCTGTCACTGGGTGCATCTCAAAGCATAGGCTGCATCCTTGAAAGGCTGCATTTTTAGGGATCGTCACTTAATTCCATCCACCAAACTGAGATGACGTCATTTCATCTCTGTTGAACAGCTTTGGTTTAAGCGAGTCATCATTGATTTCCCTAACTGTAACCTTAACTCTAACCCCTAACTCTAAACCTAATCCTAACACTAAATTTAACCTAATCCCTAACCCTAAATATTAGTTTGGTGGATGGAAGTAAGTGACGACCCCTAAAAATGCAGCCTTCGAGGGCTGCAGCCTACGCTTTGAGATGCATCAATTGAGTGTAGCTGCCCCTCCTGTTCCTGAATGCTGCTGCCCTCCCTGTTCCTGAATGAAGCTCCCTTTCAGCTCCACAGCTGATGAAAGAGCTATCAATCACAGGCATGGAGGGTTTATTTTTCACAGCTTCCCTACCTCATCTTCCCACCTTTCCTCGCACTAAGCCCCACGAATCAAGAAGGAAAAAAAGGAAAAGTAAGAAAAGGACAAGATAAGAGGGATCAAACAACAGTGTACAAGCAAATGGACGTCATTTCAAAGTAGCTAAGACGCAGCAGAGGGGAAGATTTTGATTCATTGCAAGGGATCGTCTTAATATTCCCTACCTAAAGCTTCAAAACAAAACAAATCCCTCGGGGAAACATCTATTCTCTCTTCCCGTCTAATCTAATGGACGGGAATTTTCTTAATGATGGCAGACCTTAATTGGTTTCCAAATCAGGCACAAGAGTAGAAAGTATGGAGTGATAAATAGCAATGGAAACAAGCTGGGAGATTGATGTATCTTTGGGAAACATGTTCAAGGAACCTGATAAGCATGCTACTCAATGTGGCCAGTCTGGCTATGCAGTAACAACACTGAAACAACCACACACAAGGCACAAAGAACACAAATCCCACAATGCCCTGTTTCCGAGGGCAAGCCCCTCTGTAATGGATTCAGACCGTTCATCTGTTAAAGTAAGATAACTGTGAAATATGAAATGTCAGCTTGACCAGTCATTGGTGAACACTGAATGTGTCATGATCCAGACCAGGAATCAAGTGCAGAGACAGACTTGTAATACAAACAGTAATTTATCGGCAGCAGCACAATAATAATGGAGACGAAACCCTAGAGAGATCACAAATAAACAAACAAACCAACAAACAGACAAACAAACAAGAAAACTCAGTCGAAGACAAATAGCTTGCCGAAATGTCACCCTTCCAGGTCACTCAATGCCGAGAAGAGTATTGACAGGTAGTCATGCGTCTCTAATGGGTGAGATTACCCCCTACCACTTCAAAGGCTGTGCCCCCCTTACATCGGGATGCACATAAAAGGGCTCAGAGTAAAATTCTCCATCACTTAGGTTGGTTTGAAGCTGATCAGACGATTTTGAAGAAAGTTACTGTGAGAAAATGATTTTTTAACTTTGGACTAATTCTTTCGCAATTTTTGACCAACATTCACCAAAAACAATAGGTCTCAGCTGGTATCACAGCCAACCTTCTTGTGAAGTCTGACAATGTTTGGTCCAGAATTGTGAGTGCTATGCTGTCCACAGACAGATGGACAAACAAATAAATCGTTTATGGAATGATACCTGCGCAAACCCAAAAACATGACACAAGGCAGAGCATTTTGGAGTTGGTCCTGCATTTCTCTCATTTTTTTTGAAGTGAGGCATTGGCCAAAATATATTTTTGACCTTTTTGACAAGCTAGACCTTGACACTTGACCTTGACCTTCCAAAATTGAACCTATTTGCCCTTGGACTTCTTGTGGTATAAATTTTCAAGTTGATTCCTCAAGAATTGTGGATGCTAGAGTGAACACAAAAGAAAAACTACAAAATGACAGACAGATTGACACACAAAAAAATTCCAAAAAGACAGACAGACAGACAAATCACTCATCGAGACACATGCACAAAACCTCAATACAAAGAGCAAACTATGTCTCTATCAGTTATCTGAAGCAAGATATTGGCCGAAAGGTGATTTTTACATTTTTGAGAATTGTAACCTTGACCTTTGGCTTTGACCTTTTAAAACTGAATTCAATCTTCCTTGGACAAATCGCTAATTAGACTGGAAAATTCAAGTTGATACCTCAAGAACTGTGGATGTTATGGTGAGCACAAACAAACACACAGACAGACAAACAGACTAACTGACAAAAAGAGAAAATTTCTCCCAGAGCAACCACCACAAAAGCTCAAAAATAGGAGACAAGACATTTTGGCATTGGTCCCATGTCTCTATCGGACATATGGATTCTTGTGGTATAAATTTCAAGTCGATACCTCAAGAATTGCGGACGCAAGAGTGCTCACAAACAAACAGAAAAACATTACGATCAACATACTTGTGCAGAGTCATGTTTTTCCAAGCAACAAACAAACAAACAAACAAACAAACCCATCTGACCAGCGAGCACCAGGCAGACACTGGCAATTACATAAGCCCCATTCGACTTTGTTGTCAGTGGGGCTAGTGAAGTCACCATATTGGGTTTCAACATTATCTGCAGAGACACCTCAAGTCAATGTTGGGTGAGTCATCTTTCCTTTAAACACTCAGCTTGATCTTTGTTGCACAGAAACACTTCACTCCGAGCTGCAGTTAAGTTTCCTGTTTCTCCAACTGAAAATGATCCGCAGGAATTAAGATGAGGGCTTCCTCCACTTCTCACTCACTCATGCCATCCCTTGGGAATCTTGACTTCACTCCATTACTCTCAATGACAAGTAAACCCAGAGATTGCTCGTTAGTAGGGAAGTAATCCACTTTGTGTTTGTGTACAGGAGTTTCTGAAATAGCTTACACTGAGGAATAAGCTGAAAAAGTTTTCTGTTTGTCTGTGAGCAGACACCATATTGAGTAAAAATTGTTGAATAAACAGAGAGCTGTAGGAATTAGTGTTGACATTTTTCATAGATACTTTCAGTGAATCCAAAATTAAAAACTTGCAGAAGTGTTATTTTATCCTTAAGACAGTGTTGATTGGAATAACTTTCAGGGAAAAGCCTCAAATGCACTGTTTTCAGCCACCAATAACCAGAAATATTTGGGAGCAACATGAAACCAATTTCCTGGTGAGATTTTCAGTGTTCTCTTCAGAATAATCTTATTCACACATACAATAGAAGGCCCCAGTTGTTTCTATTAGCAGGAATTAAAATGGTTTCCACTTCCTCCTCAACCAAACTGCTTTGCATTTACCTGCTGCAGGAACACCTCTGATGCATTCCATTCTTCAAATGAATTTATTTCATTACTGTGAATAACACTTTGGAAATGTAACCTGTGCCCCGCAGTGATCAGGTGATTGGACTTATGGGCACAGAAAACTGGAGTGCTCAGCTCAGACCAGTTTACCTTGCTCACCTCCTCACTCCACCCAAGATGAGTAAAAAGACAACACCGATCCCAGATTAAAACCCTTATTCTGAGACTTCGTAAATTGAGATAGGAATTACATCACTCCCTGGTTACTGTGAACTCCAGGGCGGAAGATACTAGCCAGTTCAGGGTGTTATACTGCTGTACTCTATAGAGGCTGCGGGGTGTTACACTTCTGTATTCCACAGATGCTGCACACTATTACCCTAGTGTACTCCACAGATGCCGCAGGGTGTTACACTACTAAACCTTACAGACAATGCAGAGTGTTACACTTCTGTACTCCACAGAGGCTGCAGGAAGGTACACTACTGCACTCCACAGAAGCCGCACACTGTTACCCTACTGTACTCCACAGAGGCTGCAGGATGTTACACCATTGTACTTAACAGAGACTGCAGAGTGCTACACTTCTGTACTCCACAGAGGCTGCACAGTGTACCACTACGGCACTCCACAAAGGCTGTGGGTTGTTACACTACTGTACTTCACAAAGGATGCAGAGTGTAACACTGCTGCACTCTACAGAGGCTACAGGGTGGTACACTACCATACTTCACAGAGACTGCAGGGTGTGTTGCTTTGACTGTCATTACCAGTGATGAGACTGGATTGGAGGAGGTTCAATCCTTTGACTCTGGCCCTAAGACCAGGCTGAGCCATTATGCCTTATTTATAACCCCTGTCAGAGGAGGAGGGATGATCTAGAATAAATTTTCCCAGACACACAGCTTCATTATTTCTATTATTGGCTTAAAGATAAAACAGGTCCCAGGTCAGCAGTCATATCATCCATGATTATTGCCCATTGCTTAAACTTCTTAACCCTTGCAAATTCCCATCTTAACGCCATAAGTCTGCATGTGTATTCATCAAACAGTCTGTAAATATGCTGCTTTCTTACAAAAGCCTACTCTTCCATAGGACCAAAATACACTGAGCCATAAATGTAAATCTGAATTTTCTGACACTTGAGTTTATCACACCTGCTGATGCAAAAGTAATGAAAATTACATAAAGAAAAGGCTTCAAATATCATTAAATGAAAAGTGTTGAAACATCATACAGAGCAGTAAACTGTTCAAAACCTATATCCAATTTATGTTCGGTGCGACTACTCTCTTCCATTAAAGTTGCATTAATTCTGTTCAGTGCACTTTTCCGCATTTTCATGAGAAAATTGGCTGGTAGGTTGTTCCAAACATACAGGGAAAATATGCCACAGTTTTTTGCAACTTAGCAGTCTCATTTGCTTCTCTCTCTCGCTCTCTAATCATGGGCAGCTTTAAATGATGTCGAGATAGGGGATCTGTGGAGGTGTAAGGGTTTGTTCTGTGCACCAGTTGAGAGAGCACAGAGAACAGGAACAGTGGGAACTGGACTCAGGTGCGAAGACAGATCAGGTTAATTATGCCATCTCAGCAATGCAGGAAGGCAAAGTAGAACAAAGTGCAAAGGAACAAGGAAACAGGGTTCCTGGATAATAATATTAGTAATACAGAGAACTGAGACTAAGGAAATAGTGCTGAAGTATTACAAACATAAATAAACAAGGAAACTAGTTTCCTGGTGACAAAAAGAGAAGCACTGAACATAAAACATAAAGAACAGCGCTTAATGAGAGAGTTTTACAAATACACGCGAATATGCGGGTTCTAAGTCTAAACAAATCTAGTGTGAAACAAGAGGCCTATGAGACTTCGCACTGAATGAGTGCAAAGCTCTACTTTTTATAGGGAAACGCTATTGCAGGTAGGCAATAGGAAACAGATGCAGACAATGATTGAGAGTGTGGAATGCGGTCCGGGTCTTAATGGGCCGGTGAGTTGGAGAGCTGGAGGCTTGGCATTACAGGAGGCTTTGCCATCTGTTAATTTGTTTCAGTAAATACAAAAATTAAAGAAATGTTTTTGTTTTTTTTTTTGAAGTTCAATAAGTAGAAATATTAAAATGTATCTTTACCACTGACATGCTCAGGCACCAAACAAACAATTGAAGCATCTAAAGCCACTACAGACAACCCTAGGGTGCTGTATAAAGATCAAAACTATTCTAAACCGGTAGGGGAGCAGTCATTGCTGGAGAAGACTTTGGAAAGGTTACCAATTCATCTAAAAAGTTTTATTTTATATGGAAAAAAGTATATGTCAATAAAATTGTACAAAGAGCTCGATTGAGCGCTAAGGTAATGTGAAAATCTGTAAGTGGCCTCATTGAGTTTGATTGGCAGTCCAGCCTCTAAAGGATTGCTGTTGCCTCGCAGGAGCTGTAATTCACACATTCCAATATGGCAGGTGTAGCTGAGCCAGACAGCTAGCCATCACAATGAGGTGCAGTAAAGGCTTAGTGTAAGTTAGTGAACACTCGGTGGCCCAGTTACCCTTTGCTAGGCATGATGTCGCCTCTAGCTGACTAATAAAACATTCGCTTTACAGCGAGAGGCTGACTTTCAAATCTCACCTCAGATAAGTGCTTTTCTAACTTGTAACACCTGGGTAAACAGTTAAATAGATGGACAGAGACTATCTCATTTAACTCATTGTAACAGTGAAGACAAGTTTGAGTGAGGGGTTTGTCAGGCAGAACTCAATGGGAAGAGTGTTTTGGAGTGTTCTGGAAAATCCTAAAAAGCACAGAAAACTGTGCTCCTGAAGAGGAGCAGATCAAACCATCGCACACACTCAACAGGCCAGTGCTGCTATATAGACCCATACACTTTTCAGGGAAAAATCTTCTGTGGAGGCACTTGATGAGACCTTGGAACAGGTCCACAATACCTGTGATTAGATAAATGGGTCATAAGATGATTTTTGATTTGTGTGCTGATTTTGAACAAGAGGGTGAGAGATTTTGTCTAAAATTATCAGCCAATTTGTCCCATTTGATGTTTGATTGCCAGCAGACTCATGCCATGAATCAGGAACAGAAATAATTTAATGAACAGGGAGATAGAGCAAAAAAAAAAGCTTGCAACATCATATAATCCTGTCAGATTGCACTTTCAAGCAACTAATGGTTAGCAATGGCAAAGAAAAAGTGAGCTCAAATGAATTTTAGCAGCCCCAGTGGATGCTCACATACAATTTGTTTGTACATTCTGGATGCCTACAAGACACAGTGGAAGGTCGAAGGGCACCAGAAAATTACAGGTGGCCATACGAGTGGTACAAATGGCCCTTTACGTAATAACGGGTAATTCTGGAGCCCAGAATATCTGTTAATCAGGGCCTTTTGTGAAGTGCATGATGAATAATGCCATGTTTATGCTTTGAAAAATACAATGACACGATCCCCAGGGGGTAATCTCAGTCAATTGACATTCTCTTGAATGTTTGATGCATTACATCAAGATGAAAAACAACAATTTGACAGCCATTATGACCATTTTTTGCTGACATAATCAAAACTAGAACTGCAACCTGATCGGATGAGCCTCTGTTGTTGAGTTAGGTCATTTGTTGACAGCTCCGAAAAACAATCAAAACAAAAAACAAAAAAAAAAAAGAGAGAGAGAAAGGACATTAAGTCATTTTGAAAACACTGCAGGTCACCATGAACCAAAGTTACATTTCCAAAGTGAAAGTGTAGAATTTAGAATTTAATTTTCAAAGTGTGAACTCGATGAACAAGGAATTTTAAAACTGAAAGTGAGTATCTGTCTCAATTTAGGACCCAAAGATGACACTTCTGTTGTTTGTCATGACAGGTTCTCAGACAAATTGGTCAGACAAATATTTTTGTTTGATGAGTTGGGCAATTATAATTTCACTGATGTGATTTCATATTCATGCTGAGACCAAATAAACATCTCAACAGCAGGAGCCAATTATGCAATACCTACCACTGTTCTGGATATGCTTTCCTTTGTTCTGTGTTTGGCATTTATAGACATCAATTCCACATTACACAGAACTCGCTGTAAAACATTGTCATGGTAGAACTCATTTCTAAAGGCATTACACATTCTCCCCTGACCCTTTTGTGATGTCCTGATTAAGTAACCATACAGCGCTTACTTTTGTTAGCTAATTTACACTACTTTAAACAAGTTTCTTTGCAAAAATTGTGCCTTATCAAACAAGTCGAGTGTAACTTGAACCATCATAAACACTAAAAAAAGTTAAAGAACTCGGCAATGCTGCTGGGTCATTTGGTAAACCAGGAGGGTGAGTGATTTCAGGTATAGTAACAAGAAATTAATTTTGAGTATTTTAACTGAAGGTCATCGTAGCAATGAGACAATTGCCCTAAAAATCATGCACTCTTAGTATATAGAATTTCCTATCAACTTCTGTCCCAGGATGTTTTTGACCTTTAAAACATAACTGTTTGGTGAGGGTAAGAAATTCCCTCCTGAAAATAGGTCTCAAGGATTGTATTATTGTCTATCTGGATACAGATGGATTAAATGCTTTGAGCTTTGTCATGGAACGCAATGAAATGCAAAAAACAACCGATTAAGTTTTACGTAAAAACAGAAGAATGATTTAACTTCTTTACCTCAGCATCCTCAACTTCATGACAGGACAATGACCAAATATTACCAGTAGAGGGCAATATGGCGCTTGCTGCTGCTAAAAAATAAAGACATAACATTGAAGCATTTTCAAGCACCAGTGGGAAAATCTGTGTATTACCCAGCAAAGCCCATACTTTCGCTATGTGCCCGAATAATGATGATGAAGAAGAACAAGAACAAGAGGAAGAGAAATGATAATAGCATGCACGCCTTCTGTTGCAGATGTGACACAGGGTGAGTATAGAGAGAAGAGAAGCCATGCAAGAATGTAACACATTTAAAAAAATGGAACTATTATTATTATTATCATTATTATTATTAGTAGTATTGTTGTTGTTATTATTAGTTGCAGTAGTAGCAGTAGTAGTAGTAGTTGTAATAGTAGTAGTAGTAGTAGTACTGCCAAAAGAGTTCCTTTACATCTTTCATCTACAATTTTACATTTAGTCCACCTAGCTTAAGGAACCTCAGGGCAATGATGAATAACAGACTGCCCCACATTGAGATTCCAGCATTGAGGTCAGCACGTGAGATCTTCCTGCATATCTGATCCTTTCTTACAACCTATTCCACCCAGCTTCTGGTTCAGGCACTGGTACTGTCCCACCTGGACTACTGCAGTGCAGTCCTTGCTGGCTTTCCAGCCACTCCCATCAGACCCCTGCAGCTGATCCAGAATGCTGCAGCTCATCAGATCAACATCCTCCCTCGACACTGCCAGGTCACCCCTCTTCGCACTGTCTTCCACTTCCATCGAAAGGCTCTCCTTCAAAAGCTCATCATATCATGCACACCTGTCAGACCTCTCAGTTCTGCCACCACTGGTTGACTGGCACTTTCCCCCATTGAGGTGCTGCTAGTCACATCTCTGGTCTGTTCTGACCCCCATGTGAAGTACCAATCTTCCCACAGAGGTCAGAACAGCAGAGAACCAATCGTCTTTGAGCACAGTTTGAAGAAGACTCACCTCTTCAGACTGTAATTCTGCCTCCTACCTACTGCTGTCACTGGTACTAGATTTAGGCATGGACAGGTGTTTCGGCTGAAGAAATTGTTATATTGATAAATTTTTGTCCCGCAGCTATTTAACTGAGTAAATTCATTTTTATAACATCGCTGGTTCCTGGTTCTGATCTTTGGATTTTTCCACTATTGCAATGCTGGATTTGCCCTTGTATACTGCATTCTGTCGGCCTGCGTTTAACCTGGACTGTATGACTAAGGTGGAAAGACTGTCTGTCAATAAAATCTCTGAACTGGAATATTGTCTGTGCATGCATTCTGAGCTTGTATACATATAAATCACAAATTTAATTTATTTGCCTCTTGCATAGTATGAATGCATGTTTGAAGGCTCATTCCATGATTATTGATGATAAAAAAATTCAAACTGGTTTGAAGCAGCATTATTTTACAAAATTACCTCCTATGGTCAGTTGTTCCACCATTTAAGGTGACATGAACTTTGAGCACTGCCACAGTGCAAGACACGATGGCATGATGGAAGGAGCTCTCTGAGATTGTTCATAGCCACAATGTGGCTTCACACGATGCTGGTTGGTCACTTTCCGAAAATTTCCGACCACATTAAATGCTGCCAAGGCACTGTAAGAAACACCATTAAATATTTCATAGATACCAGTTTGAAAACTAGTGGCAATAGAGGTGCAAAATGAAAGATATGTGCCTCTGATGTTCCTTATCTGTGTATGGCAAGTAGAAAAAAATTGGCGGTTGGCAGCACAACAACGCCGTGAAGACTTTAATATCGCCGGGATCGAAAAGATGAAAATATGAAGATCTACTATCTCCAGACACTTGTGTGATAATGGTCTGATTGGTCATGTTGCTGCCAACAGCTGGCAACATCAAAATCAAAGGGACACTATCGTTAACTCCTGGATTAGCTGTGAATTAGTGAGTGGTCATCCATGCCAAGATAATATTAATCTTACCGCCAGTGGTCTTGCTAATGATAAATTGATTGATTGATTGATTAATTGATTAGTGAGTGACGCTCAAGTCTCATCACAACACTCCATCCTAAGCTTCGCTTATCCAGGAGTAAAAAGACTTCAGTTACCAAGAAATTCAAGGATTGGACACCGAGGAAACAAAATTCAAAATTTTCTCATCCAAACGCATAAATTATGTGCACCGTAGAGTCGGAAAACGTTTCAAAAATGACTGTTTAACCCCTTCAGTAAAACATGGAGATGGTAATATTATGGTTTGGGTGTCAGTCAGCTTGAAAGGAGCCGGTCTCATAAAAGTGTGCATGTACACAGACACACACATACAAACAAACACATACACAGGCACACACACACACATAGACGCACTCAAACACAAACTTGCAGCTGACAGCAATCAGGTGAATAGGACTTAAACACTCTCATTAGTGTCATTTCAGCACATGCAGCGCTGGGCGGTAAAGTACTTCGCATTGAGCTCTCATTAACTGCCTATAGTCTTGGATGGGGGCTGAGAGGACTTTGTGCGGTTTTCTGTAAAATAGTTTTAAGACTCTAAACGGCAAAGGCAATTCCCTGAAGTAATCACACTTCAACAGGAGCACTAAATGACATCTATAATCACTGCATGTGTATGAACAAACAGAAGGTATGGTGTACTAGTCCAGACTGATCATTCTTAAAGTTTTATTTCGCAATAGAACTGAATTTTACAGAAACTGCAGCTACAATACAAAGAGTAAGGGTCTGATTCATTAAGGCCTTCTGCATGTGCAGAATCTTTTTGCACTTACAAAAATTAATAACATAGCCAGTGACTAGCCAGGGTATTTCTTTTGCATCAATCACTGGCGATGTAACTGGTTTTGCAAGGACTAAAAGATTCTGCACACACCAAAGGTCATAGTTAATCTGGCGCTCAGTGTGCAACACTGCCGCTACTCCAGCATTACACATAATTTGTTACCATGAAAATTTGAGAATTGAACAGAAGGGGCTCTGGATGAATGGGTCTGCGAAGGTTCCCACCATGAATACAGCATTAGAACTAACAACCTTACTGCAGCTGAGGCTCCAGCTCTAACATTGCCAAGAGAATGATGTGTTGGGTTTTCCAAGAGAAATAAAGCCAGGACATAGACCAGTTTTTTTCACCAGCGAAAGCTCCATGGAGTAAACGTTGCTCTTTGTCAAGGATGCCGTAGGAGAATTGCTTGATAGAACAGTTGAAAGCTAGGATGGATAGAGCGAAATGGGATAACCTTCAGGACGGTAAAGCTGCTTTCACACCGGACGCAAAGCGAATTTTTCGCACGACAGATTACATTCAAAGTCAATGCAAAGACGAAATTGAATGTAATCTGTCGTGCGAAAAATTCGTTTCGAGTCCAGTGTGAAAGCGGCTTAAATCTCCGGAGTTGATGACCACTGACCTAATTTAAAGATAATTTTTGCATAGTTCATGATAACCCAAACCGAGCGGACAAAGCATGAAATAAGACATTATTTACCAACGTAACAATCAATATCCATCAAGAAGAACAAAGTCAGAGATTTTCAGATTTAAAAAAGGGTCAATTTGATCCTCAAGATATGCAGGTTGGGTCTGACACCCAGAATATTTGAACATAGAAGAATTTGGTTGGATTATTTTGTCACTTTTAATCAGTTCTACGGTATCACTTGCTAATATTCAATCTGAGAGGTTCTTGTCCCGGCTGCTGAGTCGGACTCCTCGCTGTGTGAACACACGAGTTTGGAGTCTCAAGCTGCCCCTGAGGGTTTCTGAGGATTAAAGTGATAATGCCGCACTGAGAGTTGTCATAGCAACTCCCGACAGACCTGAAGCCTAAGGTCTGATTCACAGTGGTCTGAATGTTAATAGCGGGTCAGAACTGTGCGCGAAATCCAGCTGACGGACATTAGGCAACAAAGAAGATTTTACGGTTTCTACCATCTCCATACTCGGGAATATTTTCATTCTAGCAATTTCCAAATAGGATTCCTTTTATAGGGTGAGCAACTAGCAGAGCCCAGGTCTCTGTAAAGCAGCTTTGTGCTGAGGACATTTGTAAAAAGCACTATAAAAATAAAATTGCACTGAAAATAAAGTGTGGTCTGTTGGGCTCAGCCTCTGTACAGATTTCCACCAGCAAACTCCTCTCATGACACTGGATGGTCATACCAGGCAACGCATAAGTTGTGGGTATTAGGGTCTGTGGTCTAGGAAAAATGTGAAATTTGATACCAAAAGAAGAAAAGGAAGACAAAAACAAAGCATCAGCTAAAGAGCACTGACAAGCCCTGACTCACTTAAAAATATTCCCACATACTGTATGTGTTCGTGTCCTTGTGCTCGTGTCCAAGAGGACAGATGTGCGTCATGCCTTTGTCTACTCAAACTTGTGTGCTCCAAACATGAGCCATCTTGGTATGTTTTCTTGCTCTACTTTCTACGTAAACACGAGCAGAAGTCAAAATTTACTTTTTTGAATAATCATATGATGTCTTCTGAAAGTATACTGTATTTGGTAAATAACACTTCACATTTTCTATTTTAAAAATCTCATTTTCATCGCAAAGTTCATTCCCTCCACTTCCAAGAAAATGATTTTATTGTTAATATGACATCATTGGGTAACAGTGGGTGTGGTGGTGATTAAATGCATCAGTCAGTTTTCCATTCCCTAACATCCTTTTACGTGTGTTTGAATCCATCACAATATTGAATGCTCTTACGCATTTAACTGTAATCAAATCAACCCCACATTCAAAAATTCTGCAGAAAGATTGGTTTTATACTAAATGAATAGCGCATCATAAAAGTGTTTTCAGCTCTAACCTCCGTTTCACAGAGTCTTTAAATACAAACTATCTGTAAATGAGTTATAAGCACGGCATTAGTGCCAGCCGGTAGATTCAGACAGCCACTGAGGGGACTAAATCAGATTCAACCATATCAGGATGTTGCAGTTTGAGCAGCAGCAAATCAGTGCCCACTTGGGTTGAGCTTGCACTCCAGGTTAACATTAATGAATATTAATGATGTCAAAACACCATTAATACGCCTTTGGCTCATCCGCTGATTTTTGTTTGAGGGGCAAAAGCCTCGGTAATTATGTTCAATCAAGACCATTTGTGATTTCTGTATTCCGTCTCAGTAATGCCCAGCCTGCCACTCTTAAGTAATCGCTTGCAGTTAAGCCTTTAGATAGTGCCTCATCCAATCACAATAACAAAAGCCTTCTCATCAAACAGTTTGGAATAGAAGAAAGGGGGGTGAAGGAACAAAGTGCCTTTCAGTTTTTCATCTGCTAGGGACTCAGCCTCAGAAGACTGTCTTTTTCCTGAAACCTTTTTAGCTTTAGCATGATCATGAGATTCTCCCTGTCCACATATCTGCATGTGCTCCTGGGAAAACTATTAGCTCTGAAAACAATTAGCCCCGTCTGAGAGGACAAGAGTGTGTGTGCGCGTACACCTGTACATGTGTGTGTGTGCACGTATGTGTGTGTGTACAAGTGTGTGTGTGCACATGCGTGAGTGTGTGTGTGTGTGTGTGTGTGTATTTGCGTATGTGTGTGTATGCGTGTGCGTGCACACTCCTGTGTGTGTGCGCATGTGCATGTGCGTACAATTGTGTGTGTGTGTGTGTGTGTGTGCACATGCATGCCTGCTTGTGCATGTGTGCGTGTGCATGTGTGTATGTGTGTGTGTGTGTGTGTGTGCAGTGTGCATGTCTGTGTGTGCGTGAACACTCCTGTGTGTGTGCACAAGTGTGTGTGGGCGCGCTTGTGCATGTGCGTTGTAAGAGTGTATGCCACATGCATCGGTGAGCAGAATCTGTCCCTAACACAGTACTGCTTTTCTCTGCCACCTCCACTCTGATACAAACCCCCACACCTCCGGCATGGCGGGAGAGCGGATTTCAGACTGACTCTCGATTAAAGTAGCTACACATCATGGCTGGGGGATCAGAGAGCCAAAGCCCATTATAAACACCTGCCCTCTGCCTGCTGATTAACTTTAGATGGAAGTTCATAGCCTTTCCAAGACCCGCTGGATTTTGCTCTTGAAAGAATTGATGGGTTTACTAAGCATCTGCTAAACTGTTTGACAACTGTTTGACTGTTCCTTCAAAAGAAACGGTTCAGACAAGAGGAACACAGTGTCCTGATAAAGTGACCCAACCCTGGTCCTGTCGTTTCAGAGAAAATGCTCACTAGTCTGGTAGCAAGGCTTAGGAAACTGAAAGGACAGAAGTGCCCTCTGTGCTCCATCTCAAGAGCTGGAGGAGAGTCTTGTTTGTTACGCAGGACAAATGACAAAAAATATTAATTATTTAGGCAGCCCTCTTGAACATAATACATGCTACTATAGCATAAGCAATTATACAATGGCTCAGTAGAACTCTCAAATTAATTCCTCAGTCTTATCCCTCTATTCCACGGGTAATGTTCATTTTACGGGGCATGTTCAGTCACAATACGCTGATTTGCATGACAACTCCCATTGTAATTCATCTTACGCAGCTGGAAGTGCTTGCATTGAGTACACATGTTTTGAGATTCAGTGAAGCACTATTGACTAGAATGGTGTAGAGTAGGTTTTTCTGCATAAAACACATGTAGGAGGTGCTGGAGGCTGGTGTTATGGGTTATTCTTTGTACTCTGCAAATCCTCGGTGAATCAGGCTAATTATTTGATCCCTGTGCTCCTGGACATACAGATAGCACCACAATTCATTGGACAGTGACGCATGTTGATTCTATACTCTGGCACTCTGAGTTTGAAAGGTTACAATGAGAGTTACCTTGAAGTGCACTCATTCAACTTTAATTTGAAGCTTTTCATCTATATCACATAAACGGTCAGAAATGTCAGCAGCTTTTGTTTAAAGTTCTTCCCCTTCAGCCGCATTGAAAATACTGGAGTTTAACGTCACATACAATGAAGTAATTGTCTTTCATATTTGGTTGCATATCCTTTGTATGAAATGACTGCTTGAAGACGGTGACGTATAGACATCACCAGATGCTGCGTATCTTCTCTAGTGATGCTCTGCCAGGCCTGTTCTGCAGCCATCCTCAGTTCCTATTTGTTTCAGAGACTATTTGCATTCACTCTCCTCTTCAGCATGTAAAATGCATGTTCAGTTAGCCACACATCTGGAGACTGAGTCTGCCAACAGAACCAAAATGACCACTGTCACTGTCCAAAAAATTCTGGTGCTCACTGTGGCTCAACAAACAACAACAGCAGCAGCAGCAGTCCAGTCAACATGTGAAGGTCAATGTGATTTTTCCAGTGCAGAGTCATTTTAAATGCAGCTGAGAGGATATGCCATTTCTCATCCAGTTCACTCCTATTGCTACAGCCCAAATTTCACAGGGGTGCTTAAAGGAGCGAAACACATGCTTATTGTACGATGGTTCTTGGTCCCTTGTCTTTTTCATTGTCAAAGGGAATCTGTTTCTATGGTTGTTCGTCAAGTTATTTTCTTTCGCCAATCAATAAAAGGCACTTGGAATGTAAAAAGCATTTTCAATCACAAGAAATGTTGGATGAGATGATAGCAAGACAGCGGGGGTTAAGGATCAGCTGTATAAGAGCCTCAGACTGACAGAGAGGACAGGAGAAGTGGTGCTCGAGTGAGATTGGGCTTCGAGGGAAAGACTGTAGTGTTTTTCTCAGCTCGGGTGCTAAGATAAAGCTTGGCTCTCCTGCGATGTAACAGCTGCCATGACTCCCTCACACTTGGCATCCAAATCACATCAGAAGATTAGCAGCAATCACCATGCTACCACTCACTCCCCAGATAAAAGGAGCAGAGCATTCTGGGATTGGGCTGAGGAGTACACGGAACTCTTTCGGGGTAAATTCAGGGCTGCGTGCCGATAAGAGTTCTGCTCCACGCTTCTTCCAGTGGATCAAATCCCCATTTAGCCTATGGTGGCCAAATCTGCTGCTACTGAAACTGTTATGATTAATTACATCATTAATACTGTATTATCCTCTATGAAAAGACAGGCCACGTGTGAAAAATGGAAACCATCAGCTAGTCAAACTGAAATGGACTTTTAGAGACTTAAATAAAAATAAAGTAGCATTTGCCAAAATTAGATTTTGGAGTGTATTTTTGTTGACTCAAAAGATTAGCTCTTGAATAATTCTTTCCTCCCTCGAGGAAACATAAGCCTCACACCATTCTTCATGAACTTCTCCTCGAAGGTGGTTTTCCTACATTTTTGGGTGCAAATTACCTCTATCTCCAGCTGCTGTTTATCTCTGGACTTCTTTTTAAAGATTTTACCCATAAGGGCTTGATGACTGTTGCCCTTTCATCAGGAAAGCTAGCATTGTCTGGACCGGCTACACAAGCACATGCACTTTGCACTGAACCTTTTAGCTGGTACTGTATATAAGCTTAAGCTATCCAACCCTGCCCCCTCATCAGCAGGAGATTAGCAGGGTTGCTCTGGAGATCACCCGAGGATTTTTCATGTCTCTTTAGGATGGTAAGAGAGGTTGTTTGACAGAGCAGGTGGTGCTAAAACCATCTGGGATATGTTTTAGGCCCATATGGTGTTTTCTCAGACCCGTTCAAGGGTTCAGTGTTCTTACTCTTCCAAGGCTATGGTTGTTAAACACATGTTGTGTCTCCATAAAGCCTTGTAAAGCAACATGCTCATGAATTTGAGTCATATATAATGGAATCCGTGAAAACATACATAGGAATCAATTTGTATAAAAGTGGACACTATTTGTACTGAAAGTGCAACCAGCTTGTCTGAACAAGCTAATTTTGGAATTTCAAACCTGTCACAAAACACACACAAATTCTGCCAAAATGCATAACATATAGGACATGTTGAATAAAATATATTTAAAAATCTGGCATGAATTTAGAATTGTTGGTGTGGTTCTTAGTTTGATTAATTTGACAGTCTCACTCATGTCAACCACGCAAATTCAATTCAGGGTCTCCCATATTTCATGTCAGGTGCAAACCTAAAAACAGTATTCATTTTCTCGGTTCATACAGTAGTCTGTAAATTTTCGTAATAATTGTGTTGCTCCTGCTTGTAGTCACAAAAAAAAATCATAACATAAAATTTGTGTAAAATGTCAACTTCCTGCTTTGAGTATGTGAGACTTCGTGCATTGTGATATTTGACCTCATTGTTCCTAGACATCCCTGTACCAGGTTCATCAGTTTCTTTCCAAGAAAAAGACATCGCGTGATAATTATAGATGGACCGTCGATATAGTGGGCCCCGGAGATCAGCTTAAGGACTAATGAGCTTGGCAATGACCTCCCACGATCCCTCTGCAACAGAACAGATCACACAGCACAGAAGGACTGAACTTTCAGCCCTCAACTTCTGTGGGAATTGAACAAACAAACAAACAAAGAAAAAATAGAGACAGAACCCATCGTGCATCTTCTAAATAAAGGTAAAAACTATCATTAATTTAACTGTTTTCTGCCCACGTACGGAAATTTCTGTATTATGCTAATTGACTCCTCTGCCCAAATACAGATTTTTTTGAGTTTTTTCAATGGACTTGGGGTCCTTAATCTAATCCAGAAAGGGCCAGTGTGGGTGCTGGCTTTCATTCCAACAAAGCTTTTTCACACTAGATTCTAGTAATCAAGGTCTTCAGCAAAAAATCAAATTCAAACTGATCATGTATCTCCAAATATTTACTCTCGATATGTAAAATCTGCTACATTTTGCTGTGAATAAATGCATCCAACCTGCGCTGAAATATATAAGCAGCATTTAATTTTACCATTTCATACCATGAAATGCTATTGTTAACTCAGAATTTTGTAAAAACTTGGAACATATCTGAGTTGGAAATGAAAAGGAAATGTACTCAGCATTTTCACACATAGTATTTCACATCACTGCTTTTATAGCTGGAGGCCCTGAGCACAGTATCTGACCTGACCAGTGTGAGGCTCAGTTTTGGAGATGAGTGTCAGAAACAGGACTGGAATCTGGCCCAATGGAGTAGCAGATCCGCTGGGCTGAACAGAGTAAATTCTACCGGGAGAGTCTTCCTACAGCCCACGCCCAAAATAGATTAAAAGCCATGCGTGTGCTACCTACTTGGCAATGAGCACAGATTAAACTCCTAAATTATTGCGCTCTTAAAGAGTAACTGACTATCATCTAGATCAGGGGTGGGCAATTCTGGTCCTGGAGGGCCGGTGTGTATGCAGGTTTTTATTTCTATCAATTACCCTGACTAATTGAGTTAATTGATTGCATACACACATATAGATTTATGCAAAGAAAAATGGTTTATGTGGGGAGAAAAGAACAGTCTTTGGTGGTCATTCCTGATGATTTAAAGAAATGCACCTGAAATGTCAGATTTCATAAGGTTTGGCTAATTTAGATAATCAACTATTTAAAGGCCAGCAGTTGGTGTGAAAACCAGGGACAGATACGGCCCTTGTTGCCCACCTCTGATCTAGATAATACATTGCACCTCAGAAAAATATGTGGTCAGATCAATGCATTTTTCTTAAACAGCTGGTGTCATGATGAGCGAACATTATAAGCCTTTCCTTTCATATCAGAAGTATTTTTAATTACACTCATAATTATCAAGAATATCACAACACTGCCACAGTTAAACTCAAAGATATATTGTTTTGGAAGAACAAAAAAATAATCGCTGGTATATGTTCGTCGATACAGCGATAATTGAAGTGGAACATCCTCATCTTTGTGGTGAGGTTCGTGCTGATGAATACTTTTCGGAGCTTCGTAACGCAAACCAATTTGAATTTGCTGTCACGGTGTATGAGTGTGTGTGTGTGTGTGTGTGTGTGTGTGTGTGTGAGTGAGTGAGTGAGTGAGTGAGAGAGAGAGAGAGAGAGAGAGAGAGAGAGCTGTCCGTAGTTCTGGGTGCTGAAACCTGAACATGTGGCGCAAATGAAGGCGCAGTAACGGAAATACGAAGTAAAATAACCGAAGAAATAGCATACTTGCATGATGGGCGAACTAAGCGCAGGATTATATTTGTACTTCAAAAACTGGATAATTTAACATCAATTTTCGAGGGATTGCTGGCCGAATTAATCAGCGCAGAGGGGTCTGAAGGCAACGATTATCGAAGGTACAGTTGCCGGTTTGTTGACTAGTTGAGAGAATTTCTTTTGAGGTGAGATGGGCAGATAAGACTTGTTGCTGTAGTTGGTGTAGATCGAGTAAACCAATAGCCTTCTTTTGCTAAGGCTATCCGGAAGTTTTTGGCAAGAAAGAAGTTCGGGGAACAGATAAAACGTGGTTTGAAAAGACAACGATCTGAGACTTACGCAGACCGACATGTAGACCAATGCCAACCACAATGATGTACACAAAGGTTGAGCACATTTCGGTTTTACGAAGAAAGCAATCAAAATCATCGGTAGACCCGGTAAGGGCTGTTTCACTGAAATGAAGTGCTATTGTTGAGAGAGTTTTCACTGATAAAATGCAATGGTCGCGTATTATAATAAGCGGACAAATCATATGCTTAAATAATGATTAACTAGGCCTATTGTATGATTCGTGATGATATAATCAATGAATTAATGTAGGGTGTATCAAGTATTCCTGTTGCTCACCACTAGCGAATGATCATGTCACTATTATTTTATGTGATTAGTTCACACTTTATAGATCATCAGTAAATGAATATTAAAAATAGAATACATAAAAGTTTAATTCTGGCAGACGCATTTGATCAGCCTCTCTGATTTAGAAAAAAAAAAAACAGCCTCATAATTCTTTATAAATATACTCAATGATATCTTCGACACATTTACAAAATAGTGGGTAGAACATGAGTTTTTTTTAATTTTTATTTATTTATTTTTAATTTATTTTATTATTGTATCCAACGTATTTTTTAAGGTGGAAAATTATCCTCTCTAGCACACGTTGTCATGGTGCGAAGCATTTGTTCATTATCAGTATTTGGAGTACAGTAAAAAAAGAAAGCAAGTTGTTCTTGGTTAGAAAATATTTCATTATCTTATGTAGTAATAAATAAATAAGTAAATAAAAGGCAGTTTGGTTCAGCAACACACAAAGTGGCTTTATCATGCTGAGCTGCTGCATTGCTGCTAGACAGGGGCTTGCCCATGTGCTGACGACTGTGTTTAAAACAACCAAAGGAATTTTATTTGAGGAGTTTCCTTCCCTATCCTCCTGTTTTTTTCTTTTTTGTCTTTTCTTACTGGTGCTTGTATTTTTGAAAAGTATAACTACTTGCGCAGTTGTGCCCCACTTGTCAGTCTTGACATTCAGATTTAGCACCTGAACCAGCCATGCCATATTGTCTCATCATATGATCAAATAGAGACTTGACATGGGACAGCAGCATAAATATAACAGCAATCATTATTGCATATCTGTATATGATAAAATAGCAAAGACAATAAGAGATGGATTTTTAACTGAATAGTTTTTGTAGCTTGTCTTTGCAAATAATTTTTTGGATTGTTACTATTTCATATTAAAAAGTAATAAAAAGAAGAAAACCTTGATAAAGACTGGTTTGAATTTTTAAGGGTCTACATACCATGACGTGACTTTACTTGTAGGGTCATAAATCAGGTGAGTAATGCGTAAAGTAATGGTTAAGTAAATATCAACGCTTAATGTGTTTTTACACTCAGTGATCAAGTTCATTGGGTGGGCAGACGGCGCCTCTGATGAGCATGAGAATGTCTGATCATTCACCCCTGATTTATTAATTGGTAGCTGCCGGATGATGTTGGTTTTAGTGCATTTCTCCCCAGTAGCTACAATCAACTGGCTTGAAAGACATAAATTAATTATTTTGCGACCTTGAACAAATTACTTACTTGAAAAACTGTGCAAATGAACACGACGTGTGCAATAAAGTTTTTAACGACACAAATACAAAAAATAAAATAAATCATGTTCTATCCACTATATTGTTAATGTGTCAAAATGTTATTGGGTCCATTTTCACAGAAATATGAAGCCTTTTTTAATCATAGGAAGGTAAGCAAATGCATCATCCTGGGATAAACTTTTATGAAAGAGGAACCCAGCTAATTTGGTCCATTAAGTGTGCTCTAATCACATAAATTCTTAGGGCCCTATTTTAATGATCTAAGCGTGCAGTCTGAAATTTTTAAGGCATGTCCCAATCCGTTTTCACTAGTTCAGTGGTGGATAATCTGAGTGCAAAGTAAGGGGCATGTTTCAAAAGGGTTGTAATTAATCTCTTTTTGAGTTGTAATTGTAGTGGCGTGTTTGGCAAATAGCAGGAAAAACGCTCTTCTGCGGAGAAAAGGGGTCCATCGTGCACAATGTGAAAGTGTGGGTGCAAACCATTGCTGAAAGTATGGAAAGTTGATCCCAGTAATCTCCAAAAATGCTAAAAATGAGTATTTCTAAAATGCTCGTTGATCCAAAAATAAGGTTTGGACCTCGGAATCTCAAATTATAATCAGCCGTCAGAAATTTATTCATATTTTAATCACAGCCAATCACAATCATCTCAGAAAGAATCTTATCTTTGGCTATCTTCGGCAATTAAGTCAGGGAAGGTATCTCGCCAGTGGCAGAGAACACATTGTCAATGTCATTGGACTCAGTGACTCATGATTGTGGATTATTCCTTAGGAAAAATGCCAAATATCTGCCTTGTTTATGGCTGCAAGAATAAGGCCAATGCAAGCAAGGCATTATGGTCCATAAATTTCCAAAAAAACCCCACAATTCGAAAGTCATCGGATGGATTTTTTGGAGAGGAAACAAGCGGATTTCATGAAGCCTGAATCAGGATCAGTTCTAAACACTTCACCGATGACTGCCTTTATGGGCCAGATCCTGTGTCACAGGAAAAGACTGGATATCACTGTGGGTTAGCAATTACTGAAATTGTCACTTAATAAGCGATCAGTTTATAGGCCGAGCCCAAACTGCTCTGGTCCCGAATTTTCCCCATCCATTCTATACTCAGAAAAGCTGGTTAATAAGCCCAGGGCGCTGCTAAATAAGCTCATCCTAAAATGAGAGTAGAAACTATTTTATGCAAAAATGACTCAAAACGAAATCAAATCCATCTTCCACCATGAGAGTTTGAGTAAAATAGAAACTTCGGCCATGATGGCGAAACTGGAGCAAGACCAGGAGCTGCAGTTGGAGAATGAAAAAAGCATAAGCTTCTAGTCTGTTCAAGTCAATGGGATAAATAATTCACTAGCTAGCACACTAACACTTTTCACCATTAAATTAATACATTCAAGTTTTTACGGCAACTGTGGTACATATAATTTAATACTTTCATAGCGAAAAGCTTTTGCTTGGTAGCCAGCCAACAGTGCAAGCATGGCCTCATTTAATTAACATGGGCCATGTTGTTCGTCGAGTGTGCACAGTGGAATTAAGGTTGTGTTGTCATCATGTATGTAGACTACCTATTTTCGTATACCTTTCCTCATCATGGCCAAATAAAACTCTCGGTAAGTAGAGTCAGTTTAGGTGAACCATGCCTACAGGCTGTCATGTTGTTCCTTTTTCCCCCGTGATATGAAAAATATTTGTTTTCATCAATTTGTGGAAATAATGTTCTTTGACAAAATTTTGTTTTCTTATTGTTCTCTGCTTGACTTTCGCTTTTGGAACTCCTCCCATTACGTCACATCCGCTAATTGGCAAATTTGGGTAAATCAACATTTCATCTTTGGAAATCTCTGCTCAGACCTCAAGAAAAGGCTCATTTTTGAGAAAAAGCAGCAAATTTGGGGCATTTAATTCATAGCATTCTGTTCATGTGCTGTTTGATCAAACACATACCAGATTAGTTTTTATTTGAAAAAAAAATTCATGAATTTGCACTGTCAAATATTGTACAAAATTGTTTTAATTATTTCCAGATGAAAACATCAGCATACATAGAGAATCCCCGGGGTTGCATTTGAATGTGTGCACATAAGCTAAAACTAGAAAACAAATGGAAAAACGCGATTATGGAGACTTTATGGTGGCAGCAAAGCGCATTTCCATACTGACAATAAGAAGTAGTAGTAAGTAGTGCAATGATGAACAATGAACAATGATGATGGAGCAGAAGAAACTTTTAATCTTACTCCGTTTTCTGTTATTGAGGTTCAAAAGCCTTGAAACAGTCGGACCCTAAAACCAGCTGGTTTGAATAATTTAAAAGCTGTGTTCCTAAAAAAAAAAAAGCAGCACATATTATAGCAGATACTCTGACTGATCTTCCTAATCTCACTTTAGTTCCAAATAAAATTCCAAAGGTTTGAAAGGCTGCATTTGTGCTGCCCTTGCTAAAAGGAGGGGATCCAAAAGCACTGAATAACTACCAACCATTCTCTAAACTTTCAGCCCTAACCAAAGTATAAGAATCTCTGATCAGTGAACAGGTTAAGGACTATATATACACTCATGCTATATTATCCAATCATCAATCCGGGTTCAAGAAAAAATCATAGCACTCTTAATACTGCTATGAAAGTTTTGAATGATGTCAGAGAAGCATTGGATAATAAGCAACATTGTTTGTCTCTATTTATTGACTTGTCCAAAGCTTTTGATGCAGTGGACCATAGTATTTTGATGCAAAGTCTTATTCAAGTGTCTCATTAAAGTTGTTTTTTCTGATCATACTGTTGGTTGGTTTGCCAGTTATCTTTCTGATAGGCTACCCAGTTTGATGTTCTTAAATCTAATATGATAACAGTTGGTAATGGAGTGCCACAGGGCTCAGTTTTGGGTCCACTGTTATTTACTCCAAACATCAGTTGCCTGCGTCAAAATATTCCAAATGCAGCCCTCCATTTCTATGCAGATGATAAAGTCATTTATAACAATGCACCTATTCTCAGCAAGGCTTTTGAGTATCTCCAAAATGCTTTTGATATTCTGCAGGCTCAACTTTGCCAATTAAAACTTGTTCTAAATGCAGAAAAAAAAAACAAACTCATGGTTTTTAAGAATCTAAGAACTCTAAGAATCTGTCTTTGAATAAGAGCATTGTTACATTTTAAGGTGAACAAATTGACACTGTCTTTACATACAAATATTTGGGATTTTTGATTTATAACAAACTTTCATGTAAACCTCACTTACCCAATCTAGTGAAAATGTTGAAGTTGAGATTAAGATTTTATTTTACATGCAAATTTTCTTTTTCTTTCAGTGTCAGAAAAGACTTGTGGATGCTACGTTTTTCCCAATTTTTGATTATGGTGTATATCTGTTGTATATGAACTCATCAACTCATTGTCTGCAAATGTTGGATGCCGTGTATCACGAAGCCCTGACATTCATTACAAACTGCAGAAGCCTAACACATAGTTGTGTACTGTACTTGAAGGTTAATTAATCATCTCTTTCTACACATCAATTTAGCCATTGGTTTGTTTTTATCTATAAGGCTATTCTTGGGAGATTTCCGTGTTATGTTTTGTGTTACATGTCCCAGAAAAGAGGCGCCCATGAATTGCGGTCTCAGGACATTGTGCTTACGAATGTTCCTAAGACTCAGACTGAATTAGGCAAGAAGGCCTTTAGGTTCTCTGCACCCTCAACCTGGAATAGCTCACAGAGGGAGACCAAGTTTCGAGATTTAGTGACACTCAATGAATTTAAAGCAGTTATAAAATGTATCAAAGCAGAGTCTATCAAAACCTGTAAATGCTCATTCTAATTGTGTTGTGATTGCTGCACTTTTTTATTGTACATGGTATTGCTTGTTTTTTTTTCTCTTGATGTGAGTTTGTCGATGTACGATAGGGTCATTCCACATCAAATCATTCAGGGGGTGCCAGGTCACCTCCTCAAAATTCTATGAAAAAATTCACGAGTAAATATTCACACAAAATGAAAAAATGCCAAATATTGGGCCAGTACATCTAATAGTTTTCACGTTATAGCCCTTTGAAATTTGAATAATATTTAAAGTTTTTTTGGCGAACCCATTTTCAGCCAACTTTGGCAACTTATTGTTTGAAATTGATTGCTGAAACAAGGCTGAAATTGGGTATACTAACCATATTCATCCCCTAGAATCTGAAAGTGACCTTAGCTTCTGTGTATCTTGATCCACTTTTGTATGGTAAAGCCTCAAAATCAGCAGAAAACACAAAATGCCCAAAAACAAGATCATATTTTATGACCTGTAACTCAGGAACTAAGTAAGATGAAAGGATAGAATTAATTTTTTATGATTTTATGATATATCTCTCGGTAAAAATGTAGTAATCCAAGTAATATCATTTGTAGAAGTTTTTTAATTAAATAATTTCAAAGTAAATTTTTCCAGTTTTGCCCCAAAATGCCCTTTTTTGGGGAAAAAAATGACCATGTCACCAGTTATTCATCTCTCTGAAATTTTTACTGGGCAATCTTATAAATGTGAACAATGTCTGACAAAAAAATTAGAATGATGTTCAGCTTACTTTTTTTGTTATGAATTTTTAAATTGTTCCAAAATTTTCGTTACCTAAATGGGTATAGGCCTGCTGCTTTTTGTGGTGAATGTTTCTGGGATCTGCACAGTACCTTTGATTCTTCTCATAGCAAGTTAAAAACATTTTCTCATGATGACAACACACAGAATCAATTTGAGGAACACCAGACCGCCACTGCATTAAGGCAGTATCCTCACTTGAGAAAGCATCTAGTCCCAATAGTCCAGTTTTTCTTGTAAATTTCCTTGAATGACATGCATCATCTAAATGGATTCTAATACTGCACCAAGGTAAATTACTCCCCTCCATTTCAGTGCTCATGATGATCTAATAATCCCCAAGTGGGACTGCCTCCTTTTATAGTGAACTATTATTGCACAATTCAGTAATACAAGTTTGGGCTCATTTAGGATTATTTCAGAAGCCTGTGATCAGTAAAGTCACGGCATGTTTGAGGCACTGATGTCATCCCCAAACAGCCATCCCCAACAAAATCTGTCATGTATTGTACTTTTAGATCAGGGGTGTCCAACTGACCTATAAAAGGGCCAAGAGGCTGCAGGTTTTCACTCCAACAATGCAGAAGCACACCTGATACAACTTATCAGCTGTGCAGGCCTAGATCAGTTGATTAAATCAGTGGTTTCAGGGGTTCTTCTCCTTGGTAGGATTGAAAATCTGCAGCCTCTTGGCCCTTTTACGGGTCAGTTTGACACCCCTGTTTTAGATGGTGTATCATGTTCAAAAAATATTTTTAATCAATGTTTTGTTTTATATTTAGTAGATAACAGTACTTGCAGTAGGCCTCTACCCATTTAGTCAATGAAAAAAACACACAATTTTTGAACATATTTTAAAAATTCATATTGAAATCTTTATGAGTAAATTACTGCATAAAAAGATATCATTGCAAGGCTGCTTCAGGCAAACAAAAATCAACTGCTCTCACAAGAATGAAAACGAAACTTTTTTTTTTGGCATTTAAATCAATTAACTGAATTCCATGCATCAATGAGTCTCTTGAGACTGCGATTACAAAGCTCCAAGGACACAAATTTTGTGTTCATCCATGGGCATATACATCATTCAAGACAAAAAAAAAAAAAAAAAAAAAAAAATTTCATGTAAGAGAAGAAAAAAATCTAAATGTCTTTGAAGCACCAGAACTTCCTTGAATCATCTTCAAAACAGAAATTGAAAAAAGAAATACTCCTGCACTATAGGAGTGATACAAAACCTATGCACCTTTTGTTTTGTTTTCATAATATATTTTGAAGGACAGTCGAGCAGCATTGGAGGGAATAAAAGGCTGGATAAGCCCAGGGTGATCCTTCAGACTCACAGGACTGATCTTGTTGACAATCAGGATATATTTTTAGGTGCTGCTCTCTAACTGTGGCATTGTCAGTAAGGACATATGCTTTGCTGCCACCACTAAGTCTCCATAATCCCTTCAGATCATGACATCCTAGGCTTGTTCATCAAGGTGTCTGAAGTAAACATTTGACAGCCTGATTCCAAGAATGGTAAAAACTATCAACTGTGGGGATTAACAGACAGTGAGGTCTTATCACAGAATAGCATGCAAGCTGTAAGCTGTTTTAACAGAACGCCACATGTCCACCTCAAAGAACATGAAGATGAGCGAACACCAAAGCTTTTGTGGGTATATGTGGCCCAGTAATCCGCAGAACAACACTTTCTACTACAAGCAATAACATAAATCTTACAGTAAATATCTCTGGGAAAAATTTGGAGTATGATTGCATTATCCTGGCTATGGCCCTACTCAGTGCTCTGTATTTCCACGACAGCAATAAAACAACACCAGAGTAAATGGGCAGCATAAAGTTTTTAACACTTTAAAGTGTTTACGATCACAAAAATATGAGATCAGAATATTCTCAACTGAACTTCTCTAAAGCTGATGTGACTATTACTACTAGTAATTGAAAGCAATGAAATTCTAGAACACTGAATACTGCAATATGGATGAAAAAAAAACACATTAAAAAAAACTCTGTTTGCAGGCAGCAATGCCTAAGTAACAGCAACTGTGTTCCGCAGCATGATGACAGAAAAGTCAACTCTTGCTCCATGACACACCTTTACACTAACTCCGCTTCTCCTGTTAGCTGCAGACCCTCAGCCTCTGAATGTAACCGGTCAAGAGACCCAGGATGGCAAAAATCTGCACAGTGCAGTCCAGCCCCACTCAGAGACCGCCATCAGTCCGGCCCACCAAGGAGGAGCAAGAGGACCCGGAGAATGGCACCAGCAGGTGGGTCAGATTCAGTGACACCCAAAAACCCTCAGCTGCGCATCTCCCAGAAACCTGTACCTGCATGTTACCCGGAAACCTTCACCAGCACATCACCCAGAAACCCCTCAACTGCACAGTACCCAGAAACCTTCACCTGCACATCACAGAAACACCCTCACCTGTACATCACCCAAACATCCCTCACCTGCACGCCACCCTGAAACCTTCACCTCCTCATCACCCAGAAACTCCTCACCTCCGCGTTACCCAGAAATCCTCCCCTGTATGTCATCCAGAAACCCCTCACCACAGCGGCACCCAGAAAGCACTCACCTGCATGTCACCGAAAAACCCTCACCTGTACCTCACCCAAAAATCCCTCACCTGCATGTCACCCAGAAATCTTCACCTTCACTCCACCCAGAAACTTTCACCTCCTACTCATCCAGAAACCCTCACCTGCATGTCACCCAGACACCTTTACCTGCAAATCCCCTGCACTGTCATAACACTCTTTAATGTAAGAAGATCACAAGTTCCTATGTCATTAGCATGGTCCATTTCAAATGTTTTTGTAACAAGTGCTACAGGTATGAGCAATGAGTGCCTCAACACAGAATAAGACTTAAGAAAAAACATTCCAAAGAATGTACTCTTCGCTGAGATAAAAGATTGCATTGTGACAGAAATCCACTCTCATTAATGTTGAGAGCCCCATCACAGGAAGATAATAGCTCATTCATATGTGGTGGGCACAGCACAGCACACAGGCCTGTTCAAAGGACAATTAATCACAAGCACATCTCGTATGGTCTTAGGATCAGATGAGCCATCCTCAGGGAAGTAAGCCTGAGGGAATTACAGTATTTGCCATCAGTATCAGATATTAAGCTTTCAACGCAAGGGGATCACAAGTAATGGTCATTCTCCAGCAGGACATGGGGTGACAGGTGGACTGACCTTTAAATTTTAATGAATCGTAAGTTCAGGAAGTTTTACGAGGGCCCCATAGGGCTGAGGATTAACCACCTCCCTCCAATGTCCTGCAGCAGATTCAAAGTGTACCACATGACTGATGCCGAACCAATGATAACTCGATCAGCTTCCATAGCTTTTATAAGCTTTCACTATTTGTCAGCCGCACTTCAATAATAAGACTGAAGATTCGTTTCAACAGGTTGAGGGCATGAATTTGACAACCCAAGGACTCCAGTTTCCTGATTGAAGACTAAAATGCAGAGAACTACAAGTACCTGAAGAATAATATCAACAATCTGCCACTCCACTTCCCCTCTAGGGCCCACTCACTCTATGATGATACCTCGTCTGAGCTCCAGAGGGCAGCCACGAGCAGGCAGCTCGAGTCCCGCAGGAGTTCGTTCACGGGCACTGGAGCCATGGGCAGGTAAGTTGATCACATGCTATATTGCACATCAAAATCCTTGGACAAACTCCACAAATAACCAACAAATTCACACCATAACCCCAGAACTTACACCACAACCTCCAAATTCACACCACAATCCCAAGGCTCAAACCATAACCCTAAAAACTCACACTATAACCCCCAAACTCGCTCCATAGCCCCAAAACTCTCACAATAAACCCAAACTCATACCACAATCCCGACTCGCACCGTAACCACAAAACTCACACTATATCCTAAAACTCACATCGTAACCCCAAACTCACACCAAGACCTCAAAACATGCACCATAACCCCTAAACTTAGATCATAACCCAAAAATCAAGACACAGCCCCAAAGCTTACATCATAAATGCAAAACAAACACCATAACCCAAAACTTATACAATCACCCAAAAACTTACACTAAGGGCCCTATCTTACACCAGAGTCCCTAAACCCGTTATTTGGGGATTTCGCATTTCGTAAGAGGCGTTCCCCCGCGAAAGTTGCTATCTTGCACACCTGCCTATATCCCCAAAACACCAGCGCTACCAGTTACATTATGCATAGGCGTGGTTTGGGCGTTACGCCAGTTAAACCAATCAGTGTGCCAGGTGCCACTGCCTTTCGGAGCAGGCTGCGCTATCCCAAATCCTCAAACCGAAATCCGTGATGAAGAGAGGAAGGTCACCACGTTTCTCCGTTGACGAAGTTAAATTGCCCGTGCAAGAGGTCAAATCCAGTCAGGGGAGGATTTGTTTTAGTTAAGTTAATCATGAATTATATTATTATTATTACTATTATTATTTGACATTGGCATATTGTTTAATGTTTGGTATATAAAAAAAAAAAAAAATCAAGCCTACACCTTTTGTGATGGAAACTTCAAAAAAAAAAAAGAAAAAAAAAATGCGTTTCGCCATGCACTTCCAACTCCCTCTCCCGTCTGAAATGAAGCATAGAACAAAATCCCATTTTAGAAAAATAAAATTAGGTATATGCACTGGCACTCAGCGAAGTTAATTTTTTTAACCCAGCAAGAGCGGCATTTCACAACTCTTCAGCGAATGAAGGTAATTCTGGTGACAAGTACGTGGTTTCGTCCATTTACATTTTCCAATCGGACAGCTGTCTATTTTTTTTACAGCAAGTTGCGTGACCGTGTTGCAAAAACAGGTGCACATACTTGTCGCCGAAATTACCTTCATTCGCAAGAGAGTTCTGAAATGCCGCTCTCGCTGGAAAAAAAAATTCCGTTGCTGAGTGCTAGTGCATAGCGCTCTTGTGAAAGCCCAAATGCGGATAGCGGGTGGTTTTAGGACCCGCTATACGCTTTCCCTTACGTGTGTGGTCAAGATAGCAATTGTAGGGAAAGCGCATAAACACGCCCACGGGCACACCTCCAGGCGCAAATAAAGGATTCGGCATAATGCACAGCGGGTAGTGTGGCCGCAAGATATCGTTTAGGGATAGTGGAAGCTGCTAAATGCGTAATTCACGGGTTGCGGGTAGTGGCAACGGGTAAGGCAGTGTGAAAGATAGAGCCCTAAGACTCCAAAACTCATACCATCATCCCCAAAACTCACACTATAACCCCCAAACTCACATCATAACCCCAAACATACACCAAGAACCCAAACTCACACCATAACCAGAAAATACACATTATAACCCCAAACTCACATCTAATCCCCAAAACTCACACATAACCCAAAAACTTAAACTATAACCCCAAAACACTTGCCATAACCCCAAAACTCACAAAATAACCCCAAACTCACACCATAAACCTGTAAGTCACAAAATAAGCCCAAAACTCACACCAAAGCTCTAAACTTGCACCGTAACCCCAAACTCCACCATAGCCTCAAAACTTACACCATGACCCCAAAACTTGTACCATATCCTAAAAAACAAACCATAACCCCAAAGTGACATCATAACCACAGAACACACATTATAACTCCAAACGCAAACTATAGACCCAAACTTATACCATGACCCCAAAACTCACACCTTAACCCAAAACTCAACATCACAATTCCAAATTCATACCATATAACTCCCAAACTCATATCATAACCCAAAAACTCACACTAAAACCTCAAACACACACCATAACCCCAAAACTCTCACCATAACCCAAAAACCCACACCATAACTCAAGGACTCAGACCATCATCCCCCAAACTCACGCCATAACTCCCAAACAAATCACACCTGCCCATTGTTCATTTTGGTGCACGGTTACTTTGAAATAATGATCAGCATGTTGAAGTATGTTACTCAAATAACTCATTACTACTTTGACAGACCACACAGGTTGAATTATCTTAAAAGATTATTCTGCTGGGTTGTCACAACAAGTGTAACATTCAGAACAGGTTAATTTGCCAGTATCCCAGAAATTAGTCCGAATTCATTGCAGGCATAACATTGCCAAATGCTTCTTCAGGAGGGAATGACCCTGCCTTGCATGATCTTCCACTGTGCACACTACCATGCGTGGGTGATACAGGGAGTGTCAGCCCACAGAAGTTGCACAGAACATGATCGCATTTTTCACATTATAAAGGAAAAGGTTAAACAGATAGCATGTCTTGAATTTTGGAGGAACCCAACACAAACTTGGGGGGAAAATATGACAACTCCTCACAGTAAGACTCCAGTCAGCTTGAACCCAGGGCTTTAATATGGAGAGGTCATAGAGCTATTTACAGCTCAGCGCCACTGCCAATAAAGGATAGTCTTATAAACACGTGAGGTAGGAGCTGAGTTGATGGAGTGTTTTCAGATTAGCAGCAACAACCGTGCAAGCAGGAGGCACAGGATTAGGCTGGCAGAGTGCATCAAACTTGCATGCAGAAGGGACCAGCTGTAGATGGGCAGAGGTTGGCCATTTAAATAAACTTCCCTGTTGCGCAAATAGACAGTGACCAGCAAACCATCCCTTAACCGAGCAGTCAGCTGATGCTGCCGGTGCCCTTGACTTCCACAACCTGCCACACTTATGGATGCTACAGTTCTGTTAGCTGCACTGTTGCTCGTACAATATTGCTATACAGTTCCTCTGGCAATAATTTATAATTCATATAATGTGTGTCAAATTGATTGATCCCAGGCATTGTGAACAGTCTCAGAAGAAAAGGGTAGAAAGAAGTTAATAAGACGGACCAGAGGTTGTTACAGCAGGGGGTTATAGGTATGTTAAATTGCATACCCATGCCAGCAATACAGAATGTATTTACACCTTGCCTGCTGGTAAAAGTAACTAATTAGTACTCAACTCTAACAGAATGATATATTCAGGCATTATGGGAATTGTGTTCTGTAAAAGAACAAAATGTACCACTAATGTGCTTTTATTTCTGAGCATAAACCATCATCATTAGATAACATTTTCAGTTGTACTGACATGCCCAGAAAGGGTTATGAACGTTTCATACAGATGCATAAAACATAGAGCTGGTTTCAAAGACCCAGGTGTTGTTTAGAGTTGTATCAAAAGTCCCCTATCATGGCAGTAGATAACACGGCCAATTATCAATTACAAGCTATTTGAAAATCTGTCCATTGTGACATTACAAGAGGAGAGACCACCCAGAATAATAAGTTACCTGATAAACTGGTTGGCACAAGTAGGTCTGTCATTCTTGCCTCTGGGGGTCACTTCTGAATGTTACAAAGGAATGGATTTTGAAAGGCCTAGTCATGGTTAACTGGCTGTGCATCTGGTGACTTGACTGCAGACTGCAAAATGTAATATCACCGCGTTCTTGCCTTGTGAATTTTATATGATTCACACCACTTTCAGCCATAAATTGCTCACCTACTGGAATTGAACTGGTTCAAACTGTTAGCCGAAAGTCTTACTAGCGGCGTGCAATGCATGGTTATAAAGACTTCAAGCTTTCATTACATCATTATAGCAGAGCTGCTATTCATTGGAGGACTGCAATGCTACTCATGGACAAGCATTATTTTGTTGATCCCAGAACAACACTTGCACAGCAATATTAGATTGCGGATAGGAGACCTTCAAGTGAAGATGATAATTTAACAGAGGTACTGCACTGTGCGCTGCTTGTTTCCCTTTTTGCCCGAGTTAAAGGTCTTAGTAAATCAGAAGGGTTAATCTCGTCTCCTCTCTCAGGCTCTCCCGCTTCATCCTCATGCTGAGGAACTGGGCCTCTCACCGGCTCCATCACGAGGCAGAGCGGCCCGACTCCTTCCTGGAGCGGTTCCGGGGCCCCGAGCTCAAGGACCTCTCCAGCCGGGACAGCAACGCCCCGTCGCCCCTGGGACACTCTGACCAGCCCCGAAAGAAGAAGTGAGTGGGCCCCGTGCCATCTGTGGAACAAACACTGGATAGCCGCAGCGCAGGGCTTAGAGTGAATCGGCTTAATTTTCTTTGACCTCAGGACTACATGGATGCAGGGTATGGGGTGTTACCCTGATATATTTCCACCCAGTTTCTTGTTGGGGGGGGTGCCATTTTGTCTCAAGCATGAGTGTACATAGCTGCAGCCATCAGAGAATCCACAGGTCAGTGTGGAGAGTATATTCTCTACCGAAAAACAAAATACAGTTTCTTTTTCTTCAGACAGAAGTTGGAGATGTTACTCTTACCTTGAAATGTTTCGACTGTCGTCTGCAGTCTCCCTCCAACTTATGTCAGAAGAAAAAGAAACCGTATTTTGTTAACAATAAGAAGACAGAATGAATTTGTTTGAGCTGTATTCTCTACCCTCATGGTCTCTGTATGTACAGTAACTGCTTGAATTAAAAAGTTATTCATTAAAGGGAGAACTTTAGCAGTTATGAGACCAAAATGCCAGGTGTTCAAAAAATATGTTTTCTGATATTAGCAATCATACAAAGCTAGATCATGAAAGAAATAACATTGTATAATGCATTGTTTTTTTTACACCCCCCAAGTAATGTCAATCATTGGTCACTGGCCACTCTCAATGTCAACAACTGCAACAACACAGATGAGTAAGTTTCCAGCACTAGATGTACAGTAGTGTAGACAATAATAGTTTATTTTTTCCCCACTACATTTTTTGTAGTTTACCACTGCACTCCCTTACATCCCCTTTAGCGTGTGTTTTTTAAACTAATAGAGACATAAACAGTTAAATTGAAAAAGAAAAAAAAAAACACACCAACACAACATCTGAATAAAAACACACATTAGTTCAACATAATCTAGATTGCGATCAACTTCCTCATCAACTGCTGTAGATGGCATTCTAAAGCATAAGTTAACCAAAATGCTAGGATTTTTAACTATTGGTGTGTTACCCTTCTACCAAACAGTTGAGGGAAAACAGTTCAAAGCACATTACAGTTACTCTTGAGGGAAAGTACATTACAAGTGTGAGCACAGCATACTGAGAGGTCTAGGATACCATTCTGCCCTCTGGTGATCACTCTGTACAATAACATCAGTAAACTGCCTTTATAAGATGAGCTGTTTTACGAAAGTAGTATTGCATCTGAAAGAGGCAATTATTATTAAAGAGGGGCTCGCAGTTCATTCTAGCACCATTATTTCCACAATTCACAAAAAGCCATTACAACCCAATTCTTCCCATTTCTTCTGGAGAAGTGTTTCTTTATCTTTTTTTATTAGGATCCAGTTCAGACGTTCTTGCACTATTAACAGAGCGGCCAAACCAACCCATTTTCCGCCCAGAGCACTTGTTTAATAAACACTGTTCCAGTTATCCCGCTCGAACCTTGGCTGTAGTCACTGATAAGAAACGTCATTGCCTAGCTCTTTAGAGATTAGTCATAGCATTCCCGATAGCACTGTAGACTTTGTTCATGTTGAATCGCTGTCCAGCTGAATACAAAAATATACCGTTTAGTAAAAAAGAGGACAAGAAAGATGAAATAAAAGACAAGAAAGACCAGAACAAAGAGGAAAAGAAGGTTGAGAACAAAGATGACAAGAAGGAAGAAAAGAAGGACGATAAAAAAGATGAGAAGAAAGATGACAAAAAGAAGGAGGAGCCACCGTAAGTATCAAGTCAGAGGTGCTTAGTGGTGGGCTAGTAGGCTACTGCTAAAAGTCAAAGGTAGGATAGTGGGCTAGTGCTAATAGTCAGTGGTGGTCAGTGGTAGGCTAGTGCTGATAGACACTGTAGACAATGTGTAGATGGGTGACAAATTAATGGCGAAATCAACATAAACAGACCTAGTAAGGTGTTTGGCTTCCAAGAGCTACCAGATCAGTTTCAACACGCCTAGGCATAGAACAAGTGTAAAGCTTTACTGTAGGCATGGAGTACCTTTCTTCTGAGAGATATTCTCTCATGTCGTGTTTCGATGATGGCGATGGACAGCCCTGTCTAACACATTGTTCCAAAATATCCCATATGAGTTCAGTTGACTTCAGATCTGGTGACTGTGCAGGCCGTGGCACATGCTGAGGATAATTTTGATACTCATGAAGCCATTCAGCGACACCTAGTGCCCCGCGGGGCTTGGGCTTTTGTCACACTGAAAGAGACCCCTTCCAACATGATAGGAATGCTTCATCATGAGATATTACCGTAAGTTGATCACACAGAATGACTCGACACTGATTTGCAATGACCCTTCTGCTTTTAATGGTGCAGTAGGTACCTTTCATAAAAATAACTTTCTTTCAATTTTTGCTGAAACTGTCACTCTATACTGGCAGTTGACCAGTACATGAGTCTGCTAATCTGTTAAAAAAAAAAAAGAAGGTACCTTTAGCTCCTCCCATTACCCCTAATAGCATTCACTAGAATCCACCACGCCAGAGCAAAATCTACCAATCAGACCCAGGAGGAGTTTCTATTGCAGTCAATCACTTCTCATGCTCATGCTATTCAGCCCCCCTCCTCCAGTCTGCTCCCTTGCTCTCCTCGGGACTAGCCCAATATCATCTGCTCCCTGTTTGTAGAGGACTTTTGAGATAAGATGGCAGAGAAGCAAAAGTCTAAAATGAAGAAATTCCCCATGCTTCCACTGCCAGCTCATGAAGGCATTAAAGTGTGACTAAGACAAAACCAGTATTAACATTAACTGACAGAGCAGCTTTTCCAAGGTGCAGACCGTTAGCTGGCTAGCTACGTTACAGGACCTGAAATGTTTTTTAAAAAAAATATGAAGTCATCAAAATTTCTGCTGGTCAGGGAATCATCCCTGCTTCGTTTCTGTTCGATTTGATATCCAAAGATTATGCTTATTGCTTAGATTGCTTTGGTAACTAAGATTCCATAGCTCTTAAGTTACTGCGATGTTGCAGTCTGGTTAACTTTAGCTTGTTTCCAATGCTAAGGCTGCTGGCAGAGACGGTTGCTGCTGGTTCATGATGTTTTATCAGCTAGCTACAGAGTGGCTGAAAACGTCTTCGTGAAGTGCCCAGGCGGTGTTATCAGATTGGCATTCTTCATTATATTCATATATGCATGTGTCTCATCATAAACGTTCTTATCAGTGTTTTACTGCTTAGTTAGTGCTATTATTTAGCTTCCACAGTTTCTGTTATCAAACACCTCAGCGCTACACTAACTGCATGCTAGATAGTTGTTATGCTAAATGGACTTAGCTGCCAATTACATTTATGGCAAAAATATGTATTCCTGTCACTCTGATGGTGTATTTGTCAATGCGAAGGCTGCAGTTGTTGGACAACAGTGTTGATATTTCACAACGGTAGCTAATGTCTAAGCGTCATGTTGTATACCTGGTCTCTTTAGTTGCCATGGTTACTAGCCTGCATGCTCATGACAGCTTCTTCTGCATGGATGGCCTTTGAAGGCAGAGCTGAAGCACAGCGGAGAGAGAGACCTGAAGGTTGTACTTTTTCAATTTCTCAAGCAAAGGGCACTCTCTTTTCAAACTTAATGACTGCAGCTTTAGGGGGACAAGTAGAACAAACCATGCCAGGAAAATGAACAGAAGTATCTACGCTTATGATGCTTGCCCGCCCACATTTACTCAGCCGCTTTTGTAATTTGTCACCGGTCTGTAGGTGTGCATTTTTGAATCCTTCAGTACATGAAGGATATTTCATACAATACTCATACATAAGTATTTGGACAGTGAGCCAATCTGATTTGATTTTGGCTATTTTCTCCAACAAATGGAAATGGAACAATTAAAATGAGATGAAAGTTGGGGTCACTCACTGGGTGATCTTCTCAGGAATTACAGCCATTTTTGTACATAATGACTGTCCAAATTCTGATGAAAAACACTGCTTTTATGGTCAGATAAGCCTTGTGCCAAGAATTGCAAACTTGTGCTCTGAACTTGAGGAATGCTGAGTACTAGGAAGACTGTTCCAAGTATTGACAGAAGGGGCCATTTTGCGTTATCTATCCAAAAGGAACACCTGCCTATTGTGGAGTAGTGGTCCCTGGGGAAGTGGGTATTCTCTTTCAGGTAGATCTCTATGGAGAAAGTGGGTACACTGTTCTATGCATCTCAATGGCATTTTAGCCGATAGGTGGATATACTGTAAATTGTCAGAAAAAGAGGTTGGTATACTCTATATACCTGCATAAACCCTCAACTACACCACTGCCTGCCTGATAAGTTTAATGTGACGTAATGAGTGATGTCTCCTGCTTTTCAGAAAAGAAGTCTGGATTATGGACCCAGCAACAGACCTATACTACAGATGGCTAACAGTAATTGCTATTCCTGCCTTTTACAACCTGATGATGCTCGTGACAAGGTTTGTATGCATGTGCCACTTCATTGGCTTCAGGGAAATGCTCACTTTGATTTTTAAAATACTATGTGTTCGTTTCAGTTTGAATGGCCAATGCTTATTTTATGTGTGAACAGCATTTTGGGCAATTACACACTCATTTGCCCCCCTCAGCAAGAAAGTGCAGTCGCAACTTCTTACCAGATTGTATGAATATTGACAGTATTCATTTTCCTTGAGTTCAGACAAAATCAAAACAGTTTTTTAATTGCAGTTGATTCATGGAATTCCTACAAAACACATTGGTCCCACTTAAATTGGCTTCTCTGATATGATTCATATCATTCGGATTGACTCCAAGGATGCGCTTTAATGGACTTCAGTGGGATGATTCAGATCATTTTGATCACCTCCAAAGACCTTCTTTAATTAAGTTTATTGAGATGATTCAAGTCTGATCAACTCCTCGAACCTCCGACAGTGAATTTCAGTTGGGATGATTTAGATCATATAGATCAACTCCCAGAACCTGCATTAATGAACTTCCTTAGGATGATTCAAGTCATTCTGATCAACTCCTAGGGCCTGCTTTAATGAACTTCAAGAGAGCTACACCAAGCTCTGGCTGACACTGGACTACTCCTCAGATGTGATCTACATCTTTGACACTTTTGTGAGAATGCGAACAGGTGAGGAACCTACAACGAATAAGCTGCATTTTTAGCAGTATGTATTTGTCTTGTGGACTAAAATATGTAACCCCAATTTGGAAAAAGTTGCCATATTGCAGAAAATGCTAAAAAAAAATTTAAAGAATACTGAAATACTGAAAATGGTACAAGACACTATGAGATGTTCTCCATGAATTTAAATGCTTATTGAAAATTTACGTGATGACTGCAAAAGTCCAAAAAAGTTGGCAGTTGACCTCATTTTTCCCACTGTGTAACATCACCATGCTTTTCAATCACAGGCAGTAAGCATTTGAGTACTGAAGACACCAGTTGGTCAGGTCTAAAAAAATGGGAGTTTCCTCCAATTTCTTACTTATGCAGGTCATCTACTGCAGGGCTTTCATTCATAATGCAGCATATATTCTCAGTCAAAGCCAGATCAAGACTCTTCGAAGGCCAATCTAGCACATGCATGCTCAGCTTATGCAGCCTTGCACTTGTAATGGATGCAAAATGTGATTTGGTGTTGTCTCGCTGGAAAATGCGGGGATGTCCCCAGAAGAGATGACATCTAGATGTCAGCATATGTTGACTTGAAATTCATACACATCTTTGCCATGTGCCCTGATGCAAATCCATACCATGACAGATGCTAACTTTTGGTCCTGACACTGATAACAGCATGGGTCCCTGTCATCTTTGGTCAGGAGAACAGGTTAAGAGCACATCTGTTGGCAAATTGGCAAGCCTTGACCAATCTTTGCTCGTGCCGATGTAGACCTTTTTTGGAGGCTCCTTTTATACTACAACATGATTAACTTATCAATTCAACATCACCTTATTATTGCAACTTGTTACACCATTATTAGTCCTACATTACCCCTGTGCCAACTTTTTTGGTCTGTTGCAGTCATCAGGTTTGAAATAAGCACACATTTTCTGTCAACTATTGAGTTATAACATCAACTGATGGGTTGTCAGTGTGTTTGTGATTATTTGCATTTTCCCTTATAAGCCAGCTTTTATGGAATTGGGGTTGGGCATGAGTTATATAGCTACGGTAGTTATTGGTATTGGTATTGTAGATGCAAATTTCTGAAAATATTTCATTCATTGCAAAAAATATTCAAAATACTGCAAATTCTTAAATGGAGGCAAGTCTGTTTTGGTCGAACACTGAAATGTCTTTTTTTTATTAACAGGATTCCTTGAACAAGGATTGCTTGTAAAAGACCCAAAAAAATTAAAAGATAGATACAAGAAAACCAATCAGTTCAAGTTTGATGTTCTCTCCATACTTCCAACTGATATATTTATGTTAAAAATGGGGTACGACAATCCTGAGTTGAGATTCAACCGCCTGTTCAAAACTGGACGCCTCTTTGAGTTCTTCGACCGTACAGAGACCAGAACCAACTACCCCAACATTTTCCGAATTAGCAACCTTGTCCTTTACATCCTTATCATCATCCATTGGAATGCCTGCATATTTTTTGCCATTTCCAAAATCATTGGCTTTGGATCAGACTCTTGGGTGTACCCCAATATTAGCCACCCAGAGTTTGGGCGTTTGTCCCGCAAATACATTTACTGCCTATACTGGTCCACTCTCACGCTCACTACAATTGGGGAGACACCTCCACCGGTCAATGACATCGAGTATCTGTTTGTTGTCTGCGACTTTCTGATTGGTGTGCTCATCTTTGCAACCATTGTCGGTAATGTTGGCGCCATGATCTCCAACATGAACGCATCCCGTGCCGATTTCCAGGCCAAGATTGATTCCATCAAGCAGTACATGCAGTTCCGTAAGGTCACCAAGGACCTGGAGGCCAGGGTCATCAAGTGGTTTGACTACCTCTGGACAAACAAGAAGACCTGTGATGAGAAAGAAGTGTTGAAGAACTTACCAGACAAGCTGAAGGCTGAGATTGCCATCAATGTTCACCTAGAAACACTAAAGAAGGTGCGGATATTCCAGGACTGTGAGGCTGGCCTTTTAATTGAGTTGGTGCTCAAGCTACAGCCACAAGTCTTCAGCCCCGGAGACTACATCTGCAAGAAGGGCGACATCGGCCGAGAGATGTACATCATCAAAGAAGGCAAGCTGGCAGTTGTAGCAGATGATGGGGTAACACAGTTTGTGGTGCTGAGCGACGGCGCCTATTTTGGAGAGATCAGCATTCTGGGAATTAAAGGTAGCAAAGCTGGCAACCGGAGAACGGCCAATATTCGCAGTGTGGGATACTCTGACCTCTTTGCTCTCTCCAAGGATGACCTGATGGAGGCCCTGACTGAGTATCCTGAGGCCAAGAAGGCCTTGGAGGAGAAAGGGAAAGCCATCCTGATGAAGGACAACCTGATCGATGAGGCGGTGGCCAACGCGGGAGCTGACGTCAAAGACCTGGAGGACAAGGTGAACCAGCTAGAGACCAATCTGGAGGTCATGCAGACCAAGTTTGCCAGGCTGATGGCGGAGTACATGGCCAGTCAGTGCAAGATCAAGCAGAGAATCGCAAACATGGAAAACAGGGTGAAAACCCTCCGGTCCGAGGACCTCTCTGAGGTTGTCGAAGACAAAAAGGACAAGTAGTACACATGCACAGTCTTACCCTTGTGCATTTATACAAAGCCTGAATTGGAAAAATAAAGAACTTCTTGAAACATGTAACAGTACAAAATATATACTTTCAGGGTTTTATACACACAGCCATTCAGGAATGGAAAAATCATTGAACAGATTCAAAGTCATTCCTAAATATGCAGTTTTCACGGCTGTAAGTTGCTTGAAACCATTAACTGCACATCAACCCCAATATTTCAATTTATTTATGCATTGGAAGTGCTTGAGGTTTTGTGGCCAAGAGTCACTTTTGTGGCTTTTATGGGGGCATTTTCAAGGCCATCTAAAGAATAAAAATTCAATTAAATTATATCCTCATATGTTTAAGTCCCAGTTCTAGTGTACCAATCTTGTACTGAGAACTGAGAATTTTAGAGGTTCATTTCAAACATGAAAATGTAAATATGTAAAGTACGCATTTCTTTCCTCATCCTCAGATTAATCCGTGTAATATTTATTGAGGAACTTTTTAGACCTCACTTAGGAAGAGCATATATGATTTTTTTACATCCCAAAATGATTCTCAATAAAATCTGTCAAGAAAAGAAATGGGTTGAAGGCACAGACTGCATACCTTGAATAGGAAGCATCACATAACCTACATAAAGAAATAAAATCTGATTTTTTTATTTTCTGCTTTTACACAAAGAACACTTCCACCGGGTTGAGATATGTAGGTGAAGCATGATACAATAGCACGGCAGAAGAATGCATTGTGCATTGATGACAGTTGTCAACAATGCCCTTGGACAGAGAAAAGGTTTCTGCACTGTATGAATACATCTTGATGTGCTTTACAGATTCAAAGGAAATGCACACACTCATATTGCATGCGGATGGTTTGAGAACTGGTCTAACTTGAGGGCTGGTTTAATAGCCATTAAAAAGCCTGAATTCATTTCAATGTCTGCAATGTAATCCAAGTTTCTAACATTTTAGCAATGTATGCTAAGGGCAAAATAAATATTACTGGGTTCAATTTTCCCCTTGTATGATTTTGTAAAGTAACAGAAGCCCCTGTTCTTTAGGGACTGAGAAGAGTGAACCTATGCAAAAAAGTATATGGGGCAAAGCCTGTGTAATGAGAAGGATTCTAAGTAAAGCCTCTGCTATTGTTCAACAGCTATCATTACATTAATTTGAGGTCATACTGCAATATTGAAAGCTGGTAGGTTAATACCCACAGCTTCAAACACCACTAGAGAAACTATGCACTTTTCCCATTTTGAGATCTGTGCAATGAAATGTAAAGTTGCCTTCAGGCATTGTCACGACAGGGCCCATCTACCCAGACATATAATCGCTAAGGACTCCAATCTCTGCACTTGGCAACAAACAATGGGGCTGGGAGGAGCTATACCAGCTTCACAACAGCAACCAGCTACTCTGCAAACAGCCACTCGACAGTGGCAATGAAGCGCAAACACTTCACCAGAAAATTCAAAAAGCTTGGATTTGCTTGAACAAGGTCTATGCGATCCACTTAATGGGCGAGAGCAGTCCTGCTAGATGGAGAAGACCAAAGACTCGGAGAAGTCCCACAGAATCATCAGCTTCCACTGGAGAGAGGAAGCCAAGCTGAGGAGGCAGCTCAGCTCACTGGAGTCAATGAAGAGGCAGGTAGAGCAGTCTTTCTGTCTGGACCAGAGGATCCTGTGCAGCCGCTTCCAAACCAAGTTACGCAGATCTGCGCGCACCTGGGCAAGGGTGGCCAACAGTGACGAGGTGCTCATCGGGAGACTGGCAGATGAGAACTTCTGTTTCAGCCCGACTCACGGAAATGTTGCGGAGCGGAGCACCAGCCAGTACGGTCATTATCTCGAGAGTCTGGAGCCCCACCCCACCGGAGGAACACAGGCACGCCGGTCACAGTCTGCTTATGCAAGGTCAGTCCTGCCCAGAAAAAACTCACAATGCATATTGCCCAAGCGAGAGGGGGATATTTTGCTGGAGCAGGCCCGTTCACAATCGAGCCAGCCGTCATTTCGCAGGGTGGCCGTCCCCTCGTCCCAACGCCACTGCTCATCTGCTCTGACACCACTCAAGAGAGCCGTTGAACCACACCCGGCTACCGCAACAGTGACCACCAAGGACACTGAGGAGCTCCCTGGCCACCTTAAACCTACAGCGGAGGAGTCGGGGGATAGAGCCAGAGAAGCAGTTACGGACGACTCTCCAATTCCAGCCTCAAAAGCCAGCTCTGAATTGACCAGCAAACGCTTGCAAGATGTCACCTCAAAACCTAAGTCCCTGGAAGACCCAACTGCAAAGACACCTGAAGGGGAAGAGGTGGAGAAAAGCAGGGGAACAGAAAAACCCTCCACTGCCGACACCAGAGGACCAGAACTAACTGTAAAGGTGAACCGCTTTGTGGAGAGGGTGAAGAGCATGAAGCATCAGGGTTCCATAATGACAGACTATTATGCCCATAAGCTCAGGGAGAGCCTTAGCAGCAGGAAAGAGGCTCTACGGGTGATGGAGGATGACCTGGACAAGTGGTGCCTGAGGGGGAGCGAGCGGAACAGCCGGAGCATCACCATCCCAGGCCTGGACTCAGCGCCTCCCCAGGACCCCACTTTCTACCCCCCCGCAGACCTCCTGTATCTGGAGAGCTATGGCGCGCTCCTAACCCGGGAGAACAGAGACAAGAGGAACTGGATCAACAACAACCCTTACAGCAGCACAGGGCCCTCAGCATCTCTGGGATAATCCCAACAAGAAGCGCTGCAGTCTGCAAGCATTGGGCCATTTGTGCAATAATTTCTGGCCAAAAGCACTCCAGCAAAGAGTGAAAATCATCGGAGAGTCCAAGGGGGAAAATCAACTTGGAAGAACTTCTCCCCAGGATTTGGTTCCAATCACCAGGATTTGCTAATCAGCAGTCGGCCAGCCAGCAGGCGAGTCTGAGTGAAATCACCTAGTTGAGTTTATGATTTGAGTTTGGGAAACATGAGGCAAGTCCTTTACTTTGACTCATCCCTGGAAATTCAACTTGTTTGAAGTACAAACTGTCAGAATTAACTTGAGGGTCAATACATTCACATCCCAAGAGCCATAAAATATGATTTTTTAAATTTTATTTTCAAAACCGTGCAAAATACTTAGGGACTGCACTGTACATAAGATCAGGTGAATGCTTCAACTTAACAGTTCCACTGATTCCAATAGAGCTGCTCAATGGTGCATAAAGCCAGATCACAGAGGTGGCCGACGGACTGTTTTTCAGCACAAGAGCCAAAATAACTGCATTTTTTATAAAAAGTTTGACCAAAATAATTTGGTCAAAAAAAGCAGTGAAAAAGGCAAATTGCAGTTATACAAAAAGTTCAGTTTTGGTGGTGAAACTCTCAAGGTTTTATGAATGAGGACCACCATATACACTGTGTATACTCCAACTTAGCTTTTTTTTTTTTTTTTTTTTGATGCAGATCTGTAACCTGTGGCTGGCACTGCACCAGGAAAGAAAAAAATGGAATTAAAAATTATGGACTTAAAATAATGTTCTTGGCCTGCGTCTTTCTCAAAAGAATTCCACAAACCATTTAGGAAAATGTTCATAATACCTTGAAAGCTGAATGTACTGATGATTAACCTTTAGTGTTGATAAATTTACCAAATTTAAACTTGCTTTTCAAATAATAAAACCAACTGCTTTGACCGTAATTGTTATGAGCTATGAGTAAAACACACTCCTACGCTGCTGTGGTGCATTCTGTTCCTCCTGTGAAACATGTCAGTGCTGAAACATGAGATGATGGGTTTGGTGAAAGCTCTGCCTCAGTCAACACTTGGAACTGTCCTTGATAAGTGCATAGAAAAATTGAGACCATTCAAAACTTTCCCCAAAACACAGAATGCAGACTCGTTTGTTACGTGACCAGAAATCGCAGGCACATCTAAGTCTCTAAAGCTACATTCACACAGCAAGCCAAAGTGCTCAATTCTGATTTTGAAAATTCTGAATCAGAATTTTCTGTGAGGCTGTTCACATTGTTATTTCTAATGTTGCTTATATCTGACACTAATTAGAAACACATTACAACCTGAACCTGCACAAACTAAGTGCACCCTTCAACATGTTAAACACACAAGGTATGCCCGAAAACCCATTCATGTTTACTACACTGCTGACATAAAGCTGTACATGAAATCTGTAGTATGTCAAAATTCTCTGAAAGGAATAAACTGCATAAATGATATCCAGATGGCCTACTGCATATGCTCACTCCTGAAAACGAAACCTTAAATAAACAATATATAAAACTGACAAGAAAACTATATTCACCTGTATTGAAATATTTATAAATATCACCAATTCTGGCAGAAAGTCATGTATTTTTTTTTTTCTTGGGGGACGGTTCCGCTGCATCAGGGCTGCCCAACCCTGTTCCTGGAGAGCTACCATCCTGTAGGTTTCTGCTCCAACCCTAATTCAACACACCTGATTCAGCTCATTAGCAGCTCGTCAAGATCTGTAACTGGGAAAGCAGGTGTGGTTTGCTTTGGTTGGAGTGATAACCTTCAGGATGGTAGCTCTCCAGGAACAGGGTTGGGCTGCCCTGCGCTACATCATGAGTGAACTGGGACATAAGATGGGTGAAATGGCAGCCGTGGAGCAAATCTGATACCTTGCATACAGTGCTGATGGATACACGTTTGTACTTCATCAGAAAATTGAGAGGCAAGGTAGCACAACCCCGCCCCCCGCCAAATCATTCACAAATTCATATTTCAGTGGCATGACCCAAAGAACACACAAAGATATGAGTCAAGGAATCACTCACCTGTTTGATCCCATTAACCCGGAGATGCATCCCACTCACATAGAGCGATATAGGAAGGCGGTCGCCATGATTTCCTGTTGAAGAACTGTGCACATGTCAACGCATCATAGCCACAGCTGAACACTTCTCTCCACCAAGCCCCTGACCCTGTGGCTCATTTAATTAAGCCTTAGTCAACTCAATGAAATCAAAATGTACTCTTTCCAAAGGACAAGATGAAAATCGCAGTCACTTTTATTGAGCATTATGATTACACACCATGCTTTCACCGTTTCCTTCTCAATAACTTCTCACCATCTTCTCTCAGCCCCCGAGAATAGCTTTGCACATGTAAACCCGACAATTAACAGCTTCCCTGTGGAGATCTGTTTAAGGTCACATTTTTAATTAGCTGGGCTCAGGTTGAAATACCTGGTCTTGCAGCACCATCAGTCAGTAGCAACATAGCCGCGGGTATGAGAGGATGAAACGGTACAACAAAAATAAAATGGAGAATCCAACAGTGTGACCAAGGCAAGGGGAGCAGTGGTATGATCCCATATTGGGGGGGGCAGTGAGTGGTATAATCCAACTTACTTGACAGTCTTCCACAAAAACAAGAGAGTACCCTGATGAGAACACAGAGTCAGCGTAACCTTCGAAAGGGGAAAACAGCAAGTAAAACAATAAAACAAGCCAGAAAGCCCAACACAGTGTGGAAGATGGCATTTCACCATTGGCTTTCAGAATATTTAATATCTAACGGTCCTAAAAAAGACATTCCTCAGGAAATCTTCCAAAAAGCAGGAGCATATGTGGCCATCCAAACCTGTTGAGTAACAAACATCCTCTCTTGATCCAAAATCTGTGCAGGTTAATGTTCCGGACAGTGAAGGTCATCCAGTTCTCAGAGAGCAAAAGGTCTTCAACTTAAAATCCAGGTGGAGGACATCAACCAAACATAGCAGCACAAGTTGCCAAGATGGTGCTTTTCTGGTTGCAGTTGCATGAGAAACACAGACCCGGAAGAACACACAGTGAATAGATATACTCTGGAAGCCAAAATCCCAAACATAAATTGGCACTATGTTGTTCTCTCAAGAGTAATTTTGAGCACACAACAGCAGAATTAAATAACATTTTAAGGTCCAAAAGAGCACATTTCTAAAAATAAAATTTAAAAAAAAAACAGCAAAAGCTTTAAGATATATCTACCAAACTCACCATTGGTAGCCTTTATGGGGGGTATTCACATATTTTGGCACTACATCCAAAATACATTTTTTTTTTTTTTTTTTTTCATAGAATAACCCTATAGGTGCCTTGAATAAATCAATGCTGGTAAACAAGGAAGACTTGTGATTGATGTTTGCAAAAAAAAAAAAAAAAAAAAAAATTTACGGTAACAGGCAGTAAATAATACGCATCACAAACATTCTGAATTTCTTAAGTGCACTTTCACACGCAAGACAACACCACATCAATCTCTGAGCTCTTCAGGACTCCAGCAGGGTTGAAAACAAAAATCTTTTTCAGGGGAAAGGGACAGGCCAACACCACCCTCCTCTAGATGACCTCTACATCCCTTTTGCAAAAATGAACCTCGAGAGGCCAGAATTACAGGCGGGGTGTTTTCCCCCGTTTCTGCTGCAGCCGGTTAGTGGCAGGTCAGGGCAGGGACAGAGAGTGAAAGGGAACGTGGGATTGGAGCGTCACAGATATCCCTCCCACTGTCACTCAGTGGCGTTGTGGGAAAGTAACATCTGACAGCAGCATTTTCAAACGAGGTGGACCTCGAGTAAACGAGGAAGGTGCTACACAACTCCAAAACCATCTAGGAAGTGAGGGAGGACACAGAACATGAGAGAAAGCACAGAAATCACCAGAGATGAAGAGGTTACATTCATCTCAACCCCATCGCCCCAACCGACCAACTGCATTTCTTTTTCTTACAAACACTGATTTTGCCCCATCGTCCACCCAAACCGTCCTCCAACTCCCAGAGGAAAAAGATGTGAACATTAACCCAGAAAACACATTAGATGAGCCGATCTGATTCAACCCGTAAAATTAATAGGAAGAAACCTTTCTGTTCAGACAAAGGGGGTAAGGGGTGGGGGTGTCACAAAGTCAGAAGAGAAGGGACCCCCAAAATATAAGATGCATTGGGCGGTGGCTCTGAGGTTCCAGCTTGTCCTGGGTAGAGCTGAAGGTATGCAGCATCCAGCCGAGGGGCTGTAGGACCCTGGGGCTCATATTCTTCCCCTCCTTCAGATTTTCCCACCTCTGAGTGACGGGCAGCGTGCGGCTGCAGTGCTCCTGGGTGCCCCCCACTCAAAGCATGCCAAACCCTTTGGCGTAAGTGATGGCTTTCAGCAGTCTCTCGCGCAGTTTCTCCCTGGTGGAGTATTCCGGAAGGAGGAGCACATTGAAACAGGTGTGAGATGTGGGTAACCTGGCGCAGGGAGAGAATGCAGTGAGGATCAGCAGTTACATACTGCTACATACTTCTTTACAGACTACTCCATTTAAATCAGCAAGCTGCAGTCTCTACAGGTTTAACTCCAGGCCTGGAGGGCTGCAGTGTCTGCAGGTTTAATTCCAGAACTGGAGGGCTGCAGTGTCTGCCGGTTTAACTCCAGTCCTGGAGGGCTGCAGTGTCTGCAGGTTTAACTCCAGACCTGGAGGGCTGCAGTGTCTGCCGGTTTAACTCCAGTCCTGGAGGGCTGCAGTGTCTGCAGGTTTAACTCCAGACCTGGAGGGCTGCAGTGTCTGCCGGTTTAACTCCAGTCCTGGAGGGCTGCAGTGTCTGCAGGTTTAACTCCAGACCTGGAGGGCAGCAGTGTCTGCAGGTTTAACTCCAGACCTGGAGGGCCGCAGTGTCTGCAGGTTTAACTCCAGACCTGGAGGGCTGCAGTGTCCGCAGGTTTAACTCCAGACCTGGAGGGCCGCAGTGTCCGCAGGTTTAACTCCAGACCTGGAGGGCTGCAGTGTCCGCAGGTTTAACTCCAGACCTGGAGGGCCGCAGTGTCCGTGAGGTTTAACTCCAGACCTGGAGGGCTGCAGTGTCTGCAGGTTTAACTCCAGACCTGGAGGGCCGCAGAGTCTGCAGGTTTAACTCCAGACCTGGAGGGCCGCAGTGTCTGCAGGTTTAACTCCAGACCTGGAGGGCTGCAGTGTCTGCAGGTTGAACTCCAGTCCTGGAGGGCAATGTAGTGTCTTCAACAGCTTAGAGGGTAGATGGACTTCTCAAATCACTCCTTTTTGATTTTATTTGAATTCTACACAATGTGCAATCCTTTTTGAAATCGAGGTTGTAAAATGATTGTATTTTTTTATTTTTGCATGCTTTACTTAACCAGGGCAGAGGTCCACTGTGAACATGCCTCTCTTTTGCAAAAACACTCAGGGAGAAATTCCAGGCAGATCAACTCTGAGTGGGAGAGCAAGTGAGGTTAAGCGCCCAGCAGAGGAATCAGGTTAAAGGCCTTGCCCAAGCACTGTCACGACGGAGCTCATTCATCTAATTTAGACCCAACTTTCTCCCTGCAGGTGCAACTTGGCCCCCCAGGGACTCAAAACAGCAATCTTACGGTGGCATTAGAGCACCTGCCCACCCACCACACACAGCCAGGAGCGAGGAGAGGCCCTATCCTGTAACTCACCTGTCCGTGTCAGGGCCATTCTTGGCAATGATCATCTTCAGCTTGCCCAGCCCTCCGACAGGTGCTCGGTCTGTGCCAGTGGTGAACTGCAGGAAAAGCCTCTTCTGCTCCTCCGTGAAGGAGTGCACCGTCTCCCAGAAGTCCCTGCAGCCGCAAGGAGCCGATCATATTCATAAAAATCATCAACACCATCAAAATAGTTAATATCAAACTCAAAATCATCATTGCCATCCTTTTCTCTGATCTTTTAAACACCGCTTTCTTGCAGGTTACATGTCATCTACTTTACAGTCTCGCAGCAGTTTCTGTTCAAACTGCATTTGAAACAACAATAATAAAGACCGTTTTACACTCCAAGCAGCTAAGTAATGTTTGAAGTATTCCAACTGTAAAAGAAATGACTATATAATAGGAAGCAGTCTCTATTAAGTGCGAGAATATTAAAGATGACACTCACTGCAAAAGGCGGATTTGGCAGAAACACACTCATGGGGATTTAATAGAGCTGGCAGTAAATCAGAGAAATACTGGTGCCAGAATTTTACTGCCAGAAAAGTACCCTTTCAACACCAGAGTCATTCTGAAAATAGTCTGCTACTTCTCATAATGAATTAATTTGAGCCGTCTTCTCTGAATCATTCACCACATTAAGCACGCAGATTCACTGACGGGAGCCAAATTAAAACCAAAGGGTGACATGAAGGGGACACAGGGCAACCCACGAGCTGCACTTTCAGCCTTCAAAAGGCAACCATAACCAAAACATTCTAAAGCCCTATGGGCAATTCCATAGTAATGTCAACCTAAGCATGAAAAAGTCAAGTTACTTTGTCCCCCAAATAAATGTTTTACGTGTACCCTTAGGTTGTGTAATATGGAGTGAAAATTTCAAAGGTAATATTGAAATTGCAAGTTATTACCATTACAGTTTTGGATGAATCCTCTAAAGGCCCCTTCACACTATAACGAATTGAAGAAACGAATGTGAACGAATTGCAAAAGTCTGAATTTGCACAAAATTCCCGACGAATAGATTCCCGGGAGCTGGACGGAACAAACTGACAACGACTGAAATGAATTCAAGACAACTTCAAAATGAATTCATAAGTTATCACTAACTTACACACTAACGAACCAGAGCCAAAGCTGAATTATCACACTAGCAACGACACAGGTTGGCTGACAGATCGTTACCACTATGCTAGAGATATAATAATAACTGTTCGCAGTAAAAACGCAACTCACAATTTGTAAGAACCTTGTTAATTCCTTATTAATTTGTTACCAATACACAGGAAGTGCGCCAAGAAATTGTCTCGCTTGTGGTGGACAAATGAAACCATTCAGGTTACCAACTGCTACCTTACTGCGGACGAACAAAACATTTGCACTGTGTTTACCGAGCTCCCAGGCTGATTACAAACTGTTCGTTGGCACACGCTGAAAAATTTTGTACATACACAAAATTTTTTTTTTTGCCACTCGGGGCGAACAACAACGTACAGGAACTTATTAAAACGAAGAAGAACGAATTCAAAACAATGTCCAAACTTCAGCGCTTAAAAAAAAAAAAGGAAATAACAATGGTGTCATATCCATAATGCTGCCTTTTCCTAACAAACATGTGAATAGACATATTCAATATTTCCATTTTTTGTTCATCCAGGCCTCCTATATAATGCAAATTCAGCATTTGACATAAACGTTAACGTTTACAAGATTCTTTGAAAGTTGTCGTCTCCCTAAAATGCCTGTCTTTTTGTGCCACATCCATAATTCAGGATATCTGTAATTCTTTCCTGACTTCATATTTTTGAAATTATTTTCTTTATCTTCCCACTCATCTAAGTTGGAGCGATGCAAATATGCAGCAATAGATCTCATCATATCAGAAATGTAATTTTGTTTCCAAAGTTTGCATCCATAGTGCAAGAGCTGCCTGTGCATGAACTTTGAGGTGCCCTCTGCAACGAACTCTCCCCTTTTTTTAAACATCAGCTGCTGGAGTTTATGGGTTTCAGACTTGGCCCTCCTAATTTTCATACTCCCAGTTTTTCTGCTGAGTAACTTACGAAAGCACAACTAAACAAATAAACAATACTACTTATACTCAAATAAAATTAATCTACCCAATAACGATGACTCCGCATTCAGCCCATTCACATGATCGCCTTACCTGATGATCCGGGAGTCTCTACTGTAGCCCCCATCATATTCCGTCGTCTCTTCAAGTGCTTGAAAATCGAGGTTCTGGATTTGGAGGAAAAAAAGGAAATGCATATAATAACTTCAGCACGGCAACCACCAAAACGGGACCGTCTTAACAAGCATTTTGGTCTTGGACATAAAATGCCATTTGTAATTCTATATTGCTAAATTGCACAAAAATATTGCCAATAATGTGATATTCTGACTCCTGAACAGGTTTGCCAATTGGGTAAGAACCTTGTTAAAGGTCTCCTATAATGTCAGCAAATGCGCAGCCAATTAGCCATGACAAGCCAATTCAAAATCTGTTCTTTGTGACCTTGGAATGGGAAAAGATCACTCGGAATAATGAAGCCACTGATTAACTGGCTGGCTTAGGTGGATCATTCCCTCTTGCCACTGGGCAGTCACTTCACCAAATGATGTCACAGAAAAACAGATTTTGAAATGGCTAGCAATGGCTAATTGGCTGTGCACCTGGTGACATGAGGCACTCTTAATCAAAACTGTGAGCTGAAACAAGGCAGTATTTCTTATTTAGTGCCCCTACTTGAAACTTTTTTTTGCAGAAAAATGACAATGGTTTACAGGTGAAAATACTGAAGCTGACTAAACTTGTGAGGTCTTACCCTGCTCCCACAGATAAGTAGTTCAATTTCCTCGGGTCGAAATAAGTACTTCAACGGTGACTCGTTTGTGACCATGTGAAAGCCTCTTCTAAAGGCCTTAAACTGCTTTTCCACACTTTTGTTGAGCATGTAGTCTGCATACTGAGAAACAAACTCCTGAGCAGAAAAGACAAAAGGAGTATTTATCCTTCTAAAACATTCTAAAACATTGAGAATAACAACCCTCATCCTTGTTCTGTGCAGAGCCCAACTTCATCTATCAAAGCAATAGTAAAGAATGTAATGCAACAAATGCAGCTTTATATAGTCACTTTGACAAGGAAACTTTTCTTCTTGTACCCTCAAATGAACTCAGCTTTTCATTTTCAGATAATGAGAATGCGACTCTTCACCAAACCCTCATAAATACTATCTGTCCATTTACCATTACTTCTTAGCTGTGGTTCTGTAACAAATCAATTTACTATAGTTAGATAACACAGGCCAAACAGTGAATTCAATTGACCTGAGGGAACCACAAAGCAACACATTCCCATCGTCACTCTGAAGTTGCAGGCTTCTCCAAGCGAGCGAGGAATGCGCATGGCCGCTCACCTTGCGGTTCTCGTTGGTGACGGGAATTTTGTCACCATTTTCCCTCAAGTCGTACATGAGGGGGTTTCCGAACAGGTCGGTTTGGGAGATTTGAAAGCTGATCATCATGTCCTCCTCCACACAGCCCTCATAGTCCAGCAGCTCCTTCAGACTCTGATAAAGAGCCTGAAAGGAAAGGAGTTTTTCACACATGGTTTTGCCGAATGCAGAGATTAATGTGGCAGTACATATCAAAATCAAAGCTGCTGAAAACCTATCATGTGGCGACTTGTTTAAAAGAGCTCCCGCAGGGGAGCTTTTGGATTGCACTGTATTTTAGCCCACAAATTTGGGTTTGAACACAATGGAAATTTACTGGATGGGAATCTGCGAGGTCTCGGAAGGTCCCCTTCTTGCCCATCAGCTTCCGGTAGACGACCATCGGAAAATGCACATCCAGGATACAGTTGTTATAAATAGCCAGGCCGAGGACGATGCCGATGAGAGTGAACTGGCCTTCATTCTCAAAAGACGATGGGTTGAACCAGAACAGCCTGGTAACTTCATCGTACGTGAACATTCCTGCAAAAGGGGCGACATCCACAGAACGAAGGATTGTTCAGAGAGCTATCAGCTTCACAAACACTGCTTTTCAAGATGGGTAAAGCAAGAAAAATGAGCTCCTCAAAAACAAATAGAGTAAAAACTTCACTGGGAACAATTAATGACTCTTAACTAAAGAAAAATTCCAGCAATCCATCCATGCTTTATCTAACCCTTTTCGTCTTGATCAGATAAGGAGAGAGGCAGGAATGCAAAATGCATCCAGGTGAGGCTGCCACAGCTTAATAGGAGACACGCATGATTTCCTACACCTTCATACGGATGGGAGAATCCGAGACTATGAACAGTCTTATAGTGAGGCAACACAGCAATTCAAGGTGTCTATGAAGTTCGTGTTACAGTTGATATCTGAATGGTTCTCACCTATGTCAGGGTTAAAGATCTCTTCCACTACAAGCTGAAAGAACTCTTTGGAAACTCCGCCTTCATCGACGCCTTGCTCCCCCTCAAACTCCACATAGAGCTGCTTCTTTAAGTCCGCAGGATTCTCCATGGCGATCATCTCCAGCTGCAAGCAGGCAACACAAAATCAATCATTATCACAGGACACACTCAAATGAAAACTACGCAAATAAACTGCAAAACATTAAAATCTAACTCAACAAATTGAAGCTCAGAAAACCAAAACTAATGCAAAAAAATAGGACCAAGGGTCCTGTAGCTTACCAGCAAGCAGTCTTACAGCGATGATACAAGTTATGAAAATTTTGTGTGAAGTTTGACATTTGAATTAATGAAAATCAATATCAAGGTCACTAAATAAAAGTTCACATACATTTATAAGACCTTTTGTAATACAATCCTAAGCTCTGAAGCAGTTTCGGTAATACAAGTCATTAAAATATGTCAATATGTATTCAATATGTCAATTGTGAACTTTAAAGGTCACAGAATGTCAAGTTGTGGTCAGCAAATGGACTTCATATATGACTTTCTAAATGTCTCTATAAAAACCTTGGCTCAATCTGTGACCATTTTGGTGATACAAGTCATTGTAATTTCACTGTGGAGTTTGACCCTCAAAGGTCACTGACAGTCAAGTTGAATGTCACCAAATGAAAGTTCATATGTGACTTCCTCGATGTCAGTAACACAAACGTAGGCTCCATCTGTGACCGTTTTAGTGATACAGGTCATTGAATTTTCACTAGGTCACATTTGAGCTTTGACGGTCAAAGACGAAGGTCACCAAATGAAAGTTCATATACACTACCGCTCAAAAGTTTGGGATCACTTGAAAATTTCTTTGTTTTCCAAAGAAAAATACATTTTCATGCATTTCACAAACATTTTTTTCCATTTCACAAACGATTAAAATTAATCAGATGATTTTCAAAGAATGATCTACATTTTTGCATAGAGGCCTATTATCAGCAACTGTCAGTCCTCTGCATCAATCTCCTGGTATGGCTGCTAATCCAAGTTAAGCATTTTATAAGGCTAATTGATTATTAGAAAACCCTTCTGCAAATGTGTTGCACAGCTGAAAACCGTTGAACTAATAATGGAGCGCAAAAGGGAGCATGGCATTCTTGAGGTTGGTTTAGTACCTGAAGCATCAGCAGTTGTTTGTTTGTTTACAGGCTCAAAATGGCCAGAAAGAAAGAACTTCCTTTAAAGACCTGTCAGTCTATTGTTGTGCTTAGAAAAGAAGGCTATTCAATGCGAGAAATTGAAAACTTAAAATCTCTTACCATGCTGTCAACTACTCCCTTCAGAGAGCAGCACAAACTGGCACTAACAAGGACAGAAAAAAGGAGTGGGAGGCCCTGATGCACAACTGTGCAAGAAGACAAATATCTGAGTGTGTAGTTTAAGACAAAGACGCCTCACAGGTTGTCAACTAGCAGCTGTGCTAAATAGTTCCCATCAAACACCAGTTTCAGTATCAACAGTGAAGGTGGTTTTCTTTGATGAAGGCAAAGTTTGAAGTACATATTCATCATTTTCCATTAAAATCATTATTTCTAACTCAGACAATGTCAGCACATTCTGTTCATTTGCTATATTTCCTATTCAGACTAATTTCATGTGTGTTTCCATGGAAAACAAGAAAATTTCCAAGTGATCCCAAACTTTTGAACAGCAGTGTATGACTTCCTATATGTTTGTAATACAAACCTAGACTCCATCTGTGACCGTTTTGGCAAGACAAGTCATTGTAATTGTATTATGTCAAGTCTGACCTTCAAATGTCATCAACAGTCAATCTGAATGACACCAGAAGAAAATTCATATGTGACTTCCTATGTCAGTAACACAAACCAAGGCTCCATCTGTGACCTTTTCAGTGACAGAAGTCATTAAATTTTCTCTAGGTCAAGTTAGACCGTCGAAGCTCAATATGTAGGTCACCAAATGAAAGTTCATACATGACTTCCAATACGTCTCCAATACAAACCTACACTCAATCTGTAACAATTTTGCTGATATAAGTCATTGAAATTTCACGCATAGTTTGGCCGTTCAAGGTCACTGAAGGTCAAGTTTAAGGTCACCCAATGAAACTTCATACATGACTTCCCAAATGGCCACAATACAAACCTAAGCTCTATCTGTAATAGTTTTGGTGATAGAAGTCATTGAAATTTCACTATGTGAAGTTTGACCTTCGAAGGTCAAGTTCAAGGCCACCAAATGAAAGTTCATGAATGACTTCCTATACATCTCCAATACAAACCGAAACTATCTGTAACCATTTTGCTGATATAAGTCATTGAAATTTCACTGTGAAGTTTGGGCATTCAAGGTCACTGAAGGTCAAGTTCAAGGTCACCCAACGAAACTTCATACATGACTTCCTACATGCCCGCAATACAAACCTAAGCTCTATCTGTAACAGTTTTGGTGATAGAAGTTATTGAAATTTCACTATGTGAAGTTTGACCTTCGAAGGTCTTCGAAGTTCAAGGCCACCAAAATGAAAGTTCATACATGACTTCCTAGAAGTGTTCAATGCACATATGTTCCCAATCTTCAATAATTTCAAGCTTAGAAACCTTTGAAAATTGTAACATTTTGCCTGACCTCAAGTTTGACCTTTCAAGGTCATTTGAGGTCAACTTTAACACAGCCAAAATATAGGTCATATATTACTTCCTATATGTCAGTAATACAAACTTAATCTCTATCTGCAACCATTTAACTTCCACAGGCAATTTGGCCCATTCTCCATAAGACCCAATGTTAAAGTACAGCGCCCCCACTAGACCCAGTTCCGTCTATTCAATCAAAATGGCACTCGCACTGTACATAAAGTGTATCAAGGTGAGTTGATTACCAGATTGAGAAAAAAAGTTCTCAGACAGTTTGAGAAATTTTTTTTTTGAAATTTCAAGTCATATCTTTTAACATTGTTAATATATTCCCTGACCTCGAGTTTGACCTTTCAAAGTCATCTGAGGTCAACTTTAACATAGCCAATGCATAGGTCATATATGACTTCCTATATGTCGATAATACAAACTTAATCTCTATCTGCAACCATTTGGCCTCCACAGGCCATCTTGCAAATTCATAAAGTACAGCGCCCCCAATAGACCCACTTCCGTCGATTCAATCAAAATGGCGCTCACACTGTACATTGATGGTACCAAGGTAAGTTGATTGCCTGATTTAGAAAAAAAATTTGTCATGCGGTTTTTGAGAAATAATTTTTTAAAATTTCTCAGTCCTATCTTTAACATTGAGGCCAAAATTTCGAGGGCCCATAAAACGGACAAAAATGATTCAATCAAAAATCTGAAAAAAAAAAGCCTGGAGATATGGTCTAGTAGTATGTTATTGCAAATTTACGCGAAAATTCATCAAGCCAAAAAAAAAAGAAAAAATGTTCTGGACGACGGACGCCACACCACGACAATAGCTTATCGGCCCATAGGGCCGGTAAGCTAAAAACTGCAGCCCAGTCAACCAAAAACTAATCCGATAACCTGCAGCATATTCAACCGGAAACTAATCCAACAAATTGCAGTGCAGTAAACCATCAAACTGCAGGGCAATTAACAGAAAACTGCAGTAACTCAAAAATTAACTCACTAAATTTCAGCACAGTCAACCAAAACCTATCCCAACCATTGACAGTACAGTAACTCAAAAATTAACTCACGAAATTTCAGCACAGTCAACCAAAAATTATCCCAAAAAACTGCAGCGTAGTCAACCACAACTAACCCAACAAACTGCAGCGCATTAAACTAATAACCAACCCCACAAACTGCAGTACAGTCAACAAAAATGAACCCAACAAACTGCAACTCAGCTCATTCAATCAAAATCTAACCAAACAAACTGCAGTTCAGGAGACCAAAACTATTCCAACAAACTGCAGCACATTCAACGATAAACAAACCAACAAACAGCTCAGTAAACCAACGAACTGCAGAGCTGGCAACTGAAAACTAACCCAAGAAATTGCAGTGCAGTCAACCAAAAACAATCCCAAAAAACTGCACTACAGTCAACCAAAAACTAACTCTACAAAATGCCGCACATCCAACTGAAACCAATTCGACAATCTACAATGCAGTAAACCAAAACTACACCAACAAAGTGCAGCACATTGATGATTATCCCCACAAACTGTAGTAAACTGAACCGAAAACTAACCAAACTGTAGCACGTTAAACTAAAAGCTAACCCATCAAACCAGCATATTCAACCAAAAATAGTGGCAAAGCCACTGTGCCCGCTTGGCCAAACGTGGCCAAAATGGAACGCACCCTAAGCCAAAGTATCGGACCCATTGGGCTGAAAATGGACGTTGGTCCAGACCTCATGATGTTATACACACATATGAAATATGAAAAGGATCGGTGAAAAACTGAAGACACTAGAGTGCAGACAACCCAAAAGGTAACGCACGCACGCACGCACAGACGCACGACAGACCACCACTAAAGACCCAGAGCATAGCATAAGCCCCTTGGGCTTTTTGGCCAAGAGGGCAAAAAATTTGAGCATCTTAGCTCATGGAATAAGGGAGCTAGAGCTGGTTCAAGTGTTGCAGAAAAAGCCGCCTGGTGGCCAAACCAAGAATCGCAGCAGGACCAAAATCAAAGTCGGGCTAGATCTTGGGCCCATATACATGCATATAAAATAGGAAAAGGATCCATAGAGAACTGAGGGCGCTATGGCGCTGAAACGAAATCGGCATATTTTACAACCTTTGACCTATATAACCTTTAAAATGAGGTCAAATCAAAAACCCATTAGATATATGATGAACCCTTGGCAGAACAACCTACAGTAAAAATTTGAGCATCTTAGCTCGTAGAATAAGGGAGCTAGAGCTGTTTGAAGTTTTGCAGAAAAAGCCACCTGGTGGCCAAACCAAGGACGGCAGCATGCCCGAAATCGAACTCGGGCTAGATCTTGGGCCCATGTACATGCACAAAAAATATGAAAAGGATCCGTGGAAAACAAAGCTGTATCGTGCTGAAACAACAATTGTGGACGCAATAACGCACGCACGCACGACAGACCACCACTAATGACCCTAAGCACAGCATAAGACCCTTGGGCCTGTCGGCCAAGCGGGCTAAAAACTGACTCTTCAAACTGCAGCAAACTCAACTGAATACAAACCCAACAAATTGTAGTATATTCATATTTATTTATATTCTGAACAGAGCAGGTACCTTGCTGTTGACGTTCAGGATAAACCTACAGAAGGAAAACCTATGATGACATCCAACACAGCTGTTATTGTGAAAATAATGGCGATAAGAAACATTTGCCAAAATAAAAGCAATAAAAGGCTTCACTACAGGTGAAGCCACTATGAGTGCTCTCACTGTAGGTCTGGATCAAAAACATCGTCAACCACCAACATCGGCTTCAAAAAGTAAACATGACCAGTGTGGAAAAAATAATAAGTAAATCAAATGGTAATTATTCCCAATGAATAAATCAGACAAAAATAACCACAGATAAGTGTTAATTTTGCAAAGGTTGCCACACCAATATGCTGACTCAGCTAACGATTCAGCATTTTCAACAAAAATGATTTCAGCACTGTCACACGCCCTCGAACAAGGATCCACAAATGTGGACCATGAATCCATATCCCAGGTAAGCATGTGAACACTCAGTGCCTCAGAGTGGCCGGACTGTCCTTTTCCTTGCATCCTAGGTAAAGACAGGATGGAAAATCAGCAGTTCATGAACTTTGTGAACTGCAATTTGAGGACCAGGGGCTGAGAGCATATTGTGAAAAGTGCCCATCCTTGAGATAAAATCAACACCAGAACCAAGTCACTCCAGGGTCTCTCCTAGATGTAGAGCATCAGGAGCTAACTGTGCTTGGGGGCAAATAAGCACAGAGCTGAGAACAACTTTGCTAAGACAACCAAGTAAACTGTGGCCTAAATCACTAGGAAAAGTACTTGTCCTCGACAATAAAATCAGCAGAATATAAATCATTTGGATGCGTAAATCAGGGCTCTCCACTATCGTTAATGACCGGGCGGGCCGCCCGTTCATTCTGAGTGATTGCGCAATCGCCGCCTGTTCATAATATATGCGCCCTTTGAGAATCCTCGGCCGCCCGGACAACAAAAAAAAAAAAAAAAAAAAAAACGGAGAATTTAAAGAGCTCCGGGTGACGAGCGATTGAGTGCGCAATATCAACGAAATAAAGCGCATCCCCCCCCAACCCAACAAAATAGAATGCGCCCCTCCCCAACAAAACGAACCCGCTCGCAAAAGAACGCCACCTACCGCCCGGTCATTGAAAATTTTAGTGGAGAACACTGTGTAACCAGGAAATCTGCTATATATTAATACTTTACAGCTTACAAATTCTACTACTTCAGTTTGTACCATTGGCAGTTTAAGTGTTGTTCATCTTCATGTTTTGCACACTTTCCCAAAACCTGTTACAAGTGGTAAACAAAATGAATGAGGACTCCATTACAAGCCTGATCACGAAGCTTACAACAGACACTACATAAAAAAAAGAAACATCTTCAGGGAAACAGAGTTTACAGCCTTGCTTCAGTCACCAGTCCAATCACAGTCAGGGATTTCAAACCAAATCAGCATGCATGACTTACCCTGACCAGAGCGTCGTCGATGATGTGATCCCTCCGCACCTTGAGCCGCAGATACGGGTTGAGCTGCTGCCCCTGGACCAGGCTGTACAGCACAGTGATCCGTCTCTCGCTGTACATGCGGATGCGGTTGTCATAATACAGTCCCAGGTTCTTGGTGACGGCATTGAGGATGAAGGGGCAGGTCATGAAGGAGAACTTATTCTCAGTCTCCACCTTGAAGAAGGTGTAGTCCTTGTCCATCTCCAGCACATCATTGAGCGGCTCGTTGATGAACTCCTCGAAAGGGATGAGTGGCCTCCTGCAGTCGGTGGTCTTCACGCCGAGCTCAGTTTCCAGAGGGTCCACCCGAGGGCCTTTCTTGTTTCGGCGCTCCTCCCCCAGCAGCTCCTGCAGGGTCAGCTCGCTGGACTCCGGCACGGGCTCCTCATCCTCATCCTCATCGTGCCCAGTTTCCAGGTCCCCTCCCAACACATTTGCATAGTAGACTATCTTCAAGCACTTAGTGGCCGCCACCACCGCGTCGTCGTCATTGACCAGGTTGCGTCCGCTGAACTCGTTGCTGATGACCTTGTAGGTAATGAGCTGCTGGAAGGTCTCGGTCATGCGGCGGACCTGTTCGGCGCTGTACCGCGACCACATCCGCGCCAGCTTGGCCAGTGCCGGCAGGGGCAGCTTGCTCATGGCCTTACAGAACAAAGGCAGTGCGATCTCCAAGTACTCGGGGCTGTGCAGGTTGCTGTTCTCCATGACGATCACAAACAGGTTCAGGTAGTTGGGGTCCCGTGAGTACACGTTGTGGTACGTCAGGTCGCACTCCACGTTGGGCGACAGGTACACCAGGGCGTTGAGGAAGGCCGCTTCCACCTTCTCGTTGGACAGCAGTTTTTGGTACACCCTTCGCACTGCGTCAACGTCTACCGAAACCTCGTCGGGCCCCAGCTTGGGGACGTTATTTTCCCTGTGTGCGGCGCCCTCTGCTGTCCCGGAAGAGGAAGCTTCCGAATCCTCTTCCATGGCGGTTACAGAGGATTCGGGGTTCTCCTTCTCATCCTCGTCCTTGTCCTCATCCTTGGCCTGGAGAGACTTCAGCTCCTCCTTGGTGTGCTGCTTCGCTCGGCGAAAGCTCTGTACCAAACCCTCGGCGCTGGAGAAGACCCTGCCGATGACGCGGATCAGGGGCGAGAAGTCCCCCTTCTCCCCACACATGTCCAGGATCTCATACACCTTCTCCTCCGTCAGAAAACTCAAATCTGTCATAATGCATTAAAAAGAATAATACAATAAGATACATTTTCATGCGATAAATATCCTTCAAAGACTTTACAGATGAGCCAAAAGCATAGTTTGCATCGATGTTCATGAGTATGTACACTGACATATTTGTCGGTGTTTGGCCTAAGTCCTGTCAAGCAACTCAACCCATTATGCATGCTTTTTTTGCGTGAAAACCTTATGTGCAGTCAATCCCCCTTTGCACCAAAATACAACACGGTTTTTCAGATTAGTCTCAAGGTTTTCGCCATTTATTGTGCCCAGCCATAAAATGGACGGGGATATAGGAATGAGTGGCGTCGATGCTTCCACCCACTCGCCTGCCAGGCTTCTACCCTGGGTCAGAACTCCTGCGCCGTTCAATATTTCTAAATGAAGTTGCCTAAATGGATACTTCTTATCGTGGAGATGTGCCTTTTAATACCTCTGTCTGTTCTCCTGTCCGTCCCTCCAAGGGGCGTTAATTCCTACTAACTTCACTTGAGTCGGCGCAGGTGTGGAGCATTATTAAGTTCATGTCGAGATGGTAACCCTAGATCAGCGAAAACTCTGGAAATTTGCATTGTGACTTGTCGCTATGGAACACAGCGATGGAGGAGAGTCTGCCCTTTACCTGGCACAGCACACCATGAGAATCATAACAAAGAAATTGAATCGACATTGTAAAAAGGCTAGCCTACATGGAAGAGTTTGTCTACGATATTCACACATATCAACTAAGTTCTTGTCATCGCTACACAACTACTACAGTAATCTGCTACACTCAGATTTACTCCACACAACAGTGAATGGAACTGAGCGCAAGGATCACAAGCTAAATAAGGCATTAAAGGAGGACTATACTGACCTACACGTTTTGACTTAATCTTATAGTAATTAACTCCAACATAATATCCACGGTCGATTTTTTGCCCATATATACCCAGTTCTTTTAAACAACCATTAATTAGTCGGAATTGCTATTTCCAGGAGGCCGCCATTAACGCCACAAGTGGCATGAGAACTTGCGAGATCATAACGTCACTGCGGCTGCCACATGCATTCATGTGCATGATGCATTCGATGTCAAAATGTCTGAATACATGGATATCTGAATAAATTAGACTACCATCCAATTTAAAATTGTTCATTGAGCAAATCAACTGTTTGATTGCAAATTGAGCTAAGTAAATGGGAAGGGGGTGAACGCAATTGTCGAGTAGAGGAGGATGATTTTGAAGACTTTAACTTCGCTTAGTTCAGCACGCAGTTTGCCTGAATGTGTTTGCTTGATTATTACATTTGGCCGTTGTGTGCGAATCTTGTTCAATTATTAAATAAAGAATGTTTAAAATTTGCGGCACAGATTTGCCTGAACCTGCTTGCCCTGTCTTCGGTGCATTTGTCCATTGCTTGCAATGCGAAAATAATTTCGCTCTCACATTCACGTTTGATGCGCTTAACACAATGTTTTCTCCTTCGCGTATATTTTTAGACGCTTAAAAACCAAGACCATGGGGGCGCCCCGGTGGCTCATCGGTCTAAGCGCGCGCACCATAAAGGCTGTGTCCTTCCCGCAGCGACCTGGGTTCGATTCCAGCTCAGATCATTTGCTGCATGTCTTCCCCATTCTTCTCCCCAACCTTCCTGTCTCTCTACACTGTACAACTGTCAAATAAAGGAAAAATTCCCAAAAAAATAATCTTTAAAAAAAAAAAAAAAAAAAAAAAAAACCAGGGCCATCTTAACATGATTTTATTTTTAAGAAATCTTTTTTAATAATACGTGAAAGTTTTCCGACGAGAGGTGGAATTCAGAGGTCTGCTATTTATTCAGATTACTGACATTATTTCAATCTAGCACGGTAGCCTGGTTCGGTTTGTCTGCTTCTCATTATCTCTCCTAAATCATTACTGGCTTGATTTTGGTTTTGATTGGTCAGTTGGCTGAATAAATGGCTTGATTACAAGTTAGGCAAAGTACACGGGAATTGATTTAAGGTGAGCTAATTATGCCAAGATGACGGCAGCTGTCCAGCCTCGCTGGTAAATAGCAGACTTCAAATCGCACTTTTCTTTCCGAAAGCATTTCAAATGGCCTCTGATGTTAGTTCACCTCTAAATTAAAGTTGTGTCGGATAGAAAAAGGTAATAATCAAGCTAGTCTGTCTGCCCCATAGAGCAAGTGGGAATATCTCTGTCATTCAACAATCTCAATGCAGTACCGCACGACAATGGAAATTCATGGCGCTGACAGCCGCACTGACGTCGCGATTAGGGGCGCCCCAAGCGGATTGAGGGTGAATTTTCGCTGCTGTGGTGAAAATGGCGCCGTCCACTAGTTTTGTAAAATCGCTCATAAAAATTAAAGAAATCGCAAAATAAAGAAAACAAAGTCGTAGGAGCTTTTTTCATGATATATTGAAATAATAACACCCAACTTTCCCAGCCATGATAGTCCTCCTTTAATCTGTGCAGAATCAAGTGAGGATGGGCGAGACTCTTGCAAATCTTTAGTTACCATCTAGACACAACTTATTATTAACGGCGAACATGACTAACTGGCACTGTAACTAAGCAGGAAATTTATGGATATCTCTTGGCAGAAACCAAAGTACAAAGTACACCAATAGAATTTTATTTCAGTGCTGCTGGCTCGCAGTTTCAGAAACTGCAAAAACATTCACTCCGGAAAGGATGGCGGCGAGGAGAGAAAAGATAATGCAATGTTTCAGGAGCAATGGGGCTAAAAGTGACTCAGAGCTTCATGAAGTCCGAGAGCAGGCCTCATATCAAAATCAGTCACAAAGCCGCCCCATTGCTAACGATTATGCACCACCTGCTTCAGCTACTACGTCTACTGCGGGCTTGATCCTGTGAAGGTGAGCTGCATCAAAAGCAGTCAGTGTTACAGCACGCGCTTGGCAGGAGGGCAGTACCACAGGCCGCCAACCCATCGCAGAGCCGTTTTATCAGTATAAGAGGTTCACAAAATGTAGTCTGCTGCATCATGAGCTCACATCTGCCAACAAGACCTCCAACTCCATTCATCAAAAACATGAATGAATTTCCTTTTGCATCCAGTGGTAAAGCACAAGGTTTTCCAACGCTGCTCCTTGAGTACCCCCTGCCCAGCTCATTTCAGATGTCTCCCTGATTTTACACACCTGATTCAGCCGGTCAGCTCATTAGTGTTGTAGTTGATGAGCGGAACTGTATGCATTAGATCAGAGAGATGTACAAAATGTACAGGGCACGGGTACTGCAGGAGCACGGTTGGGAAACACTGATCTACCGCACGAAAATGGGCGCACTTATGGATCCAAATGAAATGCAGAGGGATGTGAAACCAGTTACCTTTTAGGATTCAGTACTCATCAAAATGGGCTTCTTGACTTTTCTAGAAGCTTTTACACAGCAAGCAAACTCTTAATTTCACACTTGAGAATGATAAGGCAGCAAGAGATAGAGGAGTACAGGGGGCACCTTTAAAATCGTCCCTGGGTGGAAGCAGGTCCTTGTGGTTCATCTTCCGGTCGCTGCAGGCCGAGTTGTGTAGGGGTCCTTTGGCGCTGTTCTCTAGGTAAGCGGAGCTGGTTCCTTTCTTAGATGGGTGAGGATCACAGAGTTTGGTGTTAATCTTATACAGTTCGAGGGCCTTGACGGCGGCCGCATTGTTATCCAAGCGCCGGAAGCCCGGACAGGAAGCACAGAACTCATTCGTGCAGCCCTCGTTTCCACAGCCCTCGGTTAGCTGGTGGTAGTAGCGCTCTATTAGATGCTTTGCAGCCGCTCGCTTCCTGCACCAAACATTCAGACAGGAAGCACAAGGATTAGTAACTGGCCCTTGGCCAAGTAGCCCCAGAGGTGGACAGTCCAAGGCCAGGAAGTGAGAGCTTTGGCGCCAAATTTCTTCCAACCATGAGTAAGCTGATTTCATTCGGCGGCTAATTGGCAAAATCGTGCCAATTAGCCGACTATTGTGGTCAGAAGAAAATACCAGAGAGGACTTCCACTTTCTGAACCTGGATTATACGCTTCTGGTAAGAACACTGTGCTTTCATTGCTTCGTAACGACCTTTACAAGGCCAGATTGAGAAAAGAACCAAAACAGAACAGAGCCAAAATGAATTTTCATCTTGGCGCACAGTTCAAGATATTGGACTAGTCACAAAATCATCAGTTTCTCAAATAGACTGGAGATGATTTTAATGCAGCCCAAGCTGCAGACAAAAACAATTATAAACTAGAATCTGTGCTTGTGAAGCACTATGATGTTCCTCGCCATTATATATATTTGGTTGCACATTTTGAAGAGAGAACTATGAAAAGGCACATCTATACCATGTAATATAACAATATGCCTAGTTTGGTTGAGAAATGTGTTTTGGAGTTTTGGTTCGGACAAGGTCCACACTCTCAATACGCACTAAGTTGAAAAGGTTACCATGGAAATCGGAAAAAATAAAAATTTCTGAACAAACAAAATATCAAAAGGTACATCTACACCATGTGGTCTAACACTATACCAAGTTTGGTTGAGAAATCTCTCATAGTTTATGAGTTGTGGTCCGGACAAGGTTCCCAACCTCATTATGCACTAAGTTCAACTTGTTATCATGGAAACAAAAAAATGAAAAATTTCCGAATGAGCAAACTATTAAAAGGCACATCTACACCATGTGATCTAAATATATGCCAAGTTTGGTGGAGAAATCTGTCATAGTTTAAGAGTTGTGGTCCGGACAAGGTCCCCACCCTCAATATGCACTAAGTTGAACTTGTTACCATGGAAACTGGAAAAAAAAAAAATTTCTAAACAACCAAAATATCAAAAGGCACATCTACACCATGGGATCTAATGATATACCAAATGCCGTGAAAAAATATTGAACGGTTTAAGAGTTGTGGTCCGGACAAGGTCCCCACCCTCAATATGCACTAAGTTGAACTTGTTACCATGGAAACTGGAAAAAAAGAAAAATTTCTAAAGAATCAAAATATCAAAAGGCACATCTACACCATGGGATCTAATGATATACCAGATTTTGTGAAAAAAGATTGAACGGTTTAAAAGTTATGGCCCGGACAAACTTGCTCGGAAGGACGGACGGAAGGACGGACGGACGGACGGACGGAGGGTAAAACATTATGTTCTCCGCAACAAAAGAAAAGAACAGAAAAGAAATCTCTCATAGTTTATGAGTTGTGGTCCGGACAAGGTCCCCACCCTCAATATGCACTAAGTTGAACTTGTTACCATGGAAACTGGAAAAAATAAAAATTTCTAAACAACCAAAATATCAAAAGGCACATCTACACCATGGGATCTAATGATATACCAAATGTTGTGAAAAAATATTGAACGGTTTAAGAGTTGTGGTCCGGACAAGGTCCCCACCCTCAATATACAGTAAGTTGAACTTGTTACCATGGAAACTGGAAAAAAGAAAAATTTCTAAACAACCAAAATATCAAAAGGCACATCTACACCATGGGATCTAATGATATACCAGATTTTGTGAAAAAACATTGAACGGTTTAAAAGTTATGGCCCGGACAAACTTGCTCGGAAGGACGGACGGAAGGACGGACGGAGGGTAAAACATTATGTTCTCTGCAACATTTGCGGGGAACATAACAAGACGAAGACATCATCAGATTTATCGGTATAACATTTGTAAGGGCAAAGAATGGACTTTTTGAAACAGCATTTTAATTTTTAATAAGGTTTAACTTGATCTTTATTTTATTGAAAAGGAATAGGGGCTTTTTTGCTCAGACAGACAGTTCTGTCTTTATGGCCGTTGCATACTTTCTAATTAAAATAAAACAACTAAAAAAGTTTGCAAATGCACCAGCAGCAGAATTGCAAGATTTAGAAGTGGGAGCCCCGTGATTCATGATGATTCAAGTTGTTGCCTTGTGTGAAGTACTTGCAATGCAAGCTCAGGAAAGTGCTCTATAATAAAGATTATCAGCCACTGCCACAAAGTGCAGTGCGTGATACTGCAACAGAGCTTGTCTGCCTGTCCATCCAGATAAGTGGGGACAATTTTTTTCAGAAAGTACTATATGTAGGTTAATGAAATTTTGTGTGTGTTTGTTACCATTCATGACCTTGATTGGGTTCCAAAATGGGACTCCATGGTGGCATGGGATAGTAGTGACATTGTCTTGTTATTATTATTTTCTTACATGAATCCTTTTCAGGCAAAAGAAAGAGTGACAAAATTAACCCAATTTTTCACCAACAAATCATTATCAAAAAATTTCTGAAAAATTTCCTTTTTATAATTTGAATGAGTTTAGCATAATCGCACACCAAATGAATGAGTAAAAGTAAAACAAGTGCAAAACAAAGAAACACAATAGTCAAACATAAATACCTGCACAGAGAACAAAACCTAACTTTATAATCTCCACTCTACAACTTAAGCCTGTAATCGTCCTTCTGCAAAATACATTTATGATACACAATTATACCAAACCTTACCCAAATAAAAAACAATAAGCATTTTTAGTCATTTAAACGCATTTATTGTTGCATTACCACATTAAGAAATGAAGCAATGAATGTAACACAAAGTGAGTCTATAGATGAAGCTGGCAAAATATTAGAAAAGTATTAATGTACAGGTTGAGGTTAGCGCAACATAATAATCACACAGTACATGCTGTCAACGCTGCCTTTGTCCATCAGGTTATTTTAAAGGAAAATAAAATGTCAGTAATCTGTAACTGACAGCAACACAGAGCAAGTGTTTCAATCTCGCATTGAACAGGATATTTTTGCGCATGAGCTCACTGTAAACCCCAAGACTAAGTGAATGCAAAACCATCTCCCATTTTTTCTCAAAATACACGGATGAAACAAAAATTTCAAGCCTTAGCCAACCTTGTAATTCAGTACATAAGCCGATGAAAATGTGCAAAACAGTCACAGCAAACTGGAATAGAGCAATACATTATGGTATAAAGGTGAGTGGTAACCCAAATTGGTTATCCAACAAATATGCTTTGTTTGGCGTGCTAAAGAATTCCCAAAACCCATTGTGAATTTGAATAAAGGGGTTTCCAAACAAACCACTATGTGTTCACAACGACAACGTCCGAGGGAAGTGTAGGTACAAGCAGCATTGAAAAGCAGCCAGAGGGGTCCCGCCCGGGGTCACTTCGAGGTGAAAACAATAATTCTTACAACCTTCTCAAAATTGAGGCCTCAAATCTCAAGGGCGGCACAAGGTTCTTGGATCCCTAAGCCCCTGAAAGGAAAGTATTCCACAGACAGGAGATTATGGGGAGTTACTGATCCCATTCAGTGCCCACAGGAATCAATCATTCGCCCGGCTATTGATTGAACCCGGAGGCATCCGCAGCAAGAGGATCAGTGATGCCAGAGGGAGACAGCGCTATCGAGCGCTAATGCAGCGAGTGACATCACACTCCTGCAGACCTGCAGAGGCTATTCACCCACTGTAAAATACAGGGATGCCCCTCATATTCTGCCTAAAAACACAAGTGAGTACACATGTGACAACAAGAGAAACAGACAGACCTTGGCCAGTCCAGATTTATCTTGGCGACCTCATTGTGCACCTATCAATTAGGGAGTTGTTTTTTTTTTTTCCTTCTTTGCAATGGTCATTCCCCCAACAGTTCCAAATGTGAAAACACGAAGAGATGAAATGAGATTTGACAGCTGTTTCGACTGGCCGCAATTAGAAGGGTTAGGCCATTACAAGATCTCTACACCTTTTCCAAAGTCAAATTCACTCATTTTAAAGGTGCGTTTTCAGGCATCTCCAGCACCTTTCAGCTGTGGCAATTTACATTTCTCAAACTACTCGGGCAGCAATTTACAATGAAAGTAATGCAATTAAGGTAACCATTTCAAGCTATTTCAAGCGCATTATTCAAAATCCAAGCACGTTTCAAACCTTGAAAATGCCACAATGAAATTCAAGCATTTTGAAGGATTTCCAGCACCCATAGGCACCTTGCCATTAAGACACACTGGACACTACAGCCAACACACAACCCACCAGCCCAGAGAATGCAATGGGGTAGAGATGTAGAAAGGACTTCAAAAAAAAAAAAAAAAAAGGATCTGTGAATGATTCCATCATTCAAAAAAAAGTTAAGACTTTCCCAAATTTCCAGTGGGGGTACACATGCTCCCAAGAATTGTGGTCATTGGGGCAACTTCATAATAAGCTTTTAATGATCCAAAAATCCACTGAAGCATGCAGTTTTTCATTTCTTGGATTCAATATCATCTATGATTGTTTTAATGGTTCCTAAAACTGAATACATAATCCTTTACACTGGAAAATATGTTTAAACCAGTTTTTGAGCATCACTGCCAAAACAGACCAAACAGGGTTGCTGGATATTAGCTTTTGATATTACACCCAGAAATTCTGAACCTTAACTGTGTGAATCATTTTGATGGGTCTGTTAAGCTCCAAATATATTATTTCACCTGCAGAGATAAGCAAGGATAAGCAAGTAGTATCAATCAATGTGTTTACCAAGCCAAAAAAAAAAAGACAGGTTTGCATTTCTTAGTTTCCAGAAAACCACCTATTCTTCTTGCATCACGTATAAAAGGCAATGCGTCGAACAAAAAACAAGACACACGCAATAGTTCATCAGAACATAATGAATGAAAAATCACAATCCAAATTGAATGACGTGTTCTGAAGTTAAGATAGCAACATCATGTGAAGGAACATTATGGATAAGGCGAAGATGGCGCCAGTGATTGCTACTTACATTCGGCCTGCTTGAGGGTTTTCGGGGTCAGGCTCCGGTGATCTACAAGAGACAGCAATGCGCCACTGATTATTGAGCGAGCAGAGGACAGACAGCAGACTCATAAAAGGATACTGCTTATGAGAGTACATTGCGCCCGCACTAATTCCATCAGGGTTCGGGAACTCGGTAGACACTGGATAACAAGGGGACTGACAGAATAAGTACACTGAATGAAACCAAATGCTAAAATACAGACAGCAAAATAGAATTGGAGAAAAATAATGCATAAAAGAGACACCACGCTAAACTTTGAGTAAGGCGCATATTTGCATGTTTACTCCAAACAAACAAAACTGCAACACTGCTCCCAATCATTTGATGAGAAACAAGAGCACGTAACAGCAGAATGCTTAGTTTGAGAATTAAAAATGTAAACAGTCTTTTACTTGGCGAAAGACTACTGCAGTTCTGGTTACAAGACTGTGGCATAACAATAGTCAACTTAAGTATAGACAACAATATACCCGTGTACACTGTCCGGAGGGACAATCCCAAATACTCTCCTGAGCACCTAACCAAAATTGTCCATATTTAAATGGAAGACCACCCATCCAAGCAAACTCGTGTTAATAAATCAGCTCGCTGAGTTAACTTCGCTTGCTTTCGAAAGCTAGATGACGGTCCTCGTTTAAAAATGACAACACTTCACTTGGGCGGGAAAAGCCACTTTAGTTTCATGCGAAGCCATCAGAGTTAGATTAGCTACCAAAAATAATTGTTAACAGAAAAATCCGTCTCCGGGAAACTACAATATTAGTTGGGACCACATTGGAAATAAGCTTCGGCTTTCATGTGTTTTCCTGGTTTTTAACGTCAATCATATTTACATGTTTCATGCATGTATGTTTTACATGTATTTACCAAATAATCAAATCAAATCAAATACAATGTTAAATGCCATCCAGACGCTGCCAGTCAAAACTTGATAAGCTTACTAGCTATGAGGTAACGATCATGTCCAGGGTAGGCGTTGCTGGCTTTTTGACTCCACGAGTGACAGTGGTTTCTTGGCAAATCATTTAGATTAGCATGTAGCTACGATATGCGCTCAGAGCAAAACAAAGACTGTCACTGGCGTAAGTTTTGGTTCATGTTTGGTTCCAGAGCTCGCAAATAGTTAGCCAGCCTTCGGACACGTCCCAAGCAACTGCATAATGCATACGAAACCAAATCTTACTTTCTGGCCTAATGCTAGCTTGCTACATCTAGCTATTTATCCTGCCCTCAATCCAACAGCACAGCTGTCAACCGAGCCAAGGGGAATGGTGCACTTTTACAGATGGCATCGCACTTGCTCCGCTAGAGTAGCTACTGAAGCAGGCTAGTGTTAAAGCCGAATATGAGGGATACGTTGCACAGAATTAATTCGTATGATTCTAAATGCACGGACTAAAGCCGCTTTCACACTGGACGCGTAACGAATTTTTCGCAAGACAGATTATATTCAAAGTCAATGCAAAGACGCGAATACACGCTTTTCGCGTGTATTCGCGTCTTTGAATTGACTTCGAATGTAATCTGTCGTGCGAAAAAATGTTTCGCGTCCAGTGTGAAAGCAGCTCAACTTGAAAGCTAACCGTTCGAAACTGGTAGACTCCCTGCTTTTCTGGCTCGTCTGTTTCCCAGAGATCCCCGACGCTCTCCCAAACCCCTTACCGACCTGTCTATTCCTCCTGTAGGGGCGATTTCGGCCTGTGGTGGCGCACACTCACAGTCTTGGTTCTCGGCGGAATTCATACGAGACGCTCCCCCTCTCGTGTTTTAGCGTGTGTTATGTGAGGTGTGCTATTCCCTCTCCACAGGACCTTCGTGAATACAGATTATTGCTGCAGGTGCGATCCAGGTCGTTTTCTTGCTTTGGCTGGGAGCTGGCGTTTCATTTCAGGCCTGCTCCACTCGGTGTTCTCCATAAACTAATCTCTGCCATCTTGGTTTGATAGGGTTTGCCGTGCACAAGAGGAACTATCCCAGCATGCAGTTGTTCCTGTAACTGACCTGACTGCTTGGTTCATAAAATCCTTCTTCCTTCTCAACAGTGACAAATAACGAGGAATGAGGATTATCGAATGATAAATACGATGGAGCAATGTTAGCACAACGGACCAAAATTTGTGGTGATCGTAAAGAATTGCAACATCTGCCAAATTCACCAGCTGGGTGACTGTCAACATAACGATAATGCTATGCCTAAATAAAACAAGGTTTGAAAAGCTGACGAGATACCTTCATGCGATTTGGTGGCGCCAGTTAAACTAAAGTTACTCAGTTATTGCCACTTAATATTAGGGGGAAAGATACTGCTACTCTGGAACTTGCAGTCCTACAGCAATAACTCACCCCCAGCGAGTCTTCTGCAACGAACATCTGGCAACTCGCCAAGGTTTCAAAAAGGAAAAGTGATGGTGGGTGAAAAGCAACATGGGAAGTGATGTTTTTTTGCGTCAATCTCTGCATCGCCTTCATGGTAACGCTAATCTAATAACTGTCGGGGTGTGCTCTTAAATTGGGAGGAGCGGGCTCGCTAGTATATAGTGAGCAAGCGCGCGGTGAGAGCTGATTCTGCGAGCTGAGAGCTAGCTTGGGAGGACTCCAAAACTGAGAGCTGCCAGCTTATACTTCGAGCTGGGGACTTTAGTGAAAGCTGGAGATAGACAAGTTCGACTTTCCCCCCAATTGCACAGGGAGCTCCTCCGCCACCGCGTAGTTTGCAAGCTTCCTCCGAGACCCCGTAAAGCAATGAATGTGCCGTGGAATCCTCTTTTTTTATTTTAGGATCAATTTTATTAGCAATATCAGCTCCCATCTTGCAGTATCAGTTCCCAACTCACAGTACCAACTCCCACCTCGCATTATCAACTACCACCTTGCAGTATCAACTCCCACCTCGCCATGCAGCTCCCATCTTGCAGTATCAGCTCCCACCTCGCAGTATCAGCTCCCACCTCACAGTATCAACTCCCAACTCGCAGTATCAGCTCCCATCTCACAGTATCAACTCCCACCTGGCCATGCAGTTCCCATCTTGCAGTATTAGCTCCCACCTTGCAGTATCAACTCCCACCTCGTAATATTAGCTCCCACCTCAAAGTATCAGCTCCCACCTTGCAGCATCAGCTCCCAACTCGCAGTATCAACTCCCACTTCACAGTATCAGCTCCCACCTCAAAGTATCAGCTCCCACCTTGCAGCATCAGCCCCCAACTCGCAGTATCAACTCCCACTTTGCAGTAGCAGCTCCCACCTTGAAGTATCAGCTCCCACCTTGCAATGTCAGCTCCCACCTTGCAGGTATCAGCTCCCACCTCGCAGTATCAGCTCTCACCTCACAGTATCAAATTCCACTTCACAGTATCAGCTCCCACCTTGCAGAATCAGCTCCCACCTTGCAGTATCAGCTCCCATCTTGCAGCATCAGCTCCCAACTCGTAGTATCAACTCCCACTTCGCAGTATCAGCTCCCACCTTGCAGTATCAGCTCCCACCTTGCAATGTCAGCTCCCACCTTGCAGTATCAACTCTCACCTCGCAGTATCAGCTCCCACCTCACAGTATCAACTTCCACCTCGCACTAGCTCATCCAGTGAGCTCGCTCCTCCCAGTTTAGGAGCACACAAACTTGCTCTAATGACAAAACAAAAAATCTAAATTCTCATTAAGAAGTGTTTCAACATGAATTTGATTTCTACCGTCTGCGGTTATGTATGTATTATTGCTGTGCATTGTGTAATATACAAATTCTCAAAACTTGCATATGTTATACAACCCAAGGCCAAAAACGTTGGGATGCTACGTAAAATGTACATAAAAACAGAATGCGATGATTTGCAAATAAAAGCTAATAGTTTTGTGAAATGGTAAAATGTCTCACTTTCAAAATCTGATATGTTGTCTATGTTCTATTCTGAATAAAATTAGGGTTTCGGAGATTTGCAAATCATTGCATTCTGTTTTTATTTACAATTTACACAGCATCCCAACTCCTTTAGAATTGGGGTTGTATTTTAGGTGTATATGCAGTTTAAATAAAGTATAGCGTGCAGGGTAGCATAGTGGGAGGTTGCTTAACTGGTACCTGAGGAGTTGCCGGTTCAAGCTCCCAGTGGGGCTTGAGAGTCTGACTTGAACTGGGGAGATGAAATTGGGAAGAACTCTGCCATTGGGCTCTTGAGCAAGGCCCTTCCCCCTAAAATGGCTCCAGTGGCTTTATCCTTGTTTCTCCCAGTCTTTCCTCACTTGTAACTGTTCTGTATGGAATTTCTCCTAGGGTGTCCTTGAAAAAGAGAAACATGCTCTTAATGGTATTTCCTGGTTAAATAAAGGTAAAAAAGGGAATGGAATTGAAAACAAAAAGCCAGCGTCTCAATACTCATACTACATGCCCTCACAAACTTACCCTCATATGGATGTAAATCAAAATCAGCATTATTACTTCTGCCAGGGATTTTGTGTTCACCCTTGTTGGTTTGTTTGTCTGTCTGTCAATAAGATAACTGAAAAAGTTATGAATGGTTTGGAACAAAATTTGGCAGGATGATAGTTAGTAGTCCAAGGATGAGTTGATTCAATTTTGGAAGTGATCCAGAACACACTATGGATTCTGGATCCGGAAGAATTTAAATATATCTGTCTAACGCAGGTCTGTGTGATATTTCTGACTGGATGATTCAAAAAGTTATGAACTGTTTGGCAGGAAATTTGGCAGGATGACAGGTGGTAGTCCAAAGAAGAGTTGATTGAATGTTGGAAGTGATCCAGAGCATATTTTATGATCAAAAGAACAGATAAATGGCGTGGCAGATGTATGCGCTCTACTGATTGCCCTCAAGTTGCAAATACAAGACAATTTGTTTATGCATAACACAACTGACAAATAGATTCTAAATCCAGAAACTAACTCTTCATGATCCTCAGATGTAAAACACTACCCATAAATTGATTCAAAATTCACTAATGAAAACATCATGATCCAGAAGAAGAAAATAGTGATTTCTCGATGAAAAAGAGAATATGAATGAATGCATGTGTAGATTGTTTCGCATTTGTTTGCAGAATTCTGACACAACTGTTCCGCAATATTAACCGCAAGAACCGCGAAAATCCAAATCAGAACTAGAATAAATGATGTGCTCATTCTGACACGTTTCAGCTGTTATTTTGACAGGTTTATTTGAAGGGTCGTGACATCACATTGTAAGCAGCTCTCCTGGTTGGTTCATTACCCTTCCAGATCGTATTCACATTCGCATGAATACGTATTCGTGGTCAACGGTGTCAAAATTATTCGCAGGCAAATTCGAAGCAATCAGCACTCCACAAATACACTGTGACCCGCAAACGCAAGTTTGACGCTTGAATACTGAGCCATGCACACACGTGGCTTTAAAATACAACTTAAGCTGTGTTTGCTTGCAAATTGTGAAGAGTGCAGTCGTAGAAATTATACCTTGTGAAACAGTGAAACGGTAGTGTCAAAATTCTGAAAACAAATGCGAAACAATCTTCAAGTAGAATATGAGCCACGCGCTCAGACAAATGATTTTGCATTCATTCAAATTCTGGTTTTCAAGTACAAGTCACTGCTTTCTATTTGTGGATCATGATGTTTGTTTGTGCATTCAGAATCTATTTGTAGATCGTGTCTCGCGTTTACAATTTGAAATATGTAATTGTGAATCATAGTTTGTGCATTTACAATAATATTGACATCGATATACCCCCATAGCGGCAATTCTCCTGATGGAAAAAGCCGATGGGAAATAAACAAGGGAATGTTGAACAACCATTGGAATGCAGCCAAAGTCTGTGTTTAGTGCATGATCGCACCACCAGGTGTCAGACTGGAGGCCACAATCATGTCTTTCAAGACGTCTTAATCCGGACCGGTAGGATTTTCAAGGAAAACACAAGTGCAATGATCTTCTATCAAAAAGTAGTGATTTATTGGAGGGGGAACAATACTTCCGAGAGAGACAGAGGGCTCTTCTCATTTCTCTAATTTGTGCATCCTAGTCTCTGCGGAAGCCTTCGGCACTTGTGACGTATAAAGGAGGCGTGACACACAGCTGTCACATCGTGAACTGGATTCAAAGCAAATATATTAGGTTCCATGAAGTCTGCTATGTTTATCTGTCAGAGATCATAATAATTCAGCTGTAGGCTATGACAAAACAATGGACAGATGGTGCAGCTGTGCAACACATCAAATTTAATGAAACTGATTTGAAATGACAGCTCTGAAGTATACTTTCCTCCTTCTGTTAAATGCCAGTTGCCTCGTCCTTGAGTCTGTTTGATGCCTCCCCCGCTCGCATCTCAGGTAGGAGGGACTAAGACGCGAGGAGAGGAGGCATGAAAGGAATGAGGGATGTACTGTGCATACAAACCAAAATAAGGAGGGAGAAAATATGGAGAGGATTGTCTCCTCCTCATATCTCCTATTGAGCACAGTGCTAGCGAACCAAATTGCCTTGGTTAAGTCTATAGGTGGGAGAGGACCAGAGCCTACTCCAGATCCTAGTTGAGTGGATGGTGATAAAAGAATGGATTTTATTGGATCTGATCTTTTCTTTGTTGGAAGAAGCCAACTTACTATCAGGGCAAGAGGTGCATGTATTTTGGCAATAAGCAAATGATAAATGCATTTTTGTTTTTACAAGATGATATGAGTTTTTTATTTAGTCTGGTAAAGCTTTAGCAAATCTCAAAAATTGAGATGTCTTTTCTCAACAATTCTGTTTAATGCTTACTTATGGCAGCCAAGTAACAGCAATAATAAAATTAGAAACTAGACGGTACTCAGAGAGTGCATACCTCTGGCACCACTTTTTGATCCATTAGCACTTATAATTAGCCGCAGAATCCAGATCTCTATCCGGATTGATCTGGAAATGTAATCTCCTCATTCATACACTCCAACTTCCCATAAAATTTCAAGAGTAGTTTTTGAACAATCCTGTTGACAATCACGCATAAACACACAAGCGCAGACACACAAGCGATCATGATACCTCCTGGTGGAGGTAATAACGAACAATAAATTTAGGGAAAATCAAGTTATTATGGCCACTGAAATATTATTTTTGGTTTAGTCTACTTGTTGTGCTATTGCAACTTTCTTTTGAACACTCAAGACCCCTCAGACATGAACGTTACATCAATAAATGAATCAAAACGCTTAGTACTAAAGATGGACTAGCAGTAGTGTCAGACTTGAATTCAAGTGTATGGCTTCAGAGTACAGAGGTGCATTCCTTAAACTAAAGCATTCATTGTGGCTGATGTACAGTATAATCTGGATCATGCCTCCACCTACATTGACTTCAACTGGATTATGAAGCAAGAGATAAAGAGCATGAGAACTGGTGAAAAGATTGCCTTGCAGAACATAAGTATTTTCAGAATGGTGATATGTGTCTATCCCAACTCCATAAAACCGACAGACCCACAAATGCATCCATCAAATGCAGAAGTTGTGAAACTTCTGGCCTATTTTGAATTCTAGCTGAGATCCTTTGGTTTCCGAAGATCCCGAATATGCCCCACTGAATGACAGGGAAATGTGTTTACAGGATCTGGATATTTTCAATAAGAAGTACTACTTTGGCCATAAAAATACAGTGTGGTATCCTTGACTTTAATATTTCTCTCAATATAAGTGTGATGTAGCTTCAGTGAAGTGTTGCAATCATCAGAGATGGAATATGAATGTGATATTGTCCTATGGCATGAAAAAAAAGCTTTTTCTGACTTTGAACCAACTCGAGGGAAAGCTAAAATGAATAATTAGAGTATAAGGGGTTAAGATAAGTTCTGTATAACATTTCATATGCATATGGCTTAAGGGGAGGAGAAACCCAAAAAATTATGGTTTTCACAATTTTTATCAAAATTTTAATTTTGGTCTTAATTAAAAGTTTAATCATTTATAATTAAGAGCAAGTGGATGTGTCGCACGTTAGGGGGGCAGAGAAGGCCAACCTAGACTCTGAAAAAGCCAAAAGAAAGAGCAAGTCACTTCAATCTGCTCAAGAACAGGACAATCAGTGGGAGCAGGAGGGAGAAGTTCTTGCTTCAGGGGCATTTTAATGTTCTAAGTTGACTGTTACAATGATTTGTAGGTGTACTTTGACTTTAACCTGGATTTTCTCAAAACCTGATTTTTGCCCCGATTGCTATCATTTAAGGCACTATATCTCACTTATTTGTGGAGCTTTTCTCATGAAATTTTGACAGAAGTCTGTGTACATATCAGGAAGTCTACTGAATCAAAAGTTTTGGTTTAGAGCTTTGGGTCTGTGAGTTATGGTGATTTATATTTCATATCGAGGGGGCGAAAAATGGCAAAATCCTCTTTTACCCCACTAAATCTCTAGTATTATGTGTAAATGCTTTATTCTAGTTCATCAGAAGGTGTAAACATTACTAAATCTAATAAAAAATACCTGATTCAAATATCTTGCTTCAGTCCTGAGATATAAGGCAAAGAAATAATGGTGAAATCGGGGTGGCGGCCATCTTGAATCACATGACCTAATTATGCAAATTAGGTAAAATTCATATTTTGTGTATTTCAGGTCATATACTGTCAATACACCAAGTATGAATGATTTCTATCCAAAAATGACCTTTTTTTTCCAAAAGGTTTCTCCTCCCCTTAATGTCACTCTTGTAAAGGAATATCAAATTAAGAACACAATTGAACAATCTCAGAATTTGATCTTTTCCTGTAAAGCACTGAAAAGGAGACACTGATGCCCTAAAGGCACATATGTGTTGAGATGCTTCATTCAACTATGATCAAAGTGGCAAATCATTTCCAAACATAAATATAAATAAATAAAACCACCAATTGTTGAGAGATAATATGCTGTTGTCACTCGCGCAGGGAAGGCCACACATGGTATTCCACATTTCTGTGTGGAGTTTGCATGTTCTCCTTGTGTTCGCGTTGGTTTCCTTCGGGTACTCCGGTTTCCCCCACCCAGAAAAACATGCATTATAGGAACACTCCTACCAGTACCCCTGACCAAGGAACTGGCCTTAGAACTGGAGTTGGTCCCTGGGTGCCGTGCTGTGGCTCTGATTGGTTAAATGGGGACAGGGGACAGATTACCCCACGGGGTTCAATAAGGTGTATCTTTACATAATCTTCATCATAATGGTAGAGAATTGTAATAGATTCATCATGTTGTATTTTACATTCAGCTAGCACGAAGATTAGGTTGCATAAAAGAAATTATTGTTATATGGGTCACTGAAAACCAGCATAAAAAGGAAATTATTGTCATGAAATGTAAAATGCCTATACCAGGGGTGGCCAACCCTGGTCCTGGAGAGCCGCAGTATTTGCTGGTTTTTAGTGTTACTCAGCGCTTGATTGATGAATTAAAGCAGTTGATTACACATTTCACTTATCTCACCTGGTGTCTTAGGTTTAAATCGGGTAGAGAAAACCAAACTCAGCACATCCTCTGGCTCTACAGGACCAGTGTTATCCACCTCTGCTCTATAAACTTTTATCTGTACTCTGTAGCTACTTCTACTTTGTCTGCATTACAACTACGCTAAATATCCAACCATATTGACAAATCTTGGTCAACACGTAGATTGCTGTCACAACCTGCAAGTCTGCTTAATTGGCTCTAGGAGTCTTGTGGGTTGTTCCTGCTAATTGCTTGATTGGCTCATTATTTCCCAATTAAACCTGAGACACCAGGTGAGATCAGTTAAGTGAGTAATCAACTACTTTAATCCATCAATCGAGTGCTGAGTAACACCAAAAATCAGCAGACACGGCGGCTCTCCAGGACCAGGGTTGGCCACCCCTGGCCTATACATACGTGCGTGAATGCGTGAGAGAGAGAGAGAGAGAGAGAGAGAGAGAGAGAGAGAGAGTCAAATCATCATGTGCCGACAAAACTCGTTCAACCTTAGCTAATATGTCTCTCAAATACTTCAATTATTTCATTGGAAGGACCATAGACAAGGACCCACTGATGCCGTAAATGGTCGTACCACGCAAATTAATCATATGCAGACAAATTCGGAGTTTCGCTCCACTGGTCACGTGTTTTTTCCTCCGCACTGCTCCCATTTCCTCGCGATATTTTTACGGCGCCATATTGTAATTTACTTTCTGTTGGCATTCGATTTGCTGCAGCGGAACCTCCGGCTCTGGATGAATGCTGGATTAAAACTGGTTAATGACTATCCCCTTAGCTACGGGGACACGGAAATTATCAAACCCTAGGGCCAATGAGGGCCCTAACAATGATCAGCGGGGGGAGAGAGTGAATGGAAGGTGAGAAGTACATTTATCCAACTGCATTTACCAGTATGAAGCTTATTGTAGGGTGAGAAACTAGCTAGCGTTACTGTAGCTTCGTCATCACAATGTATTTGGCTAATATTCGCGAGCAAGCTAACTAGCTACATAATGTGTCATGTCCAGGAAGAGGAAACGTCGCTCGCCAACGTTGCCTGTCGTTAGTGATTTTATTTTTTTCTGCTCTTTTATTGCGTCATGAGTCCTCTGGCTAGTTAGTCCGTTAGTTGTCTGACGTTTTCCGCCAGAACCCTATTCGCGTAGTATAATCGTTAACCTCAGGTTAGCTGACATTTAGCTTGCCAACTTGATTACTCTTATGAGCCCTAGTCCATGCTAACTGACTAAATTAGCTTGCTAGCTACCTAGCCAAATGTATTTGATATTTTACCATCCGAATCCTCCCACCTGATCGCAACATTTGCTAGCTAACACACTACTACAGGCAGGGCTAGTGTTTCACTTGTAGTTGAAACTGCTTAATAGCTTCTCCTTTGGGTCTAATGTCAGTGTCTTCTGCGGAATTTAGCTAGCCAACTAACTAAGTTAGCAAGTCTAAATTACCCCATAGAGCCCCGAGTAACGACAATTGTTGCGCCAACATTAGCTAATCGTTCAGGAAGAAAAAAATCAGCATCAGCTGTCATGGATTCAGACTGACCATAGCCTGCGTGCATTCTAGTTTCAGCAGGATTATAGCTTACTTTTTTCGCTTAGCCTGGGTTGGGCTAATCTGCTGAAAACATTCTGATGAAAAACTATAACCATCTATACTCTCCTTCATTATTTCTTTATTTCGTAATATATTGTGATGAAATTTTCACCAGTTATTCTTGAGATGTGTATATATATATATCAATAAGAAATTATGACAGAAAGTATAGATGGTTGTAGTTTGTCAGCAGAATGTTTTCTGCAGATAAGCCCTACCTGTTTAGCCTGGTGTCGTAGCTAAGCCATGATGTACGTTTGACAATTGAGCCAGACTAGCTACGTTAGCTAGCTGGCTGCCTGGCTGAGTGTGATGTTGATGGCGAGCTCGCTTGTACCGTCTCGCTGGTGCGGAATACGCAGCTGTTCGTGCAGCCACTTGCTGGGTCGCTGTCTAGTTGACTGTCTGACTCGCTGATGTTTGTGTTGTTCGTCCTGTCACTACGGTTTCTGGGTTGTTGCTAGTTAACCAACTTAAGCCGCTTTCACACTGGACGCGAAACGAATTTTTCGCACGACAGATTACATTCAAAGTCGATGCAAAACGCGTGTATTCGCGTCTTTGCATTGACTTTGAATGTAATCTGTCGTGCGAAAAAATTGTTTCGCGTCCAGTGTGAAAGCGGCTTTACGATTGGAAGTAAAACGTAGGTCAGACTATGTTTGGCCTAGCAGCCCTAGCTAGTTGGCGAGCTAGACGTTTGCTGTCTGGATGCATTGGTTCGCGTTGCGTAGCGTCACTGGCTTTTTCTTGGGCTAAGGTTTGCTAGCGTGAACGTTAGCTACTTTTCGCTCGACTAAATCTTGGTGTTTCTTACTGCGGCTTGCTAGCTGTGTATTCCGTTACGTCGTTTTTGTGTTGTCTTGATTTACAACACTAGCTTAGCGCAGGAGTATCACGTTCACACGACGGGGCCGGGTGAACTGTGTTGACGGAACTAACTTGGCTAACGTTAGACCCTACGAAAGCTCTAATAGTCTCGGGAGAAACCCGGTTATCCGCATAGTTTTCCTAGCTAGCCCAGCCTGGGTACTGAGATTAGAAACCATGTCCGTTTGTTTGCTGCTACTGAGTCATCAGCCAATTCAGTACGCCGAGCTTCTTAACTGCTGTTGACTGCTGGGTTACGCTTGTGACCGAATGTTGTTATAGAGAGCTGTCGGACGAGGTAGCCCGTGTACCAAGATGAGTTAGCGTTACCATGGCTCATTCAGTCAGATGCTGCCTTTTGTCTTCTTGGATTCAGGTATGGCTAATCTGCAGAAAATATTCTGATGAAAATTCTCTTACTAATTCTTTTTTTTCATCAACTCAACTAGATATTGATAGATATACATCTCAAGAATAACTGATGAAAATTTCATCACAATATATTAAGAAATAGAGAAATTAAGAAGGAAAGTATAGATGGTTGTAGTTTTTCAGCAGAATGTTTTCAGCAGATTAGCCCTACCCCTTGGATTCGCGTTTACTCTACGGCAGCACTGTGGTCAGTAACGTTGTGAATGAGTCTTGGAGCTGGTCGCAAAAATGCAGGATAACATTTAGCTGCCATTCTCTCAGAGATTATGACTGCCTGCTGAAGTGATGTTTGTTATGGGTGATTAGGAATCCTGTCCTGACGTCTTTGCGTGAAGTCTTGCTACTTTGGCACTGAGTTGTAACGGGGATTATTTCAAGGACTAGTGCTCTTTGTAACCCTTATAGTTTTAGCTGCTCTCTCCATTTGCTTCGCAAGGGTTAATGACTTACAAATCAATGTTTCTTGTAAGTTGCAATTTGGCTTGCCAACTGAGGGGGGGAAAGACTTGCTGAAACATTTCGATTTAATCTTGATGCTCTGAGTCGGCTATAAATTGGCAGGAATGCAAAAGCGCACCACACCCAAAAAAACAAGACTAGGTGCAACCTAGTATGTGGCTGGGCCGCCAAGTGCTGTATGAGAATGTGGGCCCAAGAAAAGGGTGCTAAATGAGGCAAAGCTCACGCAATTATATGAAATGCAAGTGTAGTAATGAGCTGGAGCTGGTGAATTATTTACAAAGTGGGTGGGGAGAGTGGTAGAGTGTGTGAGTGGGAGAGTGGGAGTGTGTGAGGGAGTGGGGGGGTGGGTCTTGAGTAAGGAAAACATATCAAAAGCAAGTTATACATAGAGCAAGAGTAAGGGTAGCAGTTATTGATTTTCAATGTGAATTTGAGAGAGACAGCAGCAGCAGATGTAGATTGCAGTTAAAGTATGTTTGTATGTTCCTGAATTGAATGAAACAATAAAGTTATCGTTACAGTTGTGCTAACCGGGGACGTGATGTGACCTTTGTGAACACATGGCAGTTCCTATATAGTGAGGTTTGTAAGAACGAACTTCAAAGATTCCTTTTTTTTCACCATGTTTCATCTTTGGGCATGTTATGGGCAAAGAATCCACAGTTTCGAGTAAAACTGCTTAAGAAATGTGTTCAAGTGAAAGAGTTGCCATGTGTTTACATGAAGTGTTATTTGAAATTGGTGATGATTGAATATGGTTAACTATGTGACAAAAAAATTGAAATGCAATTAATTTTAATGAATTTATGACCTATTGAAAGCTCTCGAAAAGGCCTTGTAGTTAACAGCAAGATCATGAGAATTGGCAGAGAGATAAGAAAGTTTAATTCTATAATTTAATTTCATTTTGTTTGATTTGGCTGAGAAACTTAAGTGATTTTCTCTAGTCCTTCATCTGAGGACTTACGGTCAACAATTTTCCGCCAGAATTCCTCTCTGGCCTTATTAGCAGCAACAGTGTTGCTTTTTTGCTGTTTTTTACATTCTTCATAACTATCCATAATCACGACCCACTCCTCTTAGAAGATTTTCTTTATTATTTTTTTAAAATTCTATTAATCACCCAGCAACCACTTACATTACATCCAACGAACAAGTGCATACATCAACCAACTTGAATGCACGAACATAAATCTCAGTTATAATTTCTCAAGTGTCTACCTGAGTATGCGTATGCATAATCATGCAGTCTTTCATGTGTCCAACCAATCAGTGTAAAACTTCATATGTGTCTCCCATTAAGCTGCTGGTGGCGCCCCCAGAGATAACCCGCAGTGTTACTAATCCTGGATCAGGGATAGCTTCCTCAGAGAAACATACAGCATGCAATCGGTCATTTTATGAACGGAAATGGGGTCAATTGACGCATGAAACGCCCTTTTGTTGGGAGCGTGTACAGCGTTGAAAGCGCAAAAACGAGATTAACAAACAAACATTACAACCACCGTTGTGGTACCAATTATCTCTGATTGTGAGTTCAGGGTTTGTTGAGTCGGCTCACTCAAATATAGCCTGTCTGTGTTGAACTTGCTTTGTTGTATAGAAGCAGTCGGCAACAACGGGAATGCCCACAAACGTCGTATCCGGTTAGAGCCGAGGGGGAAAACAAACCGGTCTCTGCCATTAGCTATAATGCCGATGAGTTGCTGTGTGCCCTTTTGCACCCCAGATAAACAAAACAATCACCAATTGAAGTTTTACATTTTACCAAATAATAAAACGGAACCACAAAGGAGGACAAAGTGGCTTCAAGCTATCAGAAGAGAGGACGAGTTTGGCGGATTATGGGACCCAACAACAAAACGTGTATGTGTGCAGTCAGCACTTCATTTCAGGCCACTGAGTCGGATTATTCGCCCGGTCTTTTAAAACGTATGGACAACAATCCAACCCCAGTGTATTTAATTTTTTTAATATATCGATCCTTGTCAGCAGGCAATAACGACTCAAAGTACTTAATGACAACTTGTTCGCGTTAGCAAATCAAGTTTAAATTCTGCGGTTTTACTGTATAGCGGATGGGGGGGGGAAGGATTGTTTTCCCCTTCGGCTCAAACCGGATGTGACGTTTGTGGGCGTTCCCGTTGTTGCCGACTGTATCTATAGCCCCCCAGGGGATGCGAGTGACAGACGCCCGGCCGGCCAGCCAGCCAATCGTCGGCCAACCAATCGTTGAAGTTGTTGCCCGCCGGTCGACCAATCGCTGAAGCCAGTGGTCGGCCAACCAATCATTGAAGTTCTACTCAGCTGGCCGACCAATCGCTGAACTTCTTCCCCGCCGGCCAGCCAATCGTTGAACTTGATCACTCACTCAGTCAGTCACTCAGCGATATTCGCGTTTATAGGGGCCAGGCCGCTGCTTGGCCCAGCCAAAAAAAAAAACAAGCAGGCTTGTTGGTCTGTCCAATTTATTGGTAAATATTTATGCTGATCACTTGTCGGGCAGAGCAAATTGCCCCATTTGGAATTGACATGAACACACGTATGTTAAAGTTCGAAGACGTCAATTTTACGGATGATCGATGGCTATGGGCAAAAAGAACGCAAAAAATATTGAATCATTGTAAGGTTATGGTCAGATTGCTTGCAATGATAGGACTGTGCGGTTGCCTTGGTTTCTAGTGACGAACGCCCGTTCTCCTCGTGCCTCAAACTGATGAGGCCACTGCTGAACTTGTTCTGTAGGGTTGATTTGTTAGTTCACTTTTGCTTCAATCGTGATTATGCTAACTAAATTATTTGTAATTCTGCCATTTCAGTAATGCCATCTATGTATTCTTGATGACTGTCGTCCTCCTGTGCTATTTTGAAATCATAGCTAAGTGTAGTATTTAAATAATAACTGTTATAGTCGTTACTGCTGTCCTAGTTAACTTTCACATTACATCGAAAGATGCTGCTGAGATGCCAGACTTTAGAGAATGGCTTCTGAATGAGGAGAAATATAATTACAAGATATTAAAAAAATTTGTTCTGTGCTTATGTATATTTCAATTACTCTAGATGCTTTCAGGAACATAGCATTTGACCTATTAGACATGAAACTGTTGAAAACATTCTGATTAGGGATTTCCATTTGGGTATCAGGTGCATGTGCTTTAATTAGCATTAAAAAATAGAAATAAAAACATAACTGTAATCAGGATTAGGGTCAATTCGGAATTGGAATTGGAAATGGAATTGATATGGGGTGGAATTAGAATTCATTAATTGGAATTGATCAAATGGAATTGACCCCATCCTTATCAGAATGTGGGTCAATGACAAATGAGCCTTTTAAAAATGCTTTTTTTAATAAATCTTTAAAAATGTACAGAATACATTTATTTGAAGTTGGAAGATTTTCTTCATCCCCTGATGCGTGCACCTAGGACTGAGGGGGGGAAGTGAGGGGATAAACAGAAATGAAGAATAGGAATGAGCTGGTTGACCCAGACATGCCGCCATGTTGAGACTCCTCTTCATCCCTCCTCCTCCTCCTCCTCCTCACACTGAGTGGCAGGACTCCAGCGATGAGTGCACCGCCCGGGCTCATTTTCTGTGCTGCTTCTGCGTCATGCGTACCATCTGCTGGCCGCGACCGCATCCGCTCCTGTCTCCTGGAGACGGACAGTGACATGTAACCGATGAGCTCATGATGAGCGTGGGGAGATATCGTGACTGTGCCAGTGTTACCTGTGATCCTGTTGACAGGGAGAGAGGTTGTGCACCTCTGGAACAGTGTGAGTAGATGTGCAGTAATCAGTAGCTGTGTGCCCGTACACAGTAAAGGGTTAACGTTTCCCCAATAGTAACATTCTGGACTGTGTTTGACTGCGCACGTGTTAGCCTGAGTGTATTGCTCTCCAGATTAATCCCATTGTTCAGTAGTGTGGTGCAGACCCATCTCTGACAGAAGAACCCTTGTTTGGGCTCTCGTACAGTGTTTTATAAAGTCATTTATTGTTGACACTGTTGGGGTTTTCTCTGGATTCGCTCGGCTTGGAGAACCGTCCTCTACCTCTCCGCAGATTTTTATTTATTTATTTTTTTAGATAAATTCTGAGTTTATTCTTATACTTGCTTACAGGGTGCAGAATTAATTTTTTTTTTCTCCATCTGCCAAATAGCCTGTGAATGTTCAAATTTTACCAGCCACTTAATAGGTTACCATTATTTTTTTTTTGGCTAGTGAGTGACGGAAATCCACCAGCCTCCTGCATATTTTACCAGCATTTGGCTGGTGGCTGTTGCTAATTTTAGCCCCAGCTTGTGTATGTTTCATTTTTTAGCCCGCTTGGCCGAAAGGCCCAAGGGGCTTATGCTATGCTCGGGGTCTTCAGTGGTGATCTGTCGTGCATGCGTCTGAGCGTAAACTTTTGGCTTGTCTGCGCTCTAGCGTCTTCAGTTTTTGACCGATCCTTTTCATATTTCATATGTGTATATATGGTCATAAGGTCTTGACCAAGTTAGATTTTGAGCCGAATCAGACTGATACGTTTGCCAATAGGGGGCATTCCATTTTGGCCATGTTTGGCCAAGCCGGCGCAGTGGCTTTGCCACCATTTTTGTTTCTACACTGTGATTGGTAAATAAGTCAAGCTTCAGGAATGTCTCACACAGTTCATGTGGTTTGTACCCTGAAGCCTCTTTGGTATCTTAACAAAAGACGGCATATTGATGCAAAAATAAAAAACCAGGCTGGATGACTTTCTCTGGTAAACAGAAGCATGATGGTCATATCTGCTCAGGAATGTTCTCAACTGCCCAAGTATTTTGTTAATCATTTACAGCAGTGAAACTGCCTCAGTTTGAGTATTGCAGAATGCACCTGCGCATTTCTCTTTACGGTTAGCCCAGGTGATGTGATCTCTCAGTCGAATTGCATGAAATGGCATTTTCTGGAATGTTTGTATTTTTGGATTGTTTGTGATAAGGACCCCCTTGAAAATGAGATGATGCATCTCAAGGGGTTATCCTACCAACAAATTTGAAATTTGAAATAAATTTGAATGACAGGATGTGCTGCTACTTGGGCATTTGTCTGTAATGCTTCTCTGTGGTTACTAGGGTTTCAGTCAGTCTTTGGAAGATTTTGGGATCCGTTCATTTTCATAGAAAAATGCGTCTATTGGTCACCAGCATTGAAGGATTTTCTTGCAGTGTTACTGACTTGGTGCTAAGATGGCTGCATTTTAAATGCACATCTATGAATAACAGTTTTGTAATGTTTCTAACCTGCTCTTGATGGCATTCATGGTTCACACGACTGCATTAATCGCAGATGAGCATCATCTCTGGAATTTGGTGAACTAGCACCCTTTGGACTTTGTGAATATGTAACAGGAAGAGCGGCTGCCATTGGCGCTGGTTACTGCAGTGGACGGTGTGCTACAGCAGGTGATTTTTCTTTGGAAGTGAATCAGCTTTTGCAACTCTGACATGGTTGGTCTTAAGTTTACGAGAGGTGATTAGAGTGAAACTCTGGGGGGGTGGGCTTACGGTTTCCTGGGTTAATTTAGTGTCTCTTTACAACACTTGACATGCCCTCCTTCAGCATCTACTCTGCGCCTGTGCTAATGGCATGAGTGTTGTCTTAGCCGCAATATGGTCATTGTCCAAACTATCCTGCTTAAAATATTAAAAACCATGTTTCTTTCTTTCTTTCCAAAAATTTTGACATCTCCAATCTCAATCACATCTGGAATGTCCAGTCAGCGAACTATGCACAAGCATGCTTGTACAAAACTCATGCAACCATCTTGGGTGAGAGCAGACAGTTTGTGTTTCTCCTTAGAAACACGCAGCTGTCTGCCTCTGTGGCTTTTCTGTAATAATTGAAAACTTTGATAACGCAGAACGAGGGTGGAGGACGTCCGAATGTGTGCTCTCTTGGAATGCAACTGGAGAGCACTCAGATAACCAATAGGAGGTGCTTGAGCAGGGATGGAAATTGATTTTTTTTTTTTTTTCTTTTCACTAAAAATCCGGACTAGTAATCACTTAGGTTTACTAGTCCTCCCCATCTCTTACCAGATAGCCTTTACTTTTCTTAAATTTGCAGCGCCAATAAGGTAGCTGTATCTCAAATCTTTTTTATGTAGTTTTTTTACAAATGAAACTCACACCTATTGCTAATTTAACTCCAGTTATGTTCCAATACTAATTCATAATTAGTCATGCCAATAAACGTAAGAGATGGATGACAAAATAAATAATGTCATGAATAAAAAGCTTTATTAATATCCCAAATGAAAAGGTGAGCGCCTTAACGAAAGTAAGCAAAGTCAGTTATGTGTCAGTGTGAACCTTTCTGTGGTGCCTACACCAGAGCCCCTGCATAGGGTGGCAGTGTTGATACTGAAGTTGAGCTGGCCTCTTTTGACAGATCGCTGCTATTCCTATCACATCTTACTTGCAGCTATCCCATAATGCATGCATATGTTTAAAAACAGAAAAGAGCCACTCCCACTTACAGTTTGTGGATGAGTTTGTGATGGTCCTTGCATGTATCACATATGGGGAAAATCCAGCCCTCTGTCTTAATTAGACCCTGCTTGAGGAAGTTATTACGTTCTGTGTGCTCTTACTGTAAACAGTTGAATCCTAATTTTGATGTTTCCTGTAGATTGGCAGATAGCTACGTTTGTGTTTGTGTTTGAGCGAGGCTAAGTTGTTTGCTTTTGCTGATAAAACTTTGGAAGTTTGGACATGAGTCCCTTAACTCCTGTTTCTGTGTGTGTGTTTGTGTCTTTCTATGCATGTCTGTGTATTGTTTTGTGTGTGTGTGTGTGTGTGTGTGTGTGTGTGTGTACATGCTTGGGCGTGCATGTGTGTCTGTGTGTGCATGTGTGTATGAATGTGTGTGTGTGTATATATATGTGTGTATGTGTGCAGCAGAAGATGAGAGCGCGGCAGCAGCACGGTGTGTGCAGGCCTCAGTAACTCTGTCACCGTGGTGATGGCGCAGGGCGGCTCTCAGCTGGACTATCAGATTCTGCACGATCTGAAGCAGCGTTTCCCCGAGATTCCCGAGAGCGTGGTGTCTCGGTGCCTGCTGCAGGTACAGCTCTAAACTCTTCTTTACACGCGCATGCATGCATGCACACACACACGTGCGCACACATGCACACCTGCGCGCACACACACACACGCAGCAGTTTTTTCAGTGCTTGTGGGGACCAAAATGGATTTTATCTCCAAAATCCAATTTCCATTCCCCCAATCCCTGAAATTAATCCTAATGTTAACCAGCTCTTTAACCATAGTCACATCCCTGATTGACACCCCCCCAATATAACCTGATCTTTAGCTTTAATTTAACACCTCCCCTTCACCTGCAGCATTATTCTAATACCTAACCTTAAACCTAGGCCTAGTCTTAATCAATAAGCCTTATTATGACCCTTGACCTAAACTTAGCACTTGACCCAGAGTTAAGCCTTTTCCTCATGAGTACACGTGTTCACACACAAAGTGCATTTTGGCTCGTGTACGGGCTGTAACAGATATACCGGACTGTGCAGTAGTGTTGGGTGGATGGAAGAGAATGCAAAAGAGGCTTTCAAAAATGACAACTTTCTAACATCAAAAATGACTGAAAAGAGCATTAGTGAAAAACTAAATCTAATCAGTATTTTGTGGGACCATCCTTTGTTCTAAAAATTGCATCACTTCTTTTGGCCATACAGTCCTGCAGTTTTGTAAGGGAATTGGCTGGTAGGGGGTTCCCAGTGTACTTGAAAGCAAGCCACAGTTCCTCTGCAGGCTGGTCGTCTCACTTCCCTTGGTTTTCTGTGGCAGACGGCCTCTGAAAATGAGACCAGGGCGCTCTCTGGCATTTAAGTTTTAATGTTTTATAGAAATATTTCATTCATAATATTTGTTTTCTATTTCAAAATCTCTTCTCAAATTTCACATTAATATTCAAAACAAAAGGAAACCTCAGAATATGATATTTATATTGAAAATATCTGGGATGCCCTAGGCCTCTGCTCAGTTCTACACATATAAAGAGCACACGCATACACAAACCCGCAGTGACGCGATCAGAGACGAAGAACGTGCCATCCGTATAACTCAGGTCCCATTTCACGTTCCTGTTTTCATTTTAATAGTTCAGTGTATCCTCCATATCTTATCTTAATACTGCCATCCCTGTATACTGTATACCCCTTACTACACACGCACACACACAAACACAAACACACACGCGCATCTTTGTACTTATATTTTTGTGAGGACATTACATTGACTCCCATTCATTCTTAATGAGTCTATATAGCCTATCCCTTATCTTAACAATAAGCAGTGTATGCCTCAGCGAAACCCTTACCCTAACCTTAACCTTTCCCTAATTCTAACCTTACCCCTGACCTTAACCTTTCCCTAATTCTAACCTTACCCCTGACCTTAACCTTTCCCTAATTCTAACCTTACCCCTGACCTTAACCTTTCCCTAATTCTAACCTTACCCCTGACCTTAACCTTTCCCTAATTCTAACCTTACCCCTGACCTTAACCAGTAAGTCACAATTTGCCTTTGTAGTTGAGAATGTCCTCACTTCCCAATAATGTCCCCACTCTGTAGGGAAAAAAAAATTTTGGTTCTCGCTTTGTTGCATTTACAAGAACCCGCACATGCACACGCGTGCGCACACACACACACACACACACACACACTCGCACACACTCACACCTGTCCTCTCCCAAAATGAGCGGCTGACTGACTGGGTGCAGTCACTGGCAGTTGTGCAAGTTTATATGAGTCATCAAGCCTATTTACCGCTCCACGCACTAAAGGAGGAGGTGCATCTCTGTTCATTCTGTTGAAACCTTGTTTATGTCATTACTGCACAGTTTAGCTGACTAATTAAAATCGCCTGTCTCTGTCCCAACTGATGGCACAGTTGATTCAATCACTTCACACAAGTGAAAGTATTGTATAGATAACCGGCAGGACCAGGAGCAGTGCAGGAGAGAGCTGAGCAGTTGACACCTGTTCTTTGGTCATTGGGGTAAAATTCTCCCACGCCACAAACTGGACACACAATGTCGACATGTTATTTGCTGGGCATTTGTGTAGTTCAGTGTAGGTGTATAATAAAATACTTTCCCATAGTGCAGTGGGAAACTACCTTTTAGCTTACCCCACTAATTTGTGCTTTATCCAGCACCACTTATCATTTGCAGAACAGTGTCTGTGTGAGAGTGCTTTGCCTCTGGTGGAGCTGGGGCCAGGCCGTCTGGGGAACAGCTGGCGGGGTGCTGTGCCATCGCCATTTCGCTGGCTGCCTGGGGCCAATCACTCCCACTATACACATTTACTCTCACCCCATTGGGAATTTACTTGGAAAAGAAGGAATTTTTATTCATTTTGGTTCACGTCAAATTTTTTTTTTTTTTTTGGTCTGCATAGTGCCTACTTGTAGTTACACTGTCACAGTGCGTCTTAAAGGAATTCTTTGAAGTGTCAGATCACAAATGTGGGATTTTACAATTCTTGACCAAATGTTCCAGTGCTGAATAATTTGTAAATTGGCAGTGATGATCACAACTGAGTTCTACATGATGGACTCGGTATAAAACAAAAGCCCACTGCTCAAACAATCATGAGGTGCCCACACACACACACACACACACACACACACACAGAAATGACTCGTCAGTAAAAGTTTAAAGAACGAGGCCGATTGACATGAATACAGAAAACTCCAGAATTGTGTAGCCATGAAGACATCCATAGCAATAAATAGTCTGCCTATGCATGTGATTCTCTGTAACGTTTTTGGGACTTGGGCAGCAGAATTGCCCTGAAGGAAAATGGGGTTTGTTTTTAACAGCAAACTCTGCAGTGTTCTTTTGCTTCCGTCGTGAGGCAGTTTAATGTTCTGTCGTAACGATTCCTTTATAATGCAGTTGGATGGGCTCCGTATTTAAAGAGGATTTTCTTTTCTCTTTTCGAATTAAAGTGTGCTGACTTCTGTGAGTTTTCATCACTGCAGTGACTTCGAGCAGTATTATTCTGTCATAAACAATGCTGGGTTTGCCCTGTTTCTTTTTCTGGTGTTTTTTTTTTTTTTTTTTGGGCGTATTTGTCATGCTAAATGGTTTAAAGTCCTCGTGAAAAATGGTTGTTAAATGAGCGTTTCATTTATTGAAGGAAAAAGGTAATTTAACACACATGTAACCTGTGTGAAATTGTGATTGCCCCTGAAAATTTATCTGATTGTATGACATTTAGTAACAGTGATGTGTCAATAAATGATTTTGGTTATTGGAAATCGTCTTTCTCACGGGTGTGGGGTAGAGTGTTTGGTCCACTCTTCTGAGCAAGTCGTTGAGGTCCTGAAGCAGCAAGGCATCCCCGCACCATCACACCACCATCCCTCTGTCTGTCCTGTCTGTCAGTATGACTTTTTTTTTACCATGGAATGCTTTGCACCAGATTTTTCAGTACCCAAGTTTTCCAAGAAGTTCCACTTTTGTCTCATCAGTCCGCAGAAAATTACTATAACTGGTTGGGGAGGTTACTGGGCATTATTTTTGGCAAATGTGAGACTAGCCTTTATGCTGGTTATCGCTTCGCAATTTTCCCACGTATTCCATGTTTGCTCAGTCTCACTTGTGGAATCATGGACGCAAACCTCGCCAGGCTTGCAGTTCTTTCCATGTGCCTACCTTCTGACCCCTGAGTCCCTCACCCTGGACCTAGGACCCTGAACTGCCTGCTGGGTTCCTGTGACCTCTAGATTCAGTAACCCCTCCTCTCCGCTTCAATAGCTGGCTCCCGGGCCCTCCCCTCAGCTTCACTCACCAGCATGCATTTAACTGTTTCGGCCCAGGACTGGACTGGAGCTTTACGCACCCTCCCCCGGAGTGCCCTTTGGCAGAAGGATTCTCTGTCAACAAACTAGGATTTGCCCAAGGTTTTTTCCACGTGCCAGTTTTTTTTCCACTCCAGTAGGTTTTTTTTAAATTTATTATTATTCCTTGCCACTGTCGATTCTGGCACGATCTTGGGTGGGGCTGGACAATAAATTTATTATGATAAATTTAAGCGCAATAAGAAGAACATTTGCCATGGGGCGAATAGACAGGCTTGTTTCCTTTCTTCTCTGTGACTCATACACGATGCGGTCTTGATCAAATAGCAATCAAACAACAGAGGGCCATTTGAAAAGCTTCCGGGAACAAAATTGTGCTTTGAAGTCCACTAATTATCAGTGAGGTTGGACAGCTTTCATTACCTTTGCATAATGATCCTACCCTAAATCTACTCGTATACTTGGCCTAACTAAGAATCAAGCAATTTATTTAGCAAACTTACTAATCAAAACTTATATGTAGCCCATACGGATGAAGAAGTGATGATGAGAAGAGGACAGACCTAACTAGACTTTTATGTTAGTTTGAAGGAGTGATGATAACCTGAATTAAAAAATAACTTCTTTTAAATTCCATCCATCACTGCAGCAGTTTTGCATATCATTGTTGGATCATCAAAAATAAATTTGTTTTTAGATGATGGCCCTTGTTTTCAAGAATCTAAAAATATAGGCCTGTGCAATGTGAAAAACATTTTGCTAAGCATATCGAACATGAATATGAGATTTTATTTTTGCATGACACAAAAAGGTCAAATGTACTGAAAACCTATGCAAATCTGCCACAAATTTGTATTATTTTTTATTTTGATAATTGGAAAAAAATTAAATGGAAGTAATTCTTACTCTTGACTTAGGCTTCTTCTGAGTGCATAATTAGCCTACAGCGTAGGCGGAAAACATTTTGTTAACCGTATCAAACATGACTTAATGGATTATTTTTGCGTTTGCATGAAGTGGTTGGATGTAAACCAAGAAATAATCTGGCAAACGTAGTCAGGCAAATTTGCAATGATTCATGGCCAATATAAATTTCAAAAAGCAACCAGCAAAAAAGCTGTCAAAATAAATTGGACTGTCGATCGATTCAAATTAGAAATTGAGTGAATCAAGTGTTTGATTGCTAATTGAACAAAGTAAATGAGAAAGGGGTGAGAGCTGCTTAAAAGGTGATGATTCTGCAGACCCTTATGTTGCTTTGCTAAGCACGTCACTGAGAAGTTCTGACGTGAGTGAATTTCTTTTCTGGAAGCATTCCATATGGCCTTGATTTTTGACAGCTGTTAGTTCATGATGGCATCGGGTATGACTCGTGAAAACAAAAGGAGCAAGCTTATCTGTTGGCCCCATGGCAGGAGATAATATTATTGTGCTTAAATTATTGTGATAAATTTATCATCCAGCCCTACTCTTGAGGATCTCGTTATTAGTCTGATGTCTGTGAAGCACTTTGCGATGTCCTTTTGTTGAAGGTTTTTTAGTGAAAATTGAATTGAATCGAATGTTCATGGGTTATTTTTTGACTTCCTGGATGGGTCTTTGATGAACTCTAGGAGGAATTTCGATTGGCTAGCTAGTCTTGGGGAGACTCGGCCCTGTTTTTGATTGTGGCTCCCTGTGGCGCTTGTCGACACCTTTTAGCCTATTTGTGTTGCTGGAAAGGTTCAATTTAAGTTCACATTCAACAGGGCTGGCAGTAATCAAACCTGAATGTGTTTAGTTTAATTGAACATAGTTGCCAATTAAAGACGGTCAATGGCTGATTGAGCTACTGACTCTGAAGCAACTATTCACACTGGGCCAGTAGGTGTTCGATCACTTTTTCCTTCAGTAATTGAACTGAACGTTTCAAAACAATAATTTGTGTTTACTTGGTTTGGTTGTCTTGGTTTATATGAAATTTTTTTTTGAAGATCTGAAATGCAAAAATAATGAGATTAGGAAGGTGATAAATAATTTTTCACAACATTGTATGGTTCCTACATATTATTTATACATCTTGACATAAATTCCCTCCAAGTCAAAGCACAATAAGATGGCACATTCTTGCATCACCTTTATTGTGTTGTCATTTCTAGCCCTTCACTTCATGTGCTGAATGGTACTGCAGTGATCATGGCTCAATCTTGCTCACTGCTCCCAGTGTGCCTGCTGGTGGAGTGGGTTTCAGTCGACTGGACACCCGCTGGTCTGTTTAGCCGTCTCCCCTTCCCTCCACGGGGGTTTACATGTAAAAATAAAGCAGATGTGTCAGATAAGCTGGCTGTAAATGGAAAATTACGCCGTCTCAAATGTCTCTGCTGTCTCCTCACCCTTTTGCCTCTACAGAATAACAACAACCTGGATGTGTGCTGCCACCTGCTGGCACAGGAGAGTAATCGCTACCTGTATGAGGAGTACCACAGCACAGAGGAGGGCCGGCTGAGCCGCGGTCACATGCTGCACATCAACCTGGGCTACCCGCCGCCGGAGGGCGGCAAGACCAACGGCGTGGGCCGCACACTGGTGCACAGCTCCAGCGACGGACACCTGGAGCCGCAGAGGAGCGCGACGAGCGCCAAGCAGCCCCCAATGGTGTTCCCGGAGCCCCACTCGGCCCCCGCCACCATGGCCCCCTCGCCGGGGTACAACCCCTTCTTCATGAACGAGCAGGGCCGCTCGGCGGGGACGCCCCCTCCCCACCCCGCGCCCACTTACTCGCCTGTGCCGCGGTACCCCATGAACCCCATCACCGTCACTTTGTCCCAGAATATCCCTCCGGCCCCTCAAGCTCTGCAGATCCCAGGCTGTGCGTACGCAACCAGCGGCGGCGGCAACGCACTGTATATCCGGCCCGCTCCCTCCCAGAGCCCGCAGCCGTCGCCCTGGCCGTCGCCGGTGCTGCCCGTGTACCAGCCCTCGCCCTACCCCGGCTCCTACCCCTCCAAACAGATGCCCCAGACAATGTACCACTCGCCTCCCCCGGCCCAGTTCCCGTCCCCGTACAGCTCGCCACAGCACCAGATCCAGCCGTCGTCCCACATGCTGCTGCCCGTCAGCCCGCCCACGTACTCACAGCAGCAGCAGCAGCCGACGGTCGCTTACCTGCCCTACCTGAAGAACCAGATGGAGATCCCACTAGAGGGGCCACAGAGGTCCCCGGCCCGCCACCGCAGCGGCTCCCCTGCGCCCACCCCAGGCCAGCAGGGGGCGCCGCGGGGTCAGGGCGCACTCTACATCTCCACCAGCCCGTCTCCCGGCTCGCCGTCCCGCGGCGTCGCCATGACAGGCCCGTCTGGGGCGTCTTTTCACCCAGGCGTGTACATCCACCAGAGCCCTGGCCGGCCCCACCCAGCCTCCTCCCCTCAGCCGGGGAACTCTGCCTACACCTTTAAGATAAAGGTGTCACCCGGCAGGCCGCAGCGGACCCCCGGCTCACCCACCGTGGAGGCGGAGTCACTGCTAAACATGGTGGATCAGGGGGACCACCCCTCGACCCCTGCCCCCATCCTGCCCATCTCTCTGTTGCCCGGCAACGTCGCCAGCCACATCAACCACATGCCCCGGCGGTCCAGCTCCGGCTCCGATGACTACGCCTACACCCAGGGTGAGGGAGGGAGTGTGGGCCACTAGCTGGAATAAAGTCTGTGTGTGACTGTGACTGAGAAGCGCTGGGACTGTGTGTGACAGGTTTATTGTGCGACTGCCTGTGTAACAGGTTCTTTGCAACTTTGACAAGGCTGACTGTGACTGTGTGTGATAGGCTTATTGTGTGACTGAACACGTGTAACTGAAGTTCTTTGTAACGGACTGTAACTGAGGTTTTTGTGTGAATGTGTTGCTCTGACTGTGACTGAGTTTCTCAGTTACTGACTGCAGCACTGTGACTAACAGGTTTACTGTGACTGAGGTTCTCTGTGACTAAGCAGCACTGTGACTGTGTAACAGGTTTATGTGACTGTTTGAGGGTCTGGTTCTCTGCAACTGCGACTGAACAGCACTGTGACTGTAAAACAGGTTTACTTTATAACAGACTGTTTAACTGAGGTTTTCCTTGTGAGTGACTAAAAAGCACTGTGACTGTGTGTAACAGGTTTACTATGTGACAGAAACTGAGGTTTTTTGTTTGACTGTGACTAATAATCTCTGTGACTACTGTAACGGTTTAATGTTTATTTTGTGACTGTGTGTAACGGGTTTACTCAGTGTAACAGAGGCTCTTTTGAATAAGGCACACTGTGAGTGTGTTATACAGGTTTGCTGTGTGACTATGACTGTGTACCTGAGGTTCTCTGTGTGACTGACTGAGCAGCATTGTGACTGTGTTACAGGTTTACTGTGACTGCGTAATTGAGGTTCCCTCTGTGACTGAGCGGCACTTTGACTGTGTATAACAGGTTTACTGTGTGTAACTGAGGTTCTGTGTGACTGCGACTAAGCAACCGTGCGACAGTGTTACAGGTTTGTTCTAACTGTGCAACTGGGGTTCTCTCTGACTGAGAAGCGCTGTGACTGTGTTTAACTGTGGTTCTCCGTGTAATTATGACTTAACAGCACTGTGACTGCACGTTACTGTGATGTTTTTTGAGCGACTGACTGTTTGTAACTGAAGTTCCCTGTGTGACTGAGCCGCACTGTAATTGTGTGACTCTGCAGCGCTGCTGTTGCACCAGAGAGCCAGAATGGAGCGCTTGGTGAAGGAGCTTCTCCTGGAGAGACAGAACCTGGAACAGCTGAAGGGCGAAGTGAACGAGATGGAGTACGACCTGCTGCAGAGACGATTCCACAGAGTCAACAGCTCCAGCCTCATCCCCAGGGTCAGAACACACGGACACACGCACGTACACACACACACACACACCCACACACACATATCATGTGTTCATGTACATTTGGGACATGAGTGTACATATGTAATGCACACTACGATTCAGAAATGGGTGTTGCACACATCCTTACCACGTATAGCAACATGAAGATGCAAGTGTCCATGCGTAATATGCGCCACACATTCAATTTATGATGTCCTGTGTTATATCTGTGGGGAACTCCATTGTAGAACTTATGGAGTTGTGACTGAGTTCATTTACATTATTTTGCTAGTGAACCGTAATACTGGTGTTAATCTTTGTGCTAGCTTGTATGCTACCTTTCTCACAGTATGTCAATTTTTGTGTGTTTGCAGCCTGAAGACATGACTCGTTTGCGCAGTCTGAACCGACAGTTACAGATTGACATTGATTGCACGTTAAAGGAAACTGACCTGCTGCAGTCTTCAGGTATTACAGCACACTGTGTTCATTTCACCTGTCCACAACGGGCTCCCTTCTCAAGTGCATTACTGTTATATTACGGCAGTTTTTACCCTTTGTTGCCTCATAGTCCAGGTTTCCAGGTTAAGGAGAGGTCAGTAAAAAAAAGGCAGCGGATCAGGCCACATACTGAAATGCAGCCCAGTGACTTGGAGTTAGAAGAAAGAAAATAATAGCTTTGTTTTTTTTTTTTTTGTGTGCGTTTGTATGTATACAATGACTTATATATGTATATATGAGTCATGTATACTCGCTCTAGTTTTGGCTCTTAGCCTTGCTGGCTTCGTGAGTCACATGGGCAGATAGCCAGTTATGACTTGGTCTGTGTATTGAAGAGGAACTGTTTTTCTCCAGGGAAATTTGACCCGAAGGCAATGAATAGCTTCTACGACAACATTCAACCTGGACCGGTGATTCCACCAAAGCCAGTGAGGAAGGGTGAGTCCACTGATAAGTACTGAAGGGAGATACAGGAGAGGAGCTGAATAGCAGGGTCCCCAACTCTTCAAATGATAAATACAAAGATGTATTTGTTAATACTTCTACTGGTACTAGAGCAGGGGTGACAAAGTTCGGGTTTAACTCCAGTCCTGGAGGGCCTCAGTGTGTGCTGCATTTACTCCAATGTTCATACAGTGTAGAATGGGGATGTAGGTGGGAGTAGATGTTTATAGGCTTTAGATGGAGAATGTTTGTGGGTATAGATGTTGATACGCTGTAGATAAGGGGATGTGTGCTGATATAGATGCTTATACTCTGTAGATGGGGAAGATGTGTGGGTATAAATGTTCATACGCTATAGATGGGGAACATGTGGGTATAGTTGTTTACATGCTGTAAATGGGGAATATGTGTGGGTATAGATGTTTTTATACCCTGTAGATGGGGAATGTGTGTGGGTATAGATGATTAAATACTGTAGGAAGGGGCTGTGTGTAGGCAGTGGTGGGTACAGGTAGCAGAAAAGTTTGCCGCAGTAACCGCTAAATTAAAAGGTTAACGTTCATAATGCTAAACCCCTGAACTGTAAAAATTTAGCAGAAGCCAAGTATAACCGCTAACTTTCATCATGTGAATTTAGCTTTGTTTTGAATCTTGCCTCCAAAACCCTTAATAACAGATCTAGAAATAACGATACGGATGGAAGAAGATATAAAAATACCTGTTTAAGGGGCGCTTTGCTGATAATGAAGCCATATATTTTGCATGCTGCAGAGGGGATTGTGCAGGTTCGGGGCAGGGGGTGTTAGTGCTGACAGTGACTCTGCTCCTGTCCCTCAGACACAGGCAGCAGCTCTAAAGCGAGGAGCAGGCCGGCCCCTCGGGACGAGGATTTTGAGGGTGTACAGTGGAACTGCGACAGCTGTACCTTTCTTAACCATCCGGCCCTCAACCGCTGCGAGCAGTGCGAGATGCCCCGCTATACCTGAGCCACGTCAGACCTGAGTTACGCCCGCTATGCCTGAGCCACGCCCATTACACCCAAACCATTCCCCTCCACACCTGAGCCACGCCCATTACACCATAACTACACCTGAGCCACGCCCATTACACCATAACCACACCTGAGCCACGCCCATTACACCCCTAATCATCCCCCTCCACACCTGAGCCACACCCATTACACAATAACCACACCCCTCCACACCTGAGCCACACCCATTACACAATAACCACACCCCTCCGCGCGTGAGCCGCGCCCATTACACCCTCACCACCCTCCTCCACACCTGAGCCACGCCTAATACGCCATAACTACACCCCTCCGCACCTGAGCCACGCCCATTACACCCTAACCATCCCCCTTATCCTGGAGCCCCACCCCTCTACACCTGAGCCACGCCCCCCCACACACAAGAGTCATGACTCTGCGCTTGAGCTGCTCCCCTTGTGAGGAAGATCTGCGCAAAAAGCACGTCCCACGCAGCACCTTGTGTCCGTCCCTCTACTTTCTCATTCTACTCTAAGCACCCCTGCATGGGCCACGGCTCCGCCCACCGCCCCTAACCCTGTAATGACTGGCCTGCTCCTCATGCTCGGACCCCCCCACTTCTCTTACCCTGAGAGAGCGGCTTCCTGTGAACGGGGAGGGGCTGAGGGGAGTAACTGCTCTGAAATGGAAGTGGAGCGCAGAGTTCGAGCCAAAGCAGAAATCTGCGGGGAGGCGCATGTTTCAGAGAACATGGGCCAGACCTGGCGACCCATGGGATGGTTCGTCGTACTGAGGCACGGGCGTCGTTTGGGGGTGCAGGAGGGGAGCCCCGATTCTCCTGCAGCGAGACCCCATTGTTTATGCGCCCGTGAAAAGATGGAGGACAGCTGACGGACTTGAGTTTAAAGGAAGCAGTTAATGGTCCAGGTCCAGCTCCTCGTACACTGTGTGCTGAGAGACGGAGAACACTAACAGACTGGCATATGAATATACTCCTCACCCCATGCTGCATTACGCCCTCTTCCAGCTCACGAGGTGTTTCCAGGTTTAGAAGAGCCCCAGCTCTGTGGAGCTTGGTGTGTGAATGTACGTTAAAAGAATATATCGTTGGGAGCGTATATACTCGTCCTTGTTCCACCTTACGCCTTCGAATAATTGAAAAAGCACTGCATCTGTCATGAATTCAGGAACTTCTCAATATCTGCTGTAGTTGGACAAACGTAATGTATCCTTTCTTATGGTTGCGTTGGGGAGATGCAGACTCCTTTAGAAATGCAACCCCATAGCATCCCAGCCTCGGTGTATAAATTAACCTCACATGCTGGCTGTCTGTTAGGCTGGGGTACTGTAGGGTGTGGACAGACTACTGTAAGGGAAGGGGAGAACCCTTTTGATTGGTTTGTCTGTGGTATTATTGATACTGTGGGGAAGATGATGAGAAGAACTCTCTATCGCCCCCATGTGAATTACACCGGTTTGGGTCTGTCCTGGGCAAGGTGTAGTGGGGATGGGGTTTCTGTTCAGGTCATGAGTTGTATAAACTTGGTGTGCGTGTGTGATTTTTTTTTTTTTTTTTTTTTTTTTTTGTTAATTTTAAGTCTTTTTTTTTTTTTTTTTAATCGCTCTTACGGACAGCATTGTCCCTCAGGAAGCCTGTGGAATTGTGGGAAAGGGACAGCAAGAGGGTATGCTGTTTCCCACTGGAACAGTCTGTACTTGGCACCGTGTCTTGGGGACACCCCCCCCTCCCTCCCTCCCCCAGTGTTGGGACTGTAGCATAATATGGGCTGATGCTAGCATTAGCACATCTGTGTGCAACAGCACCAACCACCACCAAACCTCCACCAACGCCCCTTTGGAACCCCTGTGAGAGTGCAGTTTGCAGCCCCGTTCAGCATGTACATATTGTAATATATACGTCTAAATAAACATACCAGAAGTGTCCCGTGTGGTTTCTTTAAGGGTTAAAACTCCTACCCCTGTAAAAACCAGACTGTTATTATGCAGTATCATGCAGGTGGTCTTGAGATCTTGACTGAGGTTATTTAACTAAGAATTAAAGGGATTCTTCTCTCTGGGACAGCACTCTGAAAACATTTTTTCATACACAGAAGAAAGCGGACCTGTAATCTGAGGAGCCTTTTCAACACCCTGGGCCCAAATTTCCCAGGGTTTTTCCTTCTGCTGCGCACACCTACGAACTTACAGAATAGCACTGTACACCATTCAAACGGTTCAACATGACCATATCATGAGGTCTCAATAGTTGGCCTAAATGTTTTTAAGGTTTTACTGATACATTGTGCCATTTATTTAGGGATTTGTTAAGTCCAAATTTGAACTTTTTCAATAAAGAATTTTTCACCGTGATTTTGCCTGATGACGCCCAATGAATGGGACACACCATGATTTCATTGACCTTGTAGTTCAGAATTAATAATGCACTATGTTGTCGAATAACCGTTCTAATGCAAAACACAAAGTAATGATGCAACAGATACACATTATCGTAACTGCGTGCTTTATTGATATACACAGTAAAGCTATTTATATTACAGTAGTAAGGCATATATTTGGTGGCATTTGATATGTTTCGAAGGAAAATGTGTAACATGACATTTTAAAATAAAGAAAAATAATACTGGAATTAGAGGTGAATATATGAAAATATCCAGTAACATGCCATGACTATGAGAGGTGTCAGTTTGAATTACTCATTTTTACCAGAGTATACAGTGAAATTAATGGTTATATTTAGTATTATGATTAAATAGATGTTTCTCCTTTTGAAACAAAGCAAAACAAGATTCCTGCAGAAAAGGGTGCCATGTATTAGAGTGGTCAGCATACTCAGATTCCATCTCCGCAAAACCATAAAAAAAAAGCTAATAAAATGTATTTAGAAATTTGATGCATGAGCGGTAACAAATAAATGGATATCGTGAGGGTACACATGGACTGAATTCCGTTGAGATGCTTTAGATGGTAATTGACTGAAATCTCAGATCAATGGAGAACAGGACGAAATGCCAAAAGTACCGAAAAAAAACTGAGGTAGAACGTGCGTGACTGGAAGAATGGGCAGAGATCCGTGTACAGGGAACACACTACACTTCCACCTGTTCCTCTCTCGGTGTGCTTAGACAAGACTAAATTCCCGAAAATAATTTCTTCTGCGACTGGGTTAGAAAAGCGACAAACAACCTGCTTTCAACCACAACATTCGGTAGAAGTTATCGCCTATGATCTCACCAACAGAATTCAGACGCATCGGAAAGAATCAATTATCCCTTCTCTCAACCGTTTTACAAATACACTATCCATTCTTAATTATAAAAATCTTTCCAAAGGTTTTTCAAAGATACTACATCGTAAAGTACCAAAACACTAAAGAGGAGATATCCGATTTAGCCGCGTTAGTGAAAAAATGCTCGGCACCATGTGTTTCAGCATCAGGCCTCCCAACAGTAGCGTGAAAACAGCGGGACGTGATTCAAGGTGAATCACGAAACTGCATTTCAAGCAGCTAAGTGGCATGCCGGGATATCAGGAGACGGTGACTGTAACGAAAGACCGATGACTTGGGTGGATAATTTGGTAACAATATTGTTGGGGGGTTTTATCCAAAACAAGAACAACACTGTTAAGGTGAACATTTCTCTCATACACGCGCGCACTCACACTGATGAATGTGTGCACACACCCATACACACAAGGCTATAAAGTCGCACAACAAATGCATTGCCTTTAAAAGATTTTTTTTTCACGTTTTCATAAATAAATGTATGTCATATAAAGCGTCCTTTAGTTTACAATCTTTTTAATTGTTACAAACTTTTTTTTTGAAGAATCTGAAATGTGCTCCATACAAAGAAACGAAAAATCATTTCACACACATTTCACACACATTTCTGAAGTGTTTTTGTACAATTGCATAGTAGTGTAAAAACCTGCCTTTGTTAAGAAAACAATTATTTGACATAAGAAACTACTGAATTCTACAAGTTTGTAACCATGATCTTTGACAAAAATAGATGTATTCTTCTCTTTGTAAAGGTGTCCAGTCCAGTTGTTTTGACTATAAAAGCATGCTGGGGGAGGGGCTCGGGGAGGGACCAGGGGCGGAGCCTGGTAACTCAGACTTGGGGTCGTCTGTCATCGCGCTGACCAGAGACTGCACTGCTCGGCCCAGATCATCAGCCATGTGGAAAAGGCAGCCCACGCCCAGGCCTGTGGGACAAGAACAGAGCTGATCACTCGCACTCACAAACACCTCACACTCCAAATATACGCACACATACACACACAAGCACGCACACACACACACACGCACGCACGCACGCCTTGCACTCCTAATATGCACACACACACACACACACACACACACACACACACACCTTGCATTCCAAATATGCACGCACGTACAAATGCACCTTACACTCCAAATATGCAAACACATACACACACACACATACACCTTACAGACCAAATATTCGCGTGCACACACACACACATGCACACTTCACACTCCAAATATGCACATGCATACACATACACACACCTTACACTCCAAATATGAACCAAACGTGCGCTCATACCTTACACTCCAAATATGCACGTGCACACACATACACACGCACGTCTTGCACTCCTAATATGCACGCGCACACACACATGCACACCTAGCATTCCAAATATGCATGCACGTACACGTACACCTTAGACTCCAAAGATGCGCGCGCATACACACACATACACACCTCACACTCCATATATGGACCAAACGTGCACACATACCTGCACACATGTTCCAAATATGCAGGCACGCATACACAGACTCACATCTTATGCTCCAAATATGCATGCTCACAAACACACACACCTTATGCACCAAACAAGCATGCACACACATACACTATGCACCAAACATGCACATACACACATCCTGCTCTCCAAATATACATACCTATGCACACTGTTGGTGGAATTCAGTCATAAATTCCTTATTATTGCTTATTGCGTTATTAATTTCTTATCCTTTGAGTAGCCTAGGTCAGAGTAGCCTAGGTCATCCCTTTCCCACATTGCCGCTGATCTGGTGCATGGGCAGTGCCATACATCAAGAGGAGGGATGCAGGGGTTAATAAATCAGTTACTATACCGTTGGTCTCACTACCTATCTTAAAAATTTTTTTCTAAGAAATGTCCAACATGACAAAGCTACAACACACGGGGAGGGGTGGTAACACAGAAAGGGGCAATTCCTGTGCCCCCTGAGCCATTTCATACATGGATTTTATACACCTAACACCATGCGAAGAGAAGAGATATGTGTTGGTATTGGTATGACTCTTTTCTAAATGGATAGAGGCCTTCCCAGCCACAGCTATAGATGCGATTACACTGGCTAAAGTTTTGAGCACAGAAATTATTCCTAGGTGGGGGATTCCAAAAGCGTTATATAGTGACAATGGGCCAGAATTTAGGAATGAAGTGTTGACCCGCCTAGGAGCAAAATTGGGAATAGAATCGAAAAAACATTGTGCATATCATTCACAATCAGCAGGATTAGTGGAGAGAACTAATGAAACCCTGAAAGCAAAATTGCACAAGGCCATGGCAGAAACTAAGTGGAATTGGGTTGCATGTCTGCCATTGGCACTAACCAGTATGAGAATAACACCACAGCGGTCATTGGGGTTGTCAACTTATGAAGTAGTACATGGGAAACCTTTTCAATTATCACAGTTATTGCAGAGAACACAAATAGAAGAAGCAACTCTGGCAGAGCATATGAATAGAATGCAAACTAACAAGAGCGAGATTCAAAATGTGCTTCCTCCTAGATCGCTAACTGAGCTGTCACCGGGACAGATTAAGCCTATAGATTGGATCCTGGTGCGAAACGTCGGTAAAAAGCAGAAGTGGAGTGAACCGACGTGGAAGGGCGTATCAAGTGCTCCTGACCACACCGACTGCAGTGAGGATACAGGAGAGGGAAACGTGGATACATCAGTCACACTGCAAGGTAGTACCTCCTCCCACTGGTGTGTAGGTGCATCTAAATAAGTCAGGATAGACTTGGAGGGAGTCCGGCTACAAAGGGGGGCGTGGCATATAGAGCTCGCCCATCTCAAGCCCGGTGAAGAGCTCCAAGTCAGTAGAAACTCCAGACTGATTCATAAAATTTCTCACTTCTCCCTGTGTCTGTTGCTCCATGGAATTTGCAAGGTAAGTGCAGGCCTCAAGCCAACCTTGCCCAGGGCAAGAAGGTATGCGGGTGCGGATAACCACCTGTCTGAACCAGCAAACCCCACACACATATATGCTACTAATTCATGGTGGAGATATGCAAATAGAACAGCACGTTCTGTTCACCGTACTGAGTGTTGTGTGTGCACACACCTGCCAGCCTCCATATCTACACCCAGAGTAGAGGTGTTACAAGTTGCAGCGCCCACGATGAGTGTGAATAGTACAATTAAGTGCGCTATGGCAGTGTCTACTGCTTGTAATGGATTAGCCTCAATGGATCCCAGTTTACCCCCACTCAACATAGTAATGAACTCTGGGTTAAAATACTGCACCGACAAAGATGGATATCTGAAGTTGGGAAATGTGAGTTCTAATGTCCCACTCATGGTAGTCCATTATAGTTCGGGGCAGAAGTTTTGGCGATGTGTCAAAGTGATGGCACAGAATTTGTGGGAATAACCCAGGGGTGTCAGGGGAAGTTACTGATTTTCTTTGGCTATCCACAAATAACGGAAACATCCTTTTTCCTTGGTAGAGGAGACAGTCCAAACGGCACGTTATGTAACCCGTGGGCACCACACTGGAATGGGACGAGAGCTGTGGACGGTTGGTACTGGTTGTGTGGACATTGGATATATGTTGCGTTACCGCCAAATTGGGGAGGGGTATGTGCTTATGTGCAATTAAGTGATCATACATTGTGAGTGGGGACACAACGACCACACGACGGAGACGAGATGCAGCAGCATCACATGATCCGATTTGGGGAACAATGTTCCAGCGGAGCCAAAGCTGTGGTCAGTAGGGGGTCAAGATTGCTATCTCCCTGTTCCCACAGCTGGGAGTTGGACAGGTAATGTTGCGAATGGACACTGTGAACTATCGCCTAAGTGCACTTACAAATGAAACCCGTAATATCACTGGGAGCATACAGCAAGAATTAGCAGCCATACGATTGATGACATTGCAAAATCGAATGGTACTCGATTTATTGACGGCAGCACAGGGTGAATTTGTCAAATAATAAGGAACATCATGCTGCACCAACATACCAGCAAATGATGAGGAGGGGGGAGTAATAGATCAAGCCTTGCAACGTTTAAAAGATCTATCAGATGTACAGCTGAGTGACTATGTATCTGACAGTACCTGGCGGCAGTGGCTCACTTCTGGGGGGTGGAAAGCAGCAATAACATCTATATTGAGCCTCACAGCAGCAGGATTCGCAGTACTGCTCTTTTGCAGTTGCTGTAGGATTCCAATGATTAAAAGAGTCATATCAAAAGTGTTGAATGCTAACCCACAGTTTCAGATGTTTATGTTACAGGATATCGAGGAAGGACATGCTCTGCCCGAGGAGCTGGAGGAGCCATACGGTTATGTGATAGAAGTAAGTGACCTGTCTAAACAATAGAGCATTTACCATGAAATAAAGCACATGCTGGAAATCGAGAGAAGTGGCATGTTGGCGGATAATCAATTATAAAGAGGAGGGAAATGTTCGTGGAATTCAGTCATAAATTCCTTATTATTGCTTATTGTGTTATTAATTGCTTATCCTTTGAGTAGCCTAGGTCATGCATGATTGCTTTAACTTACATAATCTAGCTTTTACATAAGTAGAAATGTCATTAACTGTGTTTATTGTGTATTCATTCTATCTGAAACCTTGAAGTCCAGCCGGACCAAGGAGTGTATTTTGAGTTACGCGTGTTCCCAGGAGACAGTTCCTGCAAAGCCTGCAGAACCGCGAGATAAATAACAGATAATTGGGGGAGAGAAAGACTCCTCTGTACTGCAGATATGGCTGTCAGGGTCAGCCATACGTGGGATGCCTACACCTGGCCGAGGAACGGCTGGAACCAACATGAAGATGTTTTCCAGCCCCAAGGGGAGGAGATTCTGACTTTGTGCTTTTACATATATCCAAAGCAAAGGAGAGATTCCTTTGTCTTTGTTCTGCTGATGTAACTTGGACCCTACGTGTGCACGTAGTAAAGACTATTATTATTATTATTACTCTCTTGTCTCTGAGCGTTTTCTTTCAGGAATACAATTTAAAATTCCCACAACACACATCTTACACTGTAAATACACACATGCCAACAACCAAACAAAATATGCGCGTACACACTTTCCACTCTAAATACACACCAGAAAAGCGCGCGCGCACGCACGCACACACACACACACACACACACACAAACAACTGCACATCAAACATGCATGCACACAAGTGAAAACACAACCACATTGTTCCACAAATATTTTAAATCTCAGCCCCGACCCCTAACCACTTTCAAACCCTATCTCATACATGGAGGGAGAAGAGAGATTGGTTAAACTACAAAACACCTTTTCCCACAAGGGGCAAGAGCAGCTTACAGCCTTAACTCAAACCGTCCGTCTCTTTGCAAAACAAGCTAGTAAGAGACCTCAGACGTCCCCTGCCAAAGATCAGATGCACGCACACACGAATGAACGGACTGACACGGCTTAAATCAAGTGTCATAGTTCAGGTTAATGGACCTAGACAGATACACAAACAGGTAGACATGGCCTAAATCAATTGTTTCCAGGCCAACCCTTTGGGTGGCGGACTAACAAACCCCACACTAAGCCTGCACCAAGGCCTGCTGAATTGACAGCACAAGGACTGAATACATTCTTGTCAGCAATGCTAGGAATATGAGCTATTACATGCAATGACTAGGAGAATAAATAAGACACAGGTTTGTCACGGGGTTGTGACCTCACTTGTGTTTTTACTGTGCTATAGCTTCCCTAATTCCTCGACAGGGGAGGACCTGTGAGAGAGAGACCCATCTGTGCTCTGATAGTAGAGAAAATGCTTTTGGAAGGACAACCCCAAATCAGAGAAAGTTGAGACAGGAAGTTGAATTAAAACTGAAACTGAAAACAGAGATTTGTGAATTATCTTTGACCTGCATTATGTTAAAAACAAAACAGCACACAAGGTGATGTTTCACCAATTAATTTTGTTTTTTCAAATTGAACACATTTTCATTTTGATTTTCGTGACATATTTCAAAAAAAGTTGGGACAGTTAATGGTTTATCATTCCGTGATGTTGGCATTTTTCAGAGCACATAATGACCGTTGAGGGTTGAAGACCATGATCTCACCAATTCCATCCAATCCTTCATTCAGGAACACTGTTTTTGAACCTTTGAGTGATTTTTTTCTCACTCCTGAGCAAACTGGCGATCCTCTGCCCATCTTTGCTCCTGAAGGACAACACCTTCCTGGATGCTGCTTTTGTATGAAATCAAGACTACAATCATTGCTGACACCAGCCGTTTCGAATCACATCATTGCTCAAATTTTTCACTTCATTACTGGTCCTAAATCGCCCCATCCCAACTTTTTCTGGAATGCATCGCAGGCCAGAATGGCAGGAAGGGATGTAGACAAAACATTTAATACCTTGTATTCACTGTCAGCAATGAAATACAAGTCAGAGTAAATATACAGGTCTCTGGTTTCTGTTTTTATGTGCATTTTCCATCCCGTCCCAACTATTCTCTAGTTGAGGCTGTAGAAGGGAGAGACAGAGGACCACAAAGAACACCGGAGACAGAGATACAGAAGGTGTGAAAGAGAGGAGTGACTGTGGAAGGGTGGTAAAGAGCCGTACCACTGACCTCTCACTGCTTTCCAAGTCTTCCTCCTTCAGCCCACAGAACCAAGAGGAGACGGAGAGGGGTGAGCGGAGAGAGCGAGAGAGCGAGATGGAGAGAGAAGGAGAGTGAAAGAGCGAAAGCAGTATGAGAAAATTAAATAAGATGTTGAGCACCAATTCAATCAGAGTGCAATCAATTCACTTTAAAACACCAGTTTTCAGAGTGTGGATATGAGCCTGTTCGTATAGTTGAGTGTGAAGGTATGTTTGCATGGGTGTGTGCGCATGTGCGTATGCGTATATTCGCTTGCTTGTGTCTGCGTGTTTGCGCGTGCTTGTGTTGCACATCATGTGTGACGCTTATAAATGGGTCGTGTGTGAGAATGCAGGGCTGGTTCTCACTCTGGCTGTGGGGAAAGGAGCTGTTGAGCTGTTCCATCACCTCCTCCAGTCCAGTGCTGGAGTCCTGCGCAGGACTGGCCAACTCATCATCACCTGACAGGAAGCAGTCAAAATCGTGGGTCACAGAACAGGAAGAAATAAAAGAGGGACATTAGCACTGGGCTTTCAAAATATAGGTCATGCGCCCAACCTGTCAGTAACCACAGTAACACAAAGTTGTGCCGATAAAAAAAAGTTTATTTTTTTGGAGGGAAAGGGTTTAGGGCGAGCGCGTAAGAGACCATGATCATCCAACTATCAAATTCACATTAAAAAAAAAACTCAAACATGCTGTGAGGCAGTTCCTGTTATGACTGTGGTGTAAACACACCAAAAAAAAACACAATTTCATATCTTTAATTCATAAAAATGTTAAAAATTACTGAGCTTAAATGCTCCGAAAACAAAAGCTTTGTTTTCCAGAGAGGAGGTCAGAATCTCCTGTAGGACGCATCCTTCAATTGACAGAGCAAGTTCACCATGACATCCTCCTCACTTAATATTAATAGCATGGGGCCAGTCCTCATGTGATCCAAAAAACTAACACCCTGTCAGAAGTTCCCACGCATTCCTGCAGTCCTTTTATTTGCGCAGGGCTTGTGAGGCCTTCAGCAAACAGGCTGGACAGAGCAGCCATTGAGAAGACCTTCAGTGTCAACATGTCCCCTGACATTAATCTCTCAGGTCTTCCCAGAATTGAGCACGAACCTCCCATCCCCCACCACATCAAGGGCGCTACACAGACCAAGAGGGGGAAAACACTGAGAATCTCCATTTGGAAGGAAACACATTTTTCAATCAAAGGTCCTTTGACCCTGGGCCTGTATCAAGAAGAAGGATTACTGATTCAGTCAGTTAACTGCAGTGTAATACCTGTTTGAAATCTGGAGTATGCATTGAAGGGCTTTTTGAACTTTAACCCAGCAGAGCTATCCAGCTAACTCTATAATCCCACTTAGTAATACAAGCCTGCTGCCATTGACCATGTCTCAGTCCAGAGCAGAGACAGTCAAGTGAAATGGAACATATCCACAGAAACTGGGCTTGGGAAGTGATGTAGCTGATAAAATGTGGCGTGTAAAGCAGTAGTCAGATTAGCGATCCAAACACTCAGCTGTGGAGTCCATGCTGCATTTCATACCATGCTATCTCAGCTGTGGTGTTTGTGCTGCACTTGGATTAGCACACTGCTAACTCAGCGATGATGTCCAAGCTGCAGTTAGGTTAGCCCCACGCTAACTCACCCACATGTGTCAGTGCTGCAGTAAACACTTCGCTATCCCAGTCATAGCTTCAGTATTGCAACTGGATTAGAGCCCTACTAACTTTGTAAGGTGTGGGCGCTGCAGCTGGATTAGAGCATTGCCAACTCACTCATGGTTTCAGTGCTGCAGTTAGCTACATGCTAAGTCATCCATAGCATTGGTTCTGCTGTTGGATTAACACCCTGCCAACTTAGTCAGGTGTTGGTGCTGCTGCTGAATGTCAACTTACCCATGGTGTCAGTGGTTTGGCTGGCAGCCACGCGCAGGACGGGAAGGCTGCTGTCGGAGCGCTGGGAGGACGTAGAGGGGGAGGATAGCGCTGTACCATTCACCTTGGGGTCCGTCTGCGGCTGACACAAAACCATGCTAACCATCCTCCACCAACATCTGCCAAGGGCTGCACGATTACTTGAGTCCTGAGTATTTTAAGTGTAATAAGAATAACCACTGCCATGGGGCGAACAGGCGAGCTTGCTCCTATCGTTTTTCATGAACTCATACATAATGCTGTCTTGAAGAAACGGCGATCAAACTTCAGAGGCCACTTGAAATGCTTCCGAGTGAAAAAGCTGTGTTGAGAAGTCAGCTAATTACCAGCAAGGCTGGACAGCTTCCATCACCTTTGAAGGCATAATTAGCCTACCCTAAATCTGTTTACCGACTAATTAAAACCAAAATGTAGCCCATAATGATTGAGAAGTGAGAAGCAGACAGACTGAACTAGGCTTCAATGTGAGATTAAAAGGATGCCAATAATCTAAATATAAAGAAAAGGTTTTCATCTGAATTTAATCTCCCATCGTAACATTTTTAAATAGATCTTTTAAAAAGATGAATGAAAAATAAAGTGAGTAATGGCCTCTGATTTACCTTTAAACATCTATATACACAAACGCGGGAAAGCACTTTGGTAATTGTATTGACCGTGACAAATTATTTTTCCATTAGCAAAAAACAGCCAAATGTAGGCGCATTAAAAAACCAAGAAAACACATTTACGCTGCTCACTACTTTTAAATGACCATTTAAATTTCAGAATGATACGAACAAAAATACTATCTAAAAAAAACTGACCAGCCTGCCTATTCAAATCAGTTATTGAGGAAATCAATTATTTGATAGCGAACTGAGCAAAGCAAATGTGAACAGGGTGAGAGTAATTGTTGGTTAAAAGATGATCCTCCCGCAGTCCTTGACATAGCTCCATTCAGCACATCACAGATGCTGATTGCAGTGAAGTTCTTCACCAGAACTATTTCACATGGCCTCTGATGTGAGGTAGCTGTTTAATTACTTAAGACAGCATCAGGCATGATTCGTGGAAAACAAACGGAGCGAGCTTGCCTGTCCGGCCAATGGCAGCGGTTATTCTCAAATGCTTAAAATAACTGGGATTCAAGTAATTGTGCAGCCTTGCATCTGCCATGTTTGTACATTATTACACTCACAGCTATGCAACAAAATAACCATCCTTCCTTGCCAAGGCAATCCATGCATCGGTCTGTATCCCGTAAGCCTGTCCATTTCTCTTCAACGTGTCCTTCTGTTACATGTCTGCATATGTCTAGTACGTGTCTCCGTCTGTAATGCCTCTGAGTGTCTCTAACCTGTCAGTGTCCCTCTGTTAGCCATCAGTGTGTCCTTCCCTTACAGTGTGCCTGTCAGAGACCAGTATGCGTCTACAAGCTTGTGCGTGTCTCCAATCCGTTAGTGTCAGTCTGTCACTCATCAGTGTGTCCTTCCGTTACACTGTGCCTGTCTGTAATGCCTGTGTATGTCTCTAACCTGTCAGTGACTGTCTGTAACTCTATCTGCCCGCTCTCCTGCCCTCACCTGCTCCAGCAGCTGTCGGAGGCGGTGGAGCTGGGACTCCAGCTGCTTGTTGTGGTCCTCCAGGATCTGCATGCGCGCCTCCAGTCGGCCCTTGTGCTGCCGGAGAAGCTTGGCCTCAGCGATCAGCTCAGCGTCCCGGGGGCTCTGGGGCGACACCGGCAGCATCTCGGGGGGCGAGGGGAGGGGGGACAGCCCCTTCCGGTCGTGGGCCTGCTTCAGACGGTCGTACTCTGCCTGCAGGTTCCTGCCGAGACAAAAGTCCTACATTAGCCACCTGACTCAGGCTGCTAATCATGCCCACAGAACCAGATTGTCTGGCAAAGTCTGGTAACATTTGTGGCTAAGGTCATCAGGAAGTTCAGCCATCAAATACCCCCTTCCACTAAAGAACACCATTAATACGCAAATGCAACAAAGATCACACCCAGAGGCCAAAATTACTCATCTGGAAATTTTATCCAGAGTGACTCACAGGTGATGAGACTAGGCAGATGAAAGAGAGGTTGAGTACCTTGACTAAAATACCCAGCTGCTGCAATGATCTAACTCTGGTAACACAGGCATTACAGGCCTCAGCCAAGTACCTCAGCTGCAAGGCTACAGGCCACCCCACTAACTTGAAGGATAGATGGTGTATTGGACTGAACAGTGCCCCAGTACCTGTTCTCCTCCTCCAGGTCGGTGAGGACTCGCTCCAGCTCCCCCCGCTCTTCGTTCTCCAAAGAGATGAGGATCTGGGCGGGGCTGCGGGGCTGGCTCAGGGGCGATTCCTGGTTCAAGCTCTGGCAGTAGTGTTGGATCAGCAGGTGCTCATCATCACTGCAACACAGGAAGTAATTTTGACCAGTCAGTGTAGCTGCAATGCACCAGCTGGGTAACTGGCGACAGGATATTCACCTAGCCAACCAAATGCCACAGCTGCTTTCAGCCAGCGAACTAGACAACTGCTGTCAATAAACAATAGCAGAGGATATCCCAGAAACTACAGCATTCTCCCCATAAGCAAAAGTCATAGTTTGGCCGAGTGGTGGCGCTACAGGAAACATAACAGAGCCACCACAATCAATACCTTTCTCCCCTATGCAGCATGAATGGTGTAAGCAGATTTTAAATGGCTCCCATAAATCCTGTTTGTGTTAATGCAATTTTTAAATATTAAATATTCAACTTAGCAGTGACTCAACAGCAATGACCATATGGTGACCAACACCTAGGGTTCTCCGCACTTTGAAATCGCCCAACTGTACTGTAAATTATAGGTGTCTGCCAAGCACAGCACGCAAAAAATTAACTGAGGGTCTGTGGGCCTGTGGCTCCCTGAGACATGGAAATGTATTCTCACAGATTTTAAACACTTGCAGAACAAAAGCAAATTAATCCCATAATCATTGACATTAACATTGAATATTCATAAAGTTCCGAAGAGCATGTCTCCCGTCATCGCATTCATTGAGGTCTATCTGGCAGTGCTGTCAGTCGTAGATGCGGATCAGAGTCACATCAAAACAGAAACAACAAGAACATGGTCGAGAGGTCTTTGTGTGCTAGCAAAATTGACCGCGCATTATCAACACCAGGCAACTCTGTCTTTGAGCTAACAATAAATATGTCTGCTACCATCTGCTATCAAAAAAAATCAGGTATGGGTTATTCTCTAACCTCTTTAAAGACAGAATCGCCAGCGTGAGTAAATGAGATCATGTTAAAGTCAGCTCGCTAACGACAATGCTTTCTGCAAACCGAGACAAGTGAAGACATTGCCACTGTTGGCTAAGGTTTACGAGCTAGTAATTTTATTCTAACCATATAAAGCAATGTTGGAATCAACATACTGTTTACCTACTTGCAGCGGTGAAGCTGAGTTTCTTGCATTGTTTCATTTATTTAAATCTTATGGAAAGAATAGCTAGCTAACTATTTAGGTACCTCACATTGGCCAGCTGGTTGCATATTCTAACATTAACTTATTTTTGCGAATGTTGGCAAATTCATGTGACGCAAAACGTTTGTGATGTTCCCACTGAAGTCCACTATTATCTTGGTAGCGTTAATTAGCTAGCAATCTAGCTCAACTGGTTTCAGAATTTTGCAGAAAATTAGGTGATTTGTTTCTTCCATTGTTTCAGATGACTAGTAGCTACCTTTTCTATCCTCCATAATCAATGGTACGAAGCTAGTGCTCATCTAAAGCCATTGAAAGAAATGTTAGATTTGTTACCAACGGAGGCTTTGTGATTAGAGGCAATCTGCTTTTGAAGTTATGCCATCAGTCCACAATCCTGCTCGAAAAGCCCCTGTGCCTCACTTAACATTACACTACCGTTACCTCAGCTAGCTAGCCAGTTACGCTAATTAGCATAATTTGCCGCCCAGTGAAGTTAGCTGGCCATCTTCCTGGACTGGTCGGTACATTGTCAAGTATTTGTTTGAAACGGAGCCCAGTTTTTTTTTTGGTTGGGACTTTGACAAAAACACCCAGCGGTACAACGGAGAACAGCCGAATGTAAACCGCTGTCTGTTAGCCTTTATGAAGAACCCTGAACACCACTAATAGCCCTCTCTATACACCAGCATATTCACAAGTGGTGTGATATGATTTCCATCAAAACTGTTTGAGATATTATATTTAGAAATTTTAAGTCTGAGCTAGTGGTGGCACAGCAGAAAAAGTCGTAGGGTCACAAAAAACAACAGGTTCTGTCCACTATGCATCAGGATCAATACAAGAATTCCCATAAAAACTGATGAAGTTTTCATGCCAACACAAAGAACCTGTGGCGATGGCATCCAAGGCAAATCCATGAAGTCCCTGAAAACTTTATTTGGGGATATAATGATGACCACGCAAGCGCGCATGTGCACACATACATACTCACACAGGGACTAAGCTGGAGGCTTGGATAGAGAAACTCACATGCTCTCATTAGGTGAAATGCTGTCATTCAGATAAGTCCCATTTCGGTTTTCCATTTCAGCCAGTCTGTGGGCAATAGGGCAGGACAGTCAAGAGAATAACACACACTCATGCCAATAACACAACAACACACACTCATGCCAAAAACACAACTAATGATTGTTAGAAAACAAATACCCATGACCAGTCATTGGGAACGTCACTGGTTTTACATGTGCTAACAAGCTTTGCACGTGCTAAGGACCTTCATAATTCAGGCCTATATGATATTCTTCACTTAGTAAAGACAAGTTCCAGAATTTCCACTGCATTCACAGTCAGAGAGATTATTCACTGCATTCACGGTCAGTGAGAATTATTCACTGCATTCACGGTCAGTGAGAATTATTCACTGCATTCACGGTCCGTGAGGATTATTCACTGCATTCAAAGTCAGTGAGGATTATTCACTGCATTCACAGTCAGTGAGGATTAGGGTCAGTATTCCAATAATATTCACCGTCAATGGGAGATTAAGGCAAGCATCACCAAACCATTTACCACCTGCGGGGTGTGAGGAACAACCACCACTGCTGTGGCTTTTGCAAACAGTGATTATCATTAGCACTGCACCATTTTCTATGGGGTAAGAGGCAACAGACTCCACCTCTTGCAGTTTGCTTCAGCCATACACAGCAGGAACTTAAGCCTAGATTATACAGTTCATAAGATGGTAAGTCCACAGTTTTTCCTGGATCGCTGAGCACATCTATCGCTGATAGTCTTCCTAATTTAAGACAGTCAAAGACTCAACAGCCGCTTTACTAATCCAGTCAAAAGGCAGTCTGAGACTGTTGGAGGAGTGCAAAAACTAATTTGATTCAACTCGAGTTCCTTGCAGAAGGTTCTGGAAGTAGCTTGTGACTACTAACATAGCAGGGAAGGAAATTCCAGAAAATATTGAAAGGGTTCCGTGGGATTCTACACTAACTTTGGTCAACTGGATCTCACAATCCCATTCAGTAAAGTTACGTTAAGACCCTTCAGCTCCTGCTCTTATTGGTGGGGGAAGAGAGCCAGGTTAAATGTCCAGTTCCCTTCCCAACAAACTCGCACTAAGTATTCAGCAGCAGATTTCACCAAGTCCATAAGCCAGGTCTGGCTCTGAGGGCGGCCCGGGTGCTGGCCTAACCCCTAGATTCCAACGGGCGCGTATCTGCAACGTAACATGTGCGACACCATTTTGCTCCATCCTCCACGTGACTTCATATCTCACCGACAGTGTAACGGAAGCAAAGCGTCCTGCTGGCTGATACAATTGACCTGCTCAGATTTATCTTATTTCGTCATTTTTTTCCTGGATATTTACGCCTTCTACCATGGGCGAGTCGGCTACAAAGTTATATGCTTTCTATTTATGTCTGTTTCAATGATGTTAATCGTCATTTCCAATTTTGTTGTGCTGTGGCCTATTGTTCAGCCATGAATGCCATGGATCAAAGATTTGTGCCTGTGTTTCAGGTAAAGCAAAATCACAGACATATAGCAGAAAATTAAGTTATGTATGAACAAATTTTATATCAAAGATTTGTGGTTGATTTCTTCTAGTTAAAAGCATATCCCCCTTGATAGTTACTTCTTACCCGCCTTGCTCTAACCATTAACTATATATAATTGTACTATGTAGGTTGGGAAACGTACGCCTACCCTATTCAGCTTGATGTGACTGCGGCCTGCCTCGTCAAAAAAAAAAGACTCACAGCGTATTTTCCGCGGAGCAGAGCAGAGCGGAGAGCTGCCTCAGGGTGCTGTAGAGACATGCAGTAGCGCAGGTGATAGAAACACAAACATTGTCGAGATTGGCCACGATCAGCTCCAGCGACCTTGTCACGGCAGAAACGTGGCCGTGACGCTCCCGGTGGAATCTAGGGGTAACGCTCTCTTTGTGAGCGGCTGAGGCATGATGGAGCTACGGGTTCGATTCTGAGCGGGAGCTTCTCACCTGCTAGCGTAGTGTTCGATTCGGGAGTGGGTGTCATCGTGGGACAGCTGGGGAGACGACGCAGGCCTGACGACAAGAGCCAGACAAGAGGAGGAGTGAAAAAAAGCGGGAGGATTTGAGTCTGCCGTTTGTTCGAGTATCGCAGCCTGAACAGAGCTACGTCACCACAGCTGACCTAACACCAGCTGTGTAAAATAAGACATTAGCTCAACAGCTGAAACTCTGAAAACCTATATTTGCAAATGTCTAATATTTAGTTAAAACTGCGTAGCCTTTGAAGTAGGTACTTGATATTTTCATCGAGAAAAAATGTTTTTAAACGCCCTCATTCTGATCAGCTGTCAGAGTTCTTTGTTCTCAATCCATTAAATTCACCCAGTAACATTAGGGTCTTGTCAGCTATGATATGAATGTAATTACTTTCTCAATATTGAATAAATCACTCCTTAATAATAGCTAGCTGCGAAGTTATGTATTCCACCACACAAAAAAAAGCGGTGCATCTGACTGACAGAATACAAATACAATCATTGAATGGACTGCCCATGCCTATTCACAGTACAACGGAGAAAATTTTCTCTATAATTACAATATTTGCTGACAATAAAATTGTTTCAGTGGTTTCAGAGGCTTGACAAAGAGCACGAAGCTCAATAGCACCTCCTATCTGCAGCACGCAGACTAACTCACAAATGAATTTCAAAGGAACTATGGAATAATGACAGCCTACGAGTACATTTCGGTCACCATTCAGGATGACCGGGAAAAGACCCTTTTACACGTAAAGCACAGACTCCACGCGAATGGCAGTTATCACAATGACTGGGGTTAAATTATACAGACCAAGGGGCCCTGGAGACACAGAGTGCCCACTTTAGATAACAATGCAGGTAATCATTGTTCTCTCAATGCAACCGCTTTCAAAGGCAGGCAAGTTGAGTCTTTCCATGAGGGATAGAATGTGCTCCGAGCAGGAGCACTGCAACATCCCCTGCACTGGGTGGCAGCAAAGAGCTGTGAGAGGAAATTTCACTGAGATTCGCTGGCAGACCACATCAAAGGGGGGAAAATGTTCAGATATTAGAACAGCCGGTTGATGAATTGGCTGGTGTCTAAATGAATGCACTGGAAGACAATGATCGAGTGATTTTTAAAAAATTTTTTGAACTTGTTCTTTCATTTAGGCAAGTTCTGGCATCGTCTCATAAATTTTGGTCAATTCACAGGCATTAATGTCAAATTCAAATGTTCGCGTATATATCATTCAAACAGAAAGCATAAGCCAGCTTTTTTAACGGTAAACAGGAGAGAAAGACCGAGAGAAAGTACGAGTGAGAGAACGAGGGAGTAGGTGAAGGTGGCAGACACTAGAGGGCAGTGTAGCCGCTGAACACAGTGAAGTCGCAATCTCCTGTCTATCATTGCGGGGCTTCTCACTGATAACACAATTCTTGTCTGTGTAAACGGTACAAAGCAGAACCATTCCAGCTCCCACTGTATGCCTGCTCTATTTAAGAGAATCAGGGGTTTGGGGTAAAATGCAGCAGGACATGCATCCCATTGATTGGTGTCAAGAGATTATCATATTAATGCACTCAGATGCACCATGCAGGCTGAGACAGAGGAAATGAAAATAAGGGTCTGTGAAGAGGTGGAGCGGTATGAAGCAGGTGATTCATACTGAGCGACAAACAGGAGTGTGTGTGTGTGTGTGTGTGTGTGTGTGTGTGTGAGCATCTGTGAGCATGCATGCGCATATTTGCCTCTGCGACAGTGTGTGTATGTGTACGTGTGTGCAAGTGTGCATGTGTGTGCCTGGGCATATATGTGTATATGTGTGCCAGCCTGTATATACGCAAACCTGGGGTGTCTGTGTGCATGCAGGTGTGTGTGTGAGCACGAGTATGCCAATGAGCCAATGCCTGCTTCTGCCGTGTGCGTGTAAATGAGTGTGAATGTGTGTGTGAGTGTGAGTGCATGTACATGCCTGTGTGTACATGTGATGTGTGTCCATGTGTACACACAAGCCTGAGTGTGTGTTTATGTGTGTGTGTATAAGCCTTAGCATGTGTAGATGATTGTGTGTGTGTGTGTGTGTATAAGTCAGAGTGTGTGCTTATGCTTGTGAGTATATATGTGTGTTTGTATAAGCCTTAGTGTGTGCTCATGCATGTGAGGATACTTGTGTGTAAAAGCCTTCATGTGTGTTGATACGTGTGTGTGTGTGTATCTGTGTGTGCGTGTGTGTATAAGCTGGAGTGTGTGCTGAAGCATGCGTGTGTATAAGCTGGAGTGTGTTGATGCGTGTGTGTATATGTGTATAAGCCTTAGAGTGTGTTCATGCATGCATGTGTGTTTGAGCAAGCCAGACTGTGTGCTAATGGACGTGAGTACATGTGTGTGTATGAGCCTTAGTGCGTGTTGATGCATGTGCGTGTTTAAGCTGGAGTGTGTGTTGATGCCTGTGGGTATACATGGATATGTGTGCGTGTAACTCCCTGTGAGTGTTAATGTGTGTGTGAGAGAGTGTCGGAGTACTCACGCATAATCTACAGGCCAGAAGTTGATCAGTGTAACAGGACTGCAAGACAAAAAACGTGAGATGAAGACAGGGGGCGGCAGCGAGACAGTTTTTTAAAGGAGCTCAACCACGCAGCATGATGGGAACTGCATGCAGGAGTAGCAGCTGGAGAACGCACACGGACACGTGCACACACCCACGCACACGCACATACTATACACTACACACACACACACACCTCCACACACTCCCTGATACTCCAGACTGACTACACCTCAGACGAGTACTTGATGAATGTAGCAAATCATAGAAATGGCGAGCAGCGTAACTGCGATGGCGATTGGATGTTAGTGGCGATCTTAAGGACAGAAAAACACAGTGAGGAGCACGGGTGGGGAGAGGCTTGCTCACGTCTCCATGTTGTCTCCCTCCAGAACGCTCTGCACAGGGAGGTATCCCATCCGCGGGTGCTTGGCAAAGTAGCGCTTTGTCCTGAATTTGTTTTTCAGCACCTTGGCAAAGTCCCGCACGTCCTCTCCTGAAGTCGTCTATGAGAGAGACAGTGCAATCAATGAGGCACTTGTCCCAAGCCACTTCATACCACACACACGCACTCTCTCACACACACACACACACACACACACAAACATAATCACACGCACCCATAAACACATACACAGACATGTACACACAAACATACATATACACACATAAATGCAATAACATGAACATACAAACCCAGACAAACACGCACACACAAACAGGGATATGCACAAACGAGTGCACACAAACACTAATGCATGGACACACACACAAGCGTGCAGCACGAGGGCACACACACACACACACGTACAAAATCGTACTCAAACACACGTGCGAGCAGGCACACACACAAACAAGGCTGCTCGTGTCCCTCTTCATATGTACACAAAAATTCACAGCGTCTGCTCGCCTGAAAAGTAGAGACGTACCGGGGTGCAGTACTCCACCATTGGGTATTGCATTTTGTGTCCCTTGGCCACACGTCCGGAGAAGAAACAGCTTTGGCAGATGTCATAATTAAAGTGCTTTAAGCTCCTGTACCTGTGTAAGAGAGAGACAGCAGGGATTGGCCCCTCAGCGTGCTGCACGGAGAGAGCTGGGATTAGCCCCTCACTGTGCTGCACAGAGAGAGCTGGGATTGGCCCCTCACAATGCTGAATAGAGAGAGCTGGGATTGGCCCCTCAGCGTGCTGCACTGAGAGAGCTGGGATTGGCCCCTCACAATGCTGCACAGAAGAGCAGGGATTGGCCCCTCACAATGCTGCACAGAAGAGCAGGGACTGGCCCCTCACAATGCTGCACAGAAAGAGCAGGGACTGGCCCCTCAGTGTGCTGCACAGAGAGAGCTGGGATTAGCCCCTCAGCGTGCTGCACAGAGAGAGCTGGGATTGGCCCCTCAGCGTGCTGCACAGAGAGAGCTGGGATTGGCCTCTCAGCATGCTGCACAGAGAGACCTGGGATTGGCCCTCAGCATGCTGCACAGAGAGAACTGGGATTGGCCCCTCAGCGTGCTGCACAGAGAGAGTTGGGATTGCCCCTCACAGTGCTGCACAGAAAGAGCAGGGATTGGCCCCTCACAATGCTGCACAGAAAGAGCAGGGATTGGCCCCTCAGCGTGCTGCACAAAGAGAGCACAGAAAGAGCAGGGATTAGCCCCTGACTGTGCTGTGCACAGAGAGCGGGACAGGCCCTTCAATTTATTTTTTTTTTGGAAAAAAAAGCCACTAAATGCAGCCCAGGAGTGGTGGCGTTACTTTTATGAGATGAAAAAGCGATGCAGAAGTGGACGCTGGGAGTGAGTCCAAATGGGACAGAACTGGAAGGTTCCCAGAAGCTGATAGCATTGATTCTCTGGCGGAGAAGGTCTATCATGGGGAGTCTTTCTCCTCATTGTGTAAGTAGCCCAATTATTGTTTGGGGTATTTCTGTTATTAGCTAACTAACCATTTTTATTTTCCATTTACTACAATTGTCATGATTATCATAGTGTTGCAGCTACTAAATCCCATTGATTATGATCAGGAACTGTAAGCCTTTGCTAATAACACTGAATATAGAAATATTTTGCTATATGTGGCTATCTGTTTTAGAAATAATACCACATTCAAACAGAATGTCTCGGTTAATGCTAGTTTATTTGTGGCCAGCCTGAGGACTTCACTATATCCTGTTACATTTGTTTACACCAATTTCATTTCAATCTAGGGTACCATGGTGCCAACTTTTCCTGATGGTGGAATATCTATTTTTGTAAAAATAAGGTATATTTTGGATATTACTGTCTTAATGAGTAACACTTGTTCCTTATAGGGTATGAAAAGCATTTATGTAAGCTTGCTTTTCGCTTGTGTGCTCGAGGTGGTTGCAGCACACGGTTTCCAAGTAGGGTAAACATTCTGACAGTAACATAAGCTGTTTTTTAATGGGCTGATGGGGCTCCATGGAAATTCAACAAAATTCTATACTTCATGATGCAGAAAAAGGATGTTTTTGGTATGGAGAGGTTATTTGTAACCATTGATGTCCACATTCACCTATACTGATGATCTCATAGTCATTCCCCTTTGAAAATCATTAATTCATACTGACTCCTTCTTAATGAGTTCAACCCCAAAAGGGAAAATTTGATTTATTGAACATATCAAAAATGGGATTTAACAGTAAGATATTTCATGATTTGATGATGCTAGAATATCTGGGGTTGAAAAGTTTTTGAGAACTATTTTGATTTGAGACTTAAAATTTTCACTTGGATTGGGATGTTACTTGGCTCATGAACAGTTGGTTATTTTGAATATTACACTTGGATGTTCACACACTTGTGTTCAAGGACTTGATCCTTGATGATCCTGAAAATGTATTGTTTCCCCTCTGAGCCATATTTAAATTTTCTGCGTCTATTTTTTACAAATTCAACTTTTGAAGACTGGACCCCATGAAAAAAGAAATACAAAGCAAATACTCGGCTAATCTTTCAAGCAATGGGACAAGTAATTGGTGAGAGAAAATGTTGCATTTCTGCACCGCTAGTGTAAAGTTAAGGTGGAGAGAGGTATTGCTCAGATACTGAAGAGGTAACAGGTGTAGAGATAGGGTGGAGAGGGGATATGCTCCTTTAGTGACGAGGTAACAGGGGTAGAGTTGACAGGTTAAGGATTGGGGTGCGGTGGTGCTGTTAGAGTCAGGACTGAGGCCATGATGGAAGTCAGGTTTGGAGTGCAGAGGAAGAGTCACGGTCACGGGTATACAGTGGGAAAGAAAGGTGCAGGGTAGGGATTGTACCTGAAGCCGATGATGGGGCACTCCTTGCAGATGTTGCACTTGGCCTGGTGTTTGGCGGTTTCGGCTGCTGCCACGCGGTGCAGCACGGGGAGCCACACCATGGACTGTGGCTCCAACCTCATCCAATCCAGGAACACAGCCGCCTCCAGCTCCGGCTTATTATTGGCCTATTGGCAAAGACAGAAAAACTACCTCAACTGACCAGTCGTGTCAACTATTGTTACAACACTAAGTATAGGTGTTCAGTTTACTTCACACTTATTGATTATAAATGATTATAAATGGGCCTCTGTGCCTTCATGGTTAGTGATACCTCAGTTTTGCACACCCGAGTGTAAACTCTGTGTTTCTACACTACCATTGGTTGCTCTGGATTAGTTAAGTGGATACATGTTCTAGCAATATAATGTAATGCAATGCAATGAAACCCAATTATCATTATAGACAGCAGGTCAAACCACCTGATCCTCAATATTTTGAGACATGAATCACTTCATGAACCTGGTTTACAACTCACTAACTCTCCCAGTCATTAACTCACTAAATAACTCATTCACCAATTAATTAAGAAGCAAAACATTCTCTACAAAGAGAGCCAATAGTGCTCATGGGGTGTGTCCCAATACTCATAATCTATCCCCTTTCCTCTACTCATTTCCTCCCACCATACTTCCATCCAGATAATGGAGACAGGGAGGAAAGGAAAATACATTCCTTCAAGTGGGATGCACCCATGTTACAAAGCAATAATGACACCCTGTCCTTTTTCATGATTTGTCTTATTCACCCCATTTTTCTTCAGCCTGGAAAATGAAATACATCTACGCTAATTTAGAAGGGTTTAGAATCACTAGACAATTATTTAAATTTTCTTGAAGACGTTACTTTCATTTACTAACGTAGTATTATATTTGATCAAACAGAAAGCAAGGACAAATGATGATGTTACAAATTGCCATCTCTGTTTGAAATTGTAGTTTTAGATATGATCTTACACATGATTGCAAATATTATCTATCAAACATTAATCCAGTGCATTAAATACATTTCATCACCCCATCCTCATAAATGTGAAAATTTCTGGCTCAGGAACCAGTCCCTGTCATAGTGAACACAGAATAACAAAAAACACTTTTCAGTCATTTATAAACTTTGATTTTACAACTTGTAGTTTAAAAATAGCCAAAAATATACGGCAAGAAACTCGCAAGAAAATTATTATTTGGACAGATGAAGGCTACACTGCTAACACAAGGTCTACAAGAAATTTAACACAAGGGATGTGCACAGCGGTCTCGAAGAGCGCCAAACTGGGTCTAATCAGGACAGAAATAGACAAGCAAAGCCCAGATGCACAATTGCGCAAAAGGACAAGTATATCAGAGTCTCTAATCCGAGAAACAGGCAACTCACATGTCCTCAGCTGGAAGCTGCATTGAACAGTTTTGAAGTGGCTTTTTCTTTGAAACTCTGCCTATAAAGCCAGACTCCTCATTTGTCCAAATTTGTTCAAATTTTTGACCATTAAAGAGGTTTGGTAGTGTATATTCAATAAAGGAGCTAGCCAAAGACCTGAGGCACATCCTGTTTCTCAAACCAGACTTTGAGGTACCTTTTAAACCAAAATTGAAATTTAAAAAATGCTTGCATGCTAAATAGTTCTGCAACTGACCAAGATGTATTTCTAGCCACTGCTACTCTTAATATGATGGGAGTGGTTTCTCCAATAGCAAAACTGAGAATCATTACTTCCACCAAGGAGGTTCTGTTTTCACCCGCGTTTGTCTGTTTGTCCGTCTGTTATCAAGATGGCTCAAAAAGTTATAAAAGGATTGGCATGAAATTTGGAAGGATGGTAAGTCCAAGGATGAGTTGATTCAATTTTGGAAGTGATCCGGAACATTTTCTGGATTCTAGATCCAGAAGAAGTTTAAATATACCTGAATAGACTGACTGTCCCTTATGTAATGAACACATTTTCTTAAAATTTCAGCATTAAATAGAATCTACACTAATGTTGAATAGATTATAGTTGTCAGTGATCTGGATAATATTCTTGTGGATCCAGAACAAATAATATAGACATGCCCTGGCGGAGGTATGTGCTCTACCGAGTGCCCTTCAAGTCACAGTTTAATATGGGGGAACACAGTCTATTGTGAGGACCCTGGAGTGATGGCTAATGAAAATAGGGCTTCACATTCAGAATTTACACTGAACTAAAAAACAGTCATTTCAGGCATTAATCTGTAATGTTGAAATCAATTTATAACCACATTTTCAAAATCAAATGAATGCTATCTCTGTGAAAAAACATCATACATGTCTTTCAGCACTAACATTTCTATGTCATTCCAACCTTTTGTGCTTTAGTGTATGTCTGGTTACCCTCACACTGCCAGCGTGTCAAGAGTTTGTAAACTGTGTATTGGTACCTTCCAGCTGGGCCAAGATGTATCCCACAGCAGCTACTTAATGCGAACACACATAACCTCAGTGAACCCAATAGCAATATTTGACCCCACTAATGGATAGCATGCAATGTGTTACTGAAAAAAGGCCATGTGCCAAGCAGATGAATAAATTATTACGCACTCATGGTTTGTTATAGAAGCAGCCCTTTACATTACGACCCTCAAGTACTGAAGCAAAACCTCACTTAAACAAATGCTGTGACGCACCTACCTGCTCCCACTAAAGCAAACATACTGCAACCTTAAGAACACTCTCAGACTTGAAAATAGAATTTATAATGGCACTAAATAACAGTGACTCATCACAGCTCTAAGAGTCAGAAATGCTGCTACTCAAAATGGGCTATATTCAAGGATTCTCAATTTGATGTGGCTGGTGTGGCAAATACGACACTACATTGCCAAAGGCTTGGCTTCTTTTGTTTAAAGTTCCAAGTATTTGCGCGCAAAACTCAGAAACTTCCACTCCAAAAAGACAGTGACAGACAATGCACTGCAGGCAAGTCGAGAGGGATTTTGAAAATGCTAAGGTAGCACTTCGTGAGAGCTGTGCTCTAGCTCTAATGAATACTCAACTGAATCACTTCAGACGATAATTTCTGCCTTAACTATAACTCTAATATAATATTTGGCCGACACCAGTGATAGTTTTCACCATGACTTTGCTCACCAGAGTATTTTTTAAGTATCCAGCCACTGCCTGCAGTTTTGATAATATTCACTGACCTTTCAACATCCCCAGAATAGTCAGTTCAATTAATATATAAACAGAAAGAACAGAGCTTCCAGTTTTAAACATAAGAAACCATATCACTCAAGCTTAATGCATTCCTTCTCACAAACACTTGAATGTTGGTGATATTCATCAAAAAATCCCACATTTCGGACAAAAAGCTGAGAAAAGCGTATGGATGTAATTTAACACTGCCCTGCTGTTGTTTTCAAGTTGTCCACAAATATCAAGGAGATTCATCACAGCTTGTAAAAAGCTCATTATTACAGAACTTGCCCCAAAAAAAACCTGTTTCTGTCTTTAAATGTCCGCAAGGTGCAAAAGACCGCACAGCTTCCTTGCTTGTTTGACCTATTTTTGTCAGAAAATACATAACAGCACCCACTACCTTATAACAGAGAAAACGTTGATCGATGTAAAATCTTGTAAATGGAAGGGAAAGTGTTAAGTGTATTCATATATCAAACTCATTACAGAACGTACCCCATGCTTATTAGTTTTGCAAAGTAAGATTAGTCAGTTAACCAACTTCAGAAAACCTACCTCAGCAAGAGGAGAAGGACCCTGTAATACGCATTTATGGTTCAATTTTTCTTGTGATTAACAGCTAATTACAGAGCCAATTGTTAATTTTATTCATAAATCTATAAAATTTGATTGGAAGCCTTCTTGATATTAATGCCATTAATTTGTCTCCCTGGTGTATGAGAGGCACACAAAAAAAATGCGTACTAGTTCATTCCATGAAACTTGGACCATCAAACCCAGCCGTGGTTTTCTTTACTCCAAATGAAGACCACAATGGAAAAATGATCAGTCACATTTTCACGTTGTGGAGATATGATGAATTAAAAATTCAAAACGATCTTAGAAAAAAAGCACTGAAAAAATATGCAAAAAATATAAAATATATAAACTATTATAATAATATATAATATTATTACATATTATTATAAATATTATAATAATATATAATACATAAAATATACAAAAATGCTAAATTTGGACTCTGATCGTTATTCCTTTGTGGTCTTCAGATATTTAAGTAAACAATCATCACCACTGATTGGCCAGACGGTCTCCCAATCAGATTTCTCGCTGAGGTGAAATAGAAACGCAGCACTTCCTGGTGGACCGCGACTTGAGTAGTGTGGCCATAAAACACATAAACCGAGAGTCAGCATCACGTGATGGGTATTTGTGTACATAAACGCATTACTTCTCAAAATGGCTGGAGGAAACCAGGCTGCATATAAGCTAAGAGATGGAGGCATTTATCACTCTTGTATTATTACAGTGTGGCATATATGCTGTCTCATCAAAATTCATGGGCTTTAAAATGTAATACACTGCTGTCTGACAAAAGCACTCTCTCTCTCTCTCTCTCTCACTCGCACACACATACTGTATACACACACACACACACACACACACACTTGCATATACGCACCAGTGACTGGCACACACACATACATAGGCACACACACGCAAACACACTTCAGTTAAACGTGTCAGAGAGCAGAGTGAGAGAGAAGAAGGGAAGTTCCCAGGATAAACTTTGCCAAGAATGGAGATTAGTGGATGAATCAGAAATTCCTTTCCTTCGCCCGTAACGAATACCTGATCCACTTTAGACCCACTCCACAACCTCTTCATATCCTGCACATTTCCCTTCAGACACGCTCCACTCTCCCATTCCTGTGTACTCTCTGCACACACACCTCTCCCTCAGCCTCTCTCTCCACTGCAATCTTATAGGCAATTTGTGTGCTTAGGGTATATGGTGATTGACTATGTCATAACAGGGAGCGTGTTATGGATCTACAAAGGGGCATGCATCAGAGTGTGTCTGGGTACAGGATGTGTAAGGTATGTGTGGGGTCTAAATCAGTTTTTCATGCAATATGTCATGGAGTGCGTGTGGTATGAGAGGGTGGCATAAAAGTGCATTTTGAGTCAATGAGTGTTTGTGTGTGCACGCATGTGTGTCTATATCTGTGTGTGTGTGTGTGTGTGTGTGTCTATATGCATGTGTGTGTGTGTATATATGTGAGTGTGTGTGTACTCTTGTACTTGCTACGTACTGAGGACCGGCATGAGTTTTTAACCAACAAAGTGAAGTCTTTTTTGGGAAGTGAGGACATTTTGGCCGGTCATCACTTCTACGAAGGCAAATTGTGACTTATTAGTTAAGGTTAGGGGTAAGGTTAGAATTAGGGATAGGTCAAGGTTAGGGTAAGGGTTTGGGTTAGGCATACATTGCTTATTGTTAAGATTAGGGAAAGGCTGTAGAGAGACAGGAAGAATGAATGGAAGTCAATGTAATGTCCTCACAAAGATATAAGTACAAGGATGTGTGTGTGTACTGAGCCTGTGTGTAACATTAGTGTTCAATAGGATGCATGTGCGTGTGATATGAGACAGATTAATAGGACATCTGTGGTGTGTAATATGAAAGGGTTCAATAGGATGAGTGTGGTGTGTAATATGAAAGGGTTCAATAGGATGCATGTGGTGTGCGATATGAGAAGGTTTAATGGATGTATGTGGTGTGCAATATGAAAGGATTTAATAAGATGTATGTGGAGAGTGATAGAGGGTTTAATAGGTGCATGATGAGAGGTTTAAGAGGGTGTATATGTGCGATATGAAAGGGTTTAATAGAATGTGTGTGGTATGCGATATGAGAGGGTTTAATAAATTTTTGTAATGTTTATGATGAGAGGATTTCATACCTTCTATGTGTGTGATATGAGAGGGTTTAATAGGGTGTATGTGGTTTGTAATATGAGAAGGCTCAGCAGAATGTGTGTAATGAGCATGATGAGAGGGTTTAATAGAATGTGTGTAATGAGCATGATGAGAGGGTTTAATAGAATGTGTGTAATGTGCATGAACATTTAATAGGATTGTGGTGTGTGATATGAGAAGGTTTAAAGGGTTTAAAGTTGCAGTAGGTAACATTTGAAGATCATCTGGCACTGTGTTGGTAAGTAGCTTGTTAGCATGCTTCTACATTAGTACTGTAAAACTGGTCTCAACATTTATTTACAGTGAATGGGCTCCTAGTGGTAATAATGCTAAAGCAATCTGAAACAGAAAAGACAATGGCATGTAATGCTTAGAAACTGTAGCTCTAATAACTGGTGCCTACATGTGTTTGATAGCCTAGTGCAGCATCGTAGCTTAGTGAGGCAGTGAAAATAAAAGCCAGCATAAAGCCAGATAAGTAGCTAGGCACAGTAATGTACAGTAGTATACAGTATATATACTCTTAAAAAAATGAAGATAAATCTGAAGTAAAGAACTATTAAGTATTTATTTAATGTAATATTGACTCATATAGATGATAATAAATAAACAGATGACAATACTGTCTTTTTGAGAGAATGTGTCAATATCTAGTGTGGCCACCCTTTGCTTTTGATGACACCATTTAATCTTTCAGACATAGTATTCACATATTTTTAAATTTCCTCACTCGCTAAACCATTCTACATGATTTGAAGTTAATTTCAAAGAGATTCTTTCTATGATAAAACAGATTTGTTACTCTTAGTACCATGCAGAGCCAAGATTTCCTCAATCGGATTAAGGTCTGGATTTTGAGCAGGTAAAGTCATAACTTTTATGTCATCAGAGGATTCTTTCCAACTATGATGATTCTTGCCCAACTTAGAAGTGTGTTTAGTGTCATTATCCTATTGAAAATAAAATCCCAGTCTCCTTCAAGATGGTGATGTGTGCCACACAAGGATGCTGTGATACTTCTTTAGATTCATGATTCCATTGATTTTTATGACATCACTGGCTCCTTTCGAGCAAAAGACTTGTTCCCGATCCACTGGTGTCCAATCCTCGAATATCTTGGCAAACTCAAGTCTTTTTTTGATGTTACCAGCTCTAAGAAGTAGTTTTTTATCAGCAGACCATTTTAACGCAAGCATCTGGAAATAGTAGATCTTGATGCATTCATCTCTTTACTTCTGGTGCTATTAATATCATAAAGGAGTTGTAGTGCTGTCCACCACTAATTATTTCATTTGTCATACACAGATAACGAACAACAGAGGCACTTAACTTCGTTTGCACCTCTACTGCCATTAGTTATCAGTGCACCGGCCTCTTTGAAACACTTGGTGTTTCTTACAGTGCCGTGGCAGCATTTAACATCATCAGAAATTGTTTTAAGTGACCAACCAGCATCATGTAAGGCCACAGTGTAGCTACGAACAATCTCAGAGAGCTCCTTCCGTCGTGCCATCACGTTAAACGCTGTGACACTGCTCAAAGTTCATGTCAGCTTATATATCTGAACAACTGACCATCAGAGGTTATTTTGAAGAATAATGTTGCCTCAAACCAGTTTAAACAAATTTTTTAGCCTAAATAATCATGGATTAAGCCTTCAGACATGCATTCATGCTATGCAAGTGTCAAAAAAATGAAATTTGCAATACGTTTCAATTGTAATAAAAACTTGATGTCTTCAGTGTTTTTGTTTATTACCCGCATTTTTACTTCAATAAACTTGTGGGAATGATTTTTTTGTTCTCATTGCCTTTTTCAATATATCTTCACCAAAAAAATTATAGAGAAGTAATATATTAGGACCCCTTTTACACGAAAATGGTGGAGTATAATCATCACTGCACCCTATTATAGCCAGCAGCTGGGAAGCAGACCTTACTCAAGAGCACAGTGATGCCAACTATCTTGTCTCTTGTAATCCATCCGCTTCACTCATCCTGTGGTTTGACCTGGAGTGTTAGCTGGTTATCACTGGAACCAAGGCTCTCTTTCAGTATCGTTTTACTACCCCACCCCCTCAAAGGGGTAGGGTGAGGGTATTGTAATCAACTTGGTTTGTTCGTTAATTTAATTATTTATTTGCTCATTTGTTTCTTCGTTGGCAAGATTGCGATATACTGTCTCATTTCTCTCCGTTCAGTAGCTAATGCCAGCGTCGTGTAGGAAGCGTTAGTTTGCTCACTTGCTTGGCTACTATACAGTCTCATTTCTCTCGTCTTTTGATTACCAAGCACAATTACAATGACGTTTAGATGGTGTGGTATGCGTCTGTGAGTAACATGTAAATACTTAATGTTTACTTCTTGTTATGATTAGTGTTTCTTCCTTTGCAATAATGCGTTTTGTGCAGGCTACATTGCTTTTGAACTGAACTCATGAATGCGCTTGGAGGGTGGGGCCACAGGAGGAAAAATAGGAGTAGAGAGGGAGAGGCAGTGGTGTTTATAATCAAAAATCTCTCTATCTGGGGCCTCCGGGAGGCTCACAGCCAAGATGTTCGTCTGTGAGCCCTGTGGTCAGGTGTTCAAATCCCAGCCATGCCATTACTGGCTATGGCCGGAGGCAACGACCGGCGCAGCCTCGCGAGGGACGGCAGGGGTTAAGCCAGTTAAAAAAGTTTTTAGTTCATCTCTCTGTAGCAACCGCTTCTGGTCGGCTAGGCGCATGTAGCTGTATGAACTAAACTGTAGGTTGACTACGTGATCCTCTAAAGGCATAGGCAGTGTGTAATTGATGTTGCGACTGCATGATGTAAATGACAGTCGCCACGTAAGTCGGAGGAATCATGTACTGCGGCATCTTCCTCCTGAGATCCTGGGTGCAGGTTGCATTGCGGTGGGCTAAACAGTTCAGCCGTTTTAAGGGTGGGGAAAAAACACTCTTGCTCTTTTCTCCAAAGTTCCCAACCGCAGCTTTAATAGGATGCATGCGGCGTGTGTCACATAAGAGGGTTTAATAGGCTGTACGCAGCACATCAGCACTTTGTTAACTTACGAACTGGAAGCAGCTGCGGACGCTGGGCTCGATATTGCTCCCCCCGAAGGATGCCACCTCTCCCAGCTGTCGGGGGATCTGGATAGACTCGTGCAGCATGAGCCCCAAGCGCCGCTGATCGCACATCCCTGTGGGGCTCGCCACCTCCCTGAACATGACTGGGGTCACATTAAACACACGCCGTTAGCCACATACATATTTGGCATCACACACACGCTGTTAACTGCATATATCTGTGGTGTGTCACATGCGCTATTAACTGCACACTTAAATGGCATGTGTCACAGATCCATACAGCGTTTATCACATACACCAACAGCCCCACATCAGTAAAAGTTGGGACAGTATTCTAATTTAAAATTGAATCTGAAAGCAGTGATTGGTAAATTATACTTGTACTTCTTTGAAAACAATACCACAGCACATTATTTGATGTTCACAGCATTAATTGTATTGATTAAAAAAAAAAAAAACACATTTCAAGTTTTGATTTTTTGCAACTTATTTTAAAAAAAGTTGAGGCAGTAAAGTATTTACCAATTTCTAATGTTGCTATTCCTTTACTCAACATTTAACAAACACTGAAGGATTGAAGGCACTACAGGATCAAGTGCTTTTTTGTGATTAAATTTTAATTGTTCTCGAAGGGATGGAGCACAACATGCAGCAAACATTGGTAACACTTTACAATAAGGGTACAACAATTAACATTAGGTAATGCAGCAATAAGCATTTTCCAACAGGCAATTAACATTTAATTAATGCACCTGGTAATCATTCACAAATGATGTTCACATCAACTAAGGTATTAATCTATACATTATGGTTTAATAGTTTGAAGTGCTACATAGGGGATACTTAAGGGATGTTTTCAACTTCACAATAAGGGAAACACTGAAAATTACTAAATGTTCAATTATGGTTGCGTAATGCTTATTCCGCTATCTAACGCATTAGTTACCTGCTAATTAACTGATAGTTAATGAACAAATGTTAATTAATGTTAATTGTTGTACCCTTATTGCAAAGTGTTACCAAAACATTAGAAACAAATTTCTCCTACCCCCCTCCCAGTACCCACACATGGAACCCAGTGTAATTAGGTGTTTCAGGTGCAATTTTGTCCCATTCCTCCAGCAAAGGGGTCTTAAGTTATGCAACAGTAAGGGTTCATGGTCACTGCATTTCGCATTTCGAAATGCGTCAAGCACTCGCACCCTCCTTATGCAGCCATGACTTTGTAATGAGTGCAGAATTCGATTTTGCGCGTCTTCTTGAAATATGCATGGGTGTTCCTGGAAGAGATGTTGCCTGGAAGGCAGCATATGTTGCTCCAAAATCTCGATGTAATTTTCAGCATTAATGGTGCTTTAAGCGTAAGTCACTGACACACCCCATACCATGAGAAAGCATGGCTTCTGGACTTGTTGCTGGCGACAGTCTGAATGGTCCTTTCCTTCTTTGGTCCAGAGCAGACAGCATCCATTTCTCCCAAAAAGACCTGAAATATTAATTCGCCTGACCACAATACATTTCCACTGTATGATGGTCCATCGCAGATGCTCAGAGTAAGTATAACAGCACTTCACGACATTGTCATAAGGCATCCTTTTTGCACCGTTAAGTTTTAACTGGCATTGGCAGATAACAGTGCATTGTCGTATTTGATAAAGGTTTAATTAAGTAATCCAGCGCCAAAGTGGTTATATCACTTATGCATGCAGTGAATACAAGTATTTACCCCTTCCTGATTTCTTTTCTGTTTAAGGTCATGCAAAAGCACTCCAACTGGATTCAAGTCAAGACTTCAACTAGGCCACTCCAAAACCTTCACTTTGTATCTTTTGAGCCACTCAATGATGGACTTGCTTGTGTGCTTAAGATCATTGTCCAACTGCATGACCCAAGTGCGCTTGAGCTTTAGGTCACAAGCTGATGGCCAGACATTCTCCCACAAGATTTTCTGGTAGAGAGCAGAATTCCTGGTTCCATCAATGATGGCAAGCCGCCCAGGTCCAAAAGAAGCAAAGCAGAAACATACTATCACATTATCACCGCTGTGTTTGACTGTTGGTATGTTATTCCTATTGTGGAATGCCGTTAGCTTTGTGCCAGATGTAACAGGACCCATGTCTTCCAGAAGTTCCACTTTTGACTCGCTAGTCCTCAAATTATTATTCCAAAAGTCTTGGGGTCATCAGGACGTTTTTGCCAAATGTGAGACGAGCCGATGAGTTATTTTTTGGTGAGGAGTGGTTTTCACCACGCAGCTTTCCCATGGATGCCATTTTTGACCAGTCTCTATCTAACAGTGGAACCGTGAACACTGACCTTAACTGAGGCAAGTGAGGCCTGTAGTTCTTAAGATGTTAGTCTGGGTTCTTTTGTGGCCTCCTGGATGAATTCTCAAAGCTCTCTAAGAGAAATTTCCCTAGACTGGCCACTTCTGGGAAGGCTCACCACTGTTTCAAGTTTTTTCCATATGTAGGTTATGTAGATAATGGCTCTCACCATAGTTTGCTGTACTCCAAGAGCCTCAGAAATGGCTTTGTAACCCTTTCCAGAGAGATGTCAACAACTTTGTTTCACATCAGTTCAAGAATTTCTTTAGATCACGGCATCATGCCTCCTTCGTGCAGTCCAACCTCTAGAGAAGCAAACACTTCTATTTAAGAGCAGGAGACTACCTAACTGGGTGAAGACGATAAATATGCCATTTCTGACAGACAAATTTGTGCATAACGTTACTGGCACACGTTTCCGTCAGAGTGTGTATGCGCTGTGTACGTATGTGTGAAAATAAGAAGTGTGTGGGTGTGTGTGTGTGTGTGCGCGCATAAGTAAGGATGTGCATATCTGCGAGCGCGAGAGGTGTGTGTGTGTGTGTGGGCATGTGTGAGGACGTGCATATGTGTGAGTGCGCGAGGGTGTGTGTCTATGCGTGCATGCATACGCATATGCCCGTGTGTGCATGTGTGCAAGTATGTGCGTGAGATGTGTGTGAGAGGGTGTGCGTGAGTGCATGTGTGCGTGTGAGGGAGCGTGTGTGTCTGTGTGAGGGCGCGAGTAAGCGTGAGTATCTCTCGCAGGAGTAAACCCTGCGTACTCCAAGTACTCACATCTGTACTTGTCCTCCAGGTGTGCTTTACAGAGGGAGATAATGCCTGTTTTAAACGACAGAGTGCGGATCTTCCCTGTTCGGCCTCTGCAGAAACACACAATACAGAATACACACATTGCACACTACACTGACACACTACAGGAAAAAGTTTGCATTAACAGATGAAATGACCTGACACCCAAACAAGCTCAGATACTTGCACACACAACTACAGTGAGATCAACAAGTACATGCATTCTGACAAAGTTTCAATGGGATGAATATGGACACAGTTCCATCCATATGGATGTAAAGTGAAAGTGCATTCACAAGGACTGGACAATAAAGTAATTACAGCCCTCTAATGTTGTGTTACTGTCTAAATACTTATGGACCTTGGTGTATGTATTATGGAGCAAAATACACAAACTCATGGAGCAGAGGAACATAACGCATGGCTAATACATTGAGCGGCCAGTTTAGACACATGTCCACACACATACACACAGACATACACGCACCAGAACTGACCCTCACATAGACACTCAGACATAAACACGCACACAAACACACACACACACACACGCATACAGATACACACACACTCATCCTCACATAAACACATACATACACTCACAAACAAACACACAAATACACACACAAACCTACACACACACACACAGATACAAAAACATACAAAAATGTGTGCACACAGACATGCGCACACTCACACACAAAAAGACATAAACATACACGTGCACACACACACACACACACACACACACACACACACACACACACACACACACACACACACACACAGACACTCACATAAACATACACGCAGACACAGATATACACACAGACACACACACACACACGCGTGCGCGCCCATACACACGCATGCACATACAGGCACTAACACACACAAACACGTGCGTGCGCGTGCCTGCACACACACACTAGGCGGGTGACCTACGTGTCATAAACATTGAGCAGCCAGTTGAGACACATGTCCACACAGAGCGGCACGTTGACCAGGCTGCTGTGCTGCTGCTCCAGTCGATCGTACACGCTGGTCAGGCAGTTAATGATCTGCATGATGTCCATCACCTGCTCATTCTGCTTGAGGTTGTGCTGGTCGAAGGCCTCGCGGGCTGCGGGCATGCTCAGGAGATCCACTGCACAGAGAGGAAGAGGGAGAGGGGGAGAGAAGGAGAGAGAGAGAGAGAGAGAGAGAGAGAGTAGCGTTAGCCTCTGAACCCACTCTGCACCACTCTGATTAATGGCTCAACAATACAGCCCATTTAGTAGCGTTAAGCGCCGCAACAATTACCTCACGCCGTACAGTAAAAACATACCAGGCCGAAAACAATTAGCGACTGCAGGCAGGGGTCGGCAGCGTTATCTGCTCGCCATGAAGATCTTTTTTAATCAAAATCAGATTTCCCACACCCCCCGAGGGCAAAGGAAAGCGTTAGCGAATAGGTCATCAGAAATGGGTGAGAAAAAACTGCTGTTTGCACGAATAAAAGAGCTTTGAGGCGAAGGCGTTATCTGGGATCTTATCACGGCAATCTTTGCCTTCATCACGCACTACAGGAGCTAAAATGAGCATCGCTGCTCGCGTACACGCAGGCAGTATGTAGGAGTTGTGCTGATGTTCAATAAGTCAGGCAACAGTGGAGAGGCTAAACACAGCCTCCACAATGCAGTAGATTTTCTATTTAAGCAGCAGTTTTGATATGAGTTTTTGGTTTTGTTTTGTTTTTTTATTCCATTAGAGGTGTGGAGCAAAGACACAGCCGCTGCCTGACGGCAGAATGATTTATGCGCTCTGTGCGGACACCTGAGTGAGGACACGCAGATGAGCGAACCTGCCAGTAAGGCTTTTCATGACGCCATCCAGAACGCTTCATTTTCGACATGCTTTCCTCACAGCCACTTCAAAGTGTCTGTGAAGAAGCTATAAACACAAACCTTTCTCAAGACAAACCGTTTTTTATGCCTTCGATCATGAGGCCTGCAAAACTCACGGGTTGGCAGTGTGTTCAAATTCAAAGGCATTGCGCATTTCAACAAGCGAGTAAAATAAATATTCATCACATGGTCTCCACGATTCAATTATGTGAATTCCGTATTCATCATTCTTTGAAGCTCCTTAACCACAGCATATTATCCTCCAGCTAATTATATCCTCTAATGATGGCGCTTTGGTCTCCACAGGGGGCGCTCTAAAAAGACGCCCCTGCTCTAGTGCAGAGGGCAGCTCTGAGACTCTAATACGGTGATACACTAATGGTGAAGAGACTAAGACACTATTTGAACAAGGTCCTATAAGATGGCTAAGTGCTTAATTAGGCTTCTGAGCAACAGTGGTTAGAGGGAAGAGGAAAGAGGCCTGTGACAGAGGAGATGGAGATACAGTTTGGGACAAAGAGAGGGGCTGTGGCAGGGGTTCAGTCTTATCCAGACAAGGCCTGAGTGGGTACAGGCTTTCATTCCAACATGAAGTTACACACCTGATTCCACCAATAAAGGTCTGTAGCAAAGACCACAGCGGTTCCTGCAGTAGACTCAAATTTGTAACTGTATGGCGGGAATGAAACCCTGCACCTACACAAGCTCTTTCTGGAAAAGATTGAGAGCCCCGAGGTTACGGTGTTTAGGGTAGAGGGTGGGAGGGAGGTTAGGGTGTTTAGGGCAGGAAGCAGGAGGGAGGTTAGGGTGTTTAGGGCAGGATGTAGGAGGGAGGGTAGGGTGTTTAGGGCAGGACGTAGGAGGGAGGTTAGGGTGTTTAGGGCAGGACGTAGGAGGGAGGGTAGGGTGTTTAGGGCAGGACGTAGGAGGGAGGGTAGGGTGTTTAGGGCAGGACGTAGGAGGGAGGGTAGGGTGTTTAGGGCAGGACGTAGGAGGGAGGGGAGGGGTGTTTAGGGCAGGACGTAGGAGGGAGGGTAGGGTGTTTAGGGCAGGACGTAGGAGGGAGGGTAGGGTGTTTAGGGCAGGACGTAGGAGGGAGGGTAGGGTGTTTAGGGCAGGACGTAGGAGGGAGGGTAGGGTGTTTAGGGCAGGACGTAGGAGGGAGGGTAGGGTGTTTAGGGCAGGACGTAGGAGGGAGGGTAGGGTGTTTAGGGCAGGACATAGGAGGGCGGGTAGGGTGTTTAGGGCAGGACATAGGAGGGCGGGTAGGGGATATTTTAGGGAAGAGGGACTCACAGCATAAGGCCTTCTGCAATCTGCGGAGCTTCATGGCCGTCCTGTAGGCGGAAAACCGCACGTTGTTCAGGTCAGCTGAAAGAAGAGAAGGGAAAAAAGGTAACCATGGTAACTACAGCCCGCTCCGTGTGCGCACGCGCAAGGACACGCAAGACGTACACCCACACAGGCACTCAGAAGACAGTGGGCTACTGGAAAGAGTCTTAGTCAGGCTGTTACGGTGGGGAGGCAACAGAACAGAACACCGATGAAGTGTGGGAGGGGTCACTGTGACTGACAGGCACGACCAACACCCCCACAGTCTGGTACTATCTCACCAGCCCCCAAAAACCAAGGCAAGAGGGCGGTTGGTTAAGGAAGCGGAAGACGCCTACCCAAGGACTGGTACAGCTCCGCCATCTTCGGATGGTCCCAGCAGGTGGTTTGTGTCTGGTGGCTGAGGAGGCAGGAGAGAGCACAGAAAGAAAGAGCACAATCAGCATGTAAGAACACACACTCTCTCTCGCTCTCTCTCACACACACACACACACACACACACACACACACACAATACACACACACACAAGCACAAAGCACATCTCATCCATCATGCCCAAACGCCGCACCGTACCCCTGACCACTGGCCCCGGGGGGATTTCCGCGAGCGCGTGTACCTCCCCGCTCTCTTAAGGATCATCCCGTGATGTCGGCTCCAGTGGGAAGACCCTTCTCCCCAGGTCATTAGCTCTATGTCTATATATACACTGCTCTTCTTCAACATTACTCTACGCCTACATATACACACCTCATCCTTCTACATCACTGCTCTATGTCTATATACAGTCAGCTCTTAAAGTTGAACCAAACACTTGATTCACTAGCCCACGTTGAATGCTTATTTTGTCCATGCAATTTTCGAGTCTTATAATGGCCAAAATGACTTCCCTTGTTGTCACAATTCTGCACTTCATGAAAACATGGCTAATAACAGACTCCAAGAGCCATTATAAGTCCAAAATCAAACTGACAAACTGAAGGCTCTTCAGTGCCTACACTGAGGAATCTATTCAATGCAGGTTATCACTCAAAATCTGCAGAGCCATTTGCTCCAAGTATTAATTTCCTAAGCATTTAAAGAGCATTCTGTGTACACTGCAATTCCTCTGTCACTCTACGACATTTTACCCATTCGAGAGCTTCCTCAGTAATCATGCACTCGGGGCATTATTGATCCAACAGAAAACCAGGTCACAATATCCCACGACGTTAAAATTCCTTCCAACCGTGAATGTGCCCTGACAAAAAGAGAGGATGAGTTCCACCAGATAAAGCGTGACATTAAATCTAAGCGTTTAAAGGAGAAATCTTTCCGGCCCGGGAATAACACCAGCATGTGCAAGAACAGCCGGACTGAGAAAAACTGATAAAACGGCCAAGATGAGAGATCGATGCAAACATATGGAGCGTGGGGAAAGCAGAATCCCACAGGAGCTGCCAGGAAGGGTTGGGTATTTAGGAGGGCCAAGAGCAAAAAAAAAAAAAAAAAAAAACGCACTCATATTTCTCCAGTCGCCCCAGGTTTTTTTTCATTATTGTATGTGAAATATCCCAAAAGCTGGGGGATTGTCTCAGAGTGCTGTCTGAAGTCACGGACTGATCATGTTGAAAAATTCTGCCATCCTCTCAGCTACAACAGACACTTTCCAATCACTTACTTTTGAACAAAGCTGATTTTTTTTTTCTTGAAATTTGCCCCATTCCATTTGAAATGCCCCTGATGTCAGCTCGCCCCCTTAACAAAAATTTCCCACCCAGCAGTCAGCGCTTAAAATGTCTGACCTGGGAATATCTCAGAAGGCACGACATCCTTCACACCTTTTACACACTAACTGAGACTCTGTTGTATGCAACATTAATGACCATCACTGCAAGCGTCTCAAGGCCTTCCTGTCTGCTGTACTCTGGCAAATACTTCCCAGCTTGCTAGTTTTCTCAGCATTTCATTTCAACAGAAAATCATGGGATCAAATCTACAGCTGAATGGATGAGGATAAAAGATTCAGCTGGAGTCGTTTTTAATATTTGCCTTGCCATGGCATTTTCAGTTGGCTTTTGTTAGATCGCATCTATGCATACATTCAGGATTTACATGATATTAAATAAATAAACACGAAAACTAATACAGAAATGTCAACAGATTTTTCAAATATCAACAGTTTCTCATTATTTCTCCATCTTTTTGACAAGCAGCGACACTATTCATTTCTCCCTAACAGCATTCAGTGCGGCAAACCCGTCGGCGAGGACGGGGGAAGGTAATTGATTGTACAAGCTCTGCTCTAAAAGGTGGCTGCACTGCAGTCGCTTCACAGAATCCAGAAAACACAGAGGGTTTGTTGCATCATGTGGACTGTGCAGTGTGCACCATAAATGTCATGCGGTACTCCAAGCGGCACGTCTAAATAAGCTGCAGGTGTGCAATGTGGTGACGTGCTCTACAGCCCTGTCCACGTGTGGCGCGGCTGAATTGTTCCGGGAGCTACACCACTGTGTAAATGTGGGCGCGCCTGTTGGCAGGGAAACTCAGGTCTCGTGGAACGTTGGTGAGTGAATGCGCTCAATGACCTCACTCTCCCCGTGATGTCACTCCAGCTGTGCAGTGCCCTGGCCCAGTGGATTGGCTAGCGCAGCTGGCACCTTCATTATGTGAAAAAGATTTTGGCAAGTCCGCACATTCCTGAATTAGCTGGAAGGATACAGCTATGGGGTCTAGTACACTGTGACTGGGCACCGTGAACTTTACAATGTTCAATTAATGGACTGCGTACAAGTGCGCTTGTATACACACTCACAAGGAGGAGACCGAATAATACATGTAAACTGGGAGAAAGATACAGGCTGCAACGAGCACCGAACACTGCTATCCACACCAAAACAGGTCCATAGTCGGCAAGGGCACAAGACGGATTCGACCAGAGACTACAATGCTCACTCATGACCTGGTAGTAGCACTTCATCCAAGTGGCCCATCCAAAAGCCTGTCAGGGACTGAACATTATTGATAAAACTATCGGTGAAATATGAATATAGCATGCTGCAGACAAATTAATATGGCTAAACATCTACACTTGTCCGCAGTTTGCATATTTGCTTGCTCCAGCTTCCCAATTAAGCACAGTCATGTTCTAACAGAGGTACCATTGTCTCTGGAAAAGCACTTACATTAGCTGGCTGGATACACCTAACAGACGGACTAATCTGAAGGATCTAGAAGATTCCACAGGGAGGAATGTGCATAGATCTCCTGAAGTATCCACAGTCTCATGAATCATTATAGAGTACAAGTTAATGGAGTCATCTTAAGTTGGGATGACAGGGGCGGGGGGGAAACCGGGTACTAAAACAGGTGTGACACATTCTGAGAAAAAAAGACAGCTAAACAAAACGTTGGTTACTGAAAAAGATACAATTTCATTATTTTTTGGCACACAGTATGGCTCATTATCTGAAGCCCTCACTGCATTCGGCCTTCCTTATCATCTGTTCAAAAGGCACTGATAATTTTGAAGAGGCCGCTAACAAAACTACGGTGAACTGCAAATAACTTGAAGTTAACGTCAGCCATACATGCTCAATTTTGCTGCAAAGGCGAAGCCGCAAATCCACGATCAGCCTTCGGGCAGATGGTGAACGCGAACCCCTTCTGGATTAACGCAGGTCTTTCATGCGAGTTAAAATGTGAAAGGGCATACAAAGGTAACATGGAAACCAAACTAGTATAGTAAACCAAAGATGAGCATGGTTAAAATGTATGACCAAATGATTTGATTCAATTATTGTCATTAGTCATAAATCTTATAAAAAAGCAGACATGTTAACATTAGCAACCGCTACCAAATATTTCTACATGTTATCGGAGCTACATTTATCAAAATCTGATCGCAAAGCATGTTTTCTACCATTCAAAAGAGAAAATGTAAGCTTGTTAGCGATACTAAATGAATCAATCAACTTCATATCAATGATATCAAACTTACCCATGATCATAGTTAGAGTGTAACCAAAAAAAGTTGAAGAAAAAAAGTCTTCAAAGTGTAGGAGCAATGCACTCGGATCAGAGATCACCAAACCTGCCCCTGCTATCCAATCTCTAGTCCTGGTTTTCTTTCCTCCCAAGAAATTAACTGATGAAATGAACAATTATTGCCCCCGATTGGCCCAACTGTCATCACACGTGACTAATAGGTAAAGAAAGGGGAGGGAAACAAACAGTTCTCTGCCCTTGAGGACAGCGAGCAGATGATCTGTGGTGTTGCAGATGACAACAAGCTGAGTATCAGTACAGTTCCCGTAATTAAACAGTGGGGCTACCTTTTCACCTTAAATCCTAAACCTTGAAAACTATGTCTTAAGCTGCTTTCACACCGGACGCGAAAGGAATTTTTCGCACGACAGATTACATTCAAAGTCAATGCAAAGACGCGAAAACACCTTTAGGCTGCTGGGATGGCTCGCAGGGTAAAAGCACCACTTGCAGTGCAGGAGTGAGCACCATGACATTGCATCAAATCCAGCTAAGCCAGTGCCAGCAGCCATTTGAGAGCAGAGCACAACTGGCTCGTGCTACTCAGGGATATGGGAGGGACACGGTTGGTTTGGGTTAGCACAGTTCATTGCTTAAGCATCTGCTACTGGCTATTCAGGCATGAACAGTAACTTTCTGAACAAACATGTTTGGGTTTCCTCCGCCCTCGTTCTGTGTATGCAAGGTTTGACGCTGCACGTGTAAAAAAGCCGCGTCAGACAGGCGCATGTCTTGGAGGAGAACTGGAACTGCCATCACTCTCCCATGACAGCAGCATCAGTCGTGGGCGAGCATTAGACAGTCTAGATTTGGGTGGGACAGGAGATGCCAGACTTTTAAATAGTTTTTTTACATTAATTAAAATTTTTAAAAACTGTGGTTTCACATTGAACTGGACACTGAGAAATACCGAGGAAGAAAGCGCAGACATTTTCAGAAATTTGACACAGAAGCTTGCTGCCACTGCTGAGTCAAACAGCGATGTGACTGCCTGCAGATGACATACAGACAACCGTTAAAATTCCAAGGCTACCCAACATTTTATACCTGACAGCTTTGCAACAATAATTTTATGCAGAATTACACAATGCAGCAACGTGCACATCATAAAAGCCAAGACATTAGAATCATGAGGCATGGGGCTAGTGACAACCTTTATTACGGCCTTTAAACTCTGAACTGGACAGCAACATGCATGCTATGAAAGCCAATGCATTTTGGGTAATAACACATGATATCAACCCACATTAACTCATTAGCTCATAATCAGCAGCTTCTAAAGATGTGTCACGACTGAGCAACAATTACCTTGGTTTCCCAGCGTGAAACAGTAATACAGAGCATGAGTGCTCTCACATTTAAATGCTTCAAAACAATGGTTTCACACTGAATTTGGTGAAACAAACTATGAAATCCAGGATATTGCTCAAAAATCGCTGCAATGAGAAGAAACTCTTAAAACAGCCAGAAATTAACATTTTGGCACACCTAAACATGGATTTACTCAGATCGGCCGACGCAACTCCAGGCCATTTAGGACATAACGGGTCAGGTGCAGCGTATTCGAGGATTTGAGGATTCACTGAAGTCTCCCGTACTTTGAAAAGACCGGTTCCACACAATCCTTTCAGATTTACATCATCGCCCGGACGCCCATATTCATTTCAGCTCCATTTGCTCAATAAAGCGGCATCAGAGATTTTTTTTTTGACAAAGATGTTAATAACTCTCTTTCCAACTATTATGAACTTACAATGAACATCAGGTCATGTCAACATGGTCTAAGTAGTCCAGTTCAAAAACTTCTTGAAATGAATGTGGAGACTGTCAGAACATTTTTGGTATTCACTTCCATATATTCAAAACACTTTAGAATTGCCAGAGCCCTTACGATGACAGCAGACGTTGCACCCATTTTGAAAGCGTGTGTCAGCCAATGGAAGTGGAACTGCTTTCTCTCCAAGGATTTAAGAGGCATATACGCATATGTACTGCTTATGTTGTCTCTCACAAACACGTGTCAACAAGGCAAGTCAGTCACTGAGGGACAGAATAGACCCGCCCACGTAGAACATAGTTGCCACTGACTAACTTAAGAAAGTCATTTGCAATGCATTTTATATTATACACTATACTAAAATGAAGTTTATACATTAATCAAGGTTGCCAATTCCTTGTTTAACCCAACTTTTCACAGTATAGACCCAGACTCACAACTAAAATTTAGCAGCATTCTTTCACCCCCCTCTTTGGCATTTCTCTAGCGTTTATGTCAGGCATTTTTCAGACACAAGGTGCTTTTTCAGAAAACATTCACACGTTCTGTTGAAGGAAATGCCCAGCGTGGGCCTTCAGGTAGACATAGGAACAGTTTTACAGGCACAGTGCCATACCTTACAGAGTGTGTTAGTCCTGTACCCTACAGAGCAGGCTAGAGCTGTACCCTACAGAGTGGGTTAGTCCTGTACCCTACAGAGTGGGCTAGAGCTGAACCCTACGGAGTGGGTTAGTCCTGAACCCTACAGAGTGGGCTAGTGCTGAACCCTACCGAGTGGGCTAGTGCTGAATCCTACAGAGTGGGCTAGTGCTGTACCCTACAGAGTGGGCTATTACTGAACCCTACAGAGTGGGCTAGTGCTGAACCCTACAGAGTGGGTTAGTCCTGTACCCTACAGAGTGGGCTAGAGCTGAACCCTACAGAGTGGGCTAGTGCTGAACCCTACAGAGTGGGCTAGTGCTGAACCCTACCGAGTGGGCTAGTGCTGAACCCTACAGAGTGGGCTAGTGCTGTACCCTACAGAGTGGGCTATTACTGAACCCTACAGAGTGGGCTAGTGCTGTACCCTACAGAGTGGGCTAGTACTGAACCCTACCAAGTGGGCTAGTGCTGAAGTGGGCTAGTGCTGAACCCTACAGAGTGGGCTAGCATTGTACCCCTACAGAGTGGGCTATTACTGAACCCTACAGAGTGGCTAGTGCTGTACCCTACAGAGTGGGCAGGCCAGTCCTGCTGTACCCTACCGAGTGAGCTAGCATTGTACCCTACAGAGCGGGCTAGTGCAGTACCCTACAGAGCAGGCCAGTCCTGCAGCTAGTGCTGCTCCCTACAACAAAGTGGGCCCAACAAAGTGGGCTACTACAGTACCGTACGAAGCAGGTTAGTGCTCTATCCTACAGAGTGGGCGAGTGCTCTACCCTACGGAGTGGGTGAGTGCACTCTACAGAGCAGGCTAGTGTACCCCACAAAGTGGGCTAGTGCTGTGTCCTATGAAACAGGCTAGTGCTGTACAATATAAAGCAGGTAAGAGCTGTACCCTACAGAGCAGGGTAGTGCTGTACCCAACAAAGGGGACCAGTGCTGTACCCTACAGAGTGAACTAGAGCTGTACCCTATGGAATGGGCTAAAGCTCGTGCTGTACCCTACGAAAGGGACTGATGCCGAACTCTACGAAGCGGGCTAGTGCTGTACCCTACAGAGCAGGTTAGTGCTGTACTGCATTGAGCGGGCAAGTGCTGTACCCTACAGAGCAGGCTAGTACTGCACAATACAAATTGGGCTAGTGCTGTAATCCACAAAGTGTGCCAGTGCTGTGCATGACGGAACAAGCTAGTATGGACCGGGTAAGTGCTGTACCCTGCAGAGCAAGCTGGTACTGTGCCCTATAAAGGGGACTAGTATGGAGTGGGCTAAGGCTAGCGCTGTACCCCATGGTGTGGATTAGTGCCGAACTCTATGAACTGGGCTAGTGCTGAATGTCATTGAACTCTCCCTGCAGCCGCCAGGCTGTCCTGGCTCGGGGCAATGAATAAAACAAGAAAAGAAGTCGGGAGACAGGACAGGAGCCTAATGGATGGCTTGACTGGGGGAAACTGTGCAGCGTCTGCAGAGAACTTATCAGACATGAGAGTGAGCCGCAGACCTGACTCCTTCAGCAGGACACAACATCAGCAACACAGATTTTATCAGCTGTACTTCATCACCTCCACAAAAGCACTGGAAATTTCTTTAAAAAAATACAGGAGACTGACAGGAAAACTAGCACAATTATTCTAGCAACTGAATTAACTCGGGAATACATTTTTTTTGGTGAAAGGTGAGAATATCACATGGTAAATTCTGCAGCCTAAAAGAAGTCTGCACTTCCACCAGTAGCACCCAAAAACCGAGAAAGTGCACCTTTTCCCAAGAAATTCCTATAAAAACTTAGAGTACACCAAGGTTTACTGAAGATTTGAGGCCAACTCTGTTTACCTCGGAAACATTTTACAGAGGTATCCCGAAGTCTGTCCAGTTTACTTAAGTTTGGAAAACACCTCGGTAAACTTCGGTTAAATTTTCCCAAAACACACCAAGGATTGTCTGGCCCACTGAAGCCTTTTATTTGTTAGATTAAATCCACCAACCATCATTTCCCAAATTGAAAAGGTGAAAAAATTGACTCCTTTTATCTGCTGACCATTAAATTGAAATAAATGAAAAACATAATATTCCTTGACTGTCTTCACACCTCCCCTTTGTTCTGGCGTGAGCATAGGCCTAGCAGACAAACTTCGGTCCACCTTGGTGAAATTTTCCTGAGGAATACCGATGTGGTCTCTGAGCTTCAGTGGGCCAGACAATCCTCGGTGTGTTTCGGGAAAATTTTTCTGAGGTTTACCGAGTTGGCTTCAAATCTTCAGTAAACCTCGGTGGAATTTCTCGGAAAAAGGTGCACTTTCTCGGTTTTTAGGTGCTACTAGTGTTCAGTTTAATGTGAAGCGATTACCTGGAGCTAAAGCCATGACCGTAAGACCCCGCAAAATCAGCCACTGTTGGCAAGAGGAGGCTGCAGAACTGGGTATGAATCCCATTGTTTAATGGTCAAGAATATATTAATTGAGGCGAACGTCAGTTGATATTTTCCAAAACTGTGATAACAATGAAGCATAATCAAAAAATGAAATGCTCACTTTAACAGATGAAACTGAAGCATTGATCATTTACCTAATCATTTAAAATGTTGCAATTGCATTTAATTCAATTCACCATAATCTGAGCCAAACGCACTCAAATATCACAATGAGAAGGAAGTAAATGGCACAGATTAAAAATTTAAGAAAAGCTGAACAGATTTGTTTAATATTTGACTATGTCAGTTTTGTAACAGAAATCTAGCACTGCAAAAGCAAGGACAAAACCAGGGGCAACAGAAAATTATATTCCCATTACCTGTAAAAATCTGAGAGGTTGAATGTTATGTTGAATACATTTGTAGGTTGCCAGCCACTGTAGTAGATGAGCTCTAAGCTGTATGTCCATTTTTAAAAATAAACATGAGCTATTTCACTCCATTCCTTGTGCTGTAGTTGTTAAACAGACGGCCAATGTTGTTTTCACAATGGGTCAATGTCTCAAGCTTGCAAGCACCCCGGGCCCGAGGCCCACAGTGCCAGCCAAGGATCACAGCATCAAGGAAAAATTCCCTTGAGAAAACGGGAAGAGATCGTTATTGATCTACCTTGTTAGCCTGCACCCTTGCTCGACTGTTATCTAATGAAACTAGCTACAAAGCTAACACTGCAGATTTACAGGGACAGAATCCATAAAACAAGAAGCAGGCTACTCACACTTCACTTATCCGCTGAAATGGCCAGCACACGGGAAGTAAGACAGTAAATGCGATGCAGCAACCACTGCTTTACAGATAAGTGCACTCAGAGCTGTTTTAAACACACTCTTTACAATTCTGAACTGACAATTTTTCAGTCAATGTACATCAATTCCAATTTATTCTCACAGTATATTCCTAGCCAATAAGCATCATAATTCATTGAACATTAACACATTGTTTATTTTGGCTCTGTACTCTTACTATGGGGATGAAGTTCAGACAGCTTTAATTTGAAGGTGTTATCATCCAAATCACATTAACCCCTTATAAATGACAACACCTTTTGTACATAATTTCATCACCTGTCCATTTTTGGATGCAGAAAAAATATTTAACAGTTCAACATAATGCAGAATAAAGTAATTAAGCAATCGTTTTTGATGATTGGTCACATATCCTTTGCATGCAAAAACTGCCTGAAATCTGTGATGCATTAACATCACCAGATGCTGGGTATCTTCCCTGGTGATGCTCTACTGGGCCTGTACTGCAGTGTACTGTATTGCGTTCCTGCTTGTTTTTGGGATTTTTTTGCCTTCAGTCTCCTCTTCAGCATGTAAAATGCAAGTTCAACTGGATTCAGGTCCGGCAATGGACATGGCCAACAGAACCAAAACAACAACAACAAAAAAAAATGAAAATGAAATAGTGCCACTGAATTATGGTGCACAATGTATCTGAATGTATACGTCCGGGGGCTTTGTCAGCATTGTTATGATGGAGTTTTTCCATTCAGATCCACTGAACTTTTAGCAGGTCTTCAACACTTAGTCAGTAAAAAACGGGGCTTTTGTGTTGGAAGAATGTGCCATTGTGTGTGTTCAGTGTATCTGTACAGAGAGTAAGCACCTTCACACCCAGGTGTGGGGTTTGACACCGTCCCTCCAAAACCCACAATCCTGGCAAAATCCAGTAAAACAGGGTCACGCACAGTAGCACCAGCACACACATACTGCTCATTCCAGTACTACCTTAACACAGGTTGGCAGTTACGCTCCAGTTCTGTTTGCTCCCTTTCATTCATGTCAAGCAAAAAAGAAGTCCGCCTTCATTTCATTTGTTTAATATTCAAGCTTGAAATTCACTTCTGGTATGCTGAATAATGATGACAGCTGAAGTAGTTCAAAACTTAAGTTTCTTGATTCACGCCCAGCTAAACTGACACCACTTAAAGTTTAGATAGCCAAACCTAAACCAAACTAACAGCAAATTTAGTTCCCTCTTAACAGTGCTGGGGTGCGCTTTTAATAACATTTGGATAAAAGTCATACTCTAATCATACCAATTGTGCCATTTGCTGTCTGCAGACTGGTGGAACACCAAGCTGGCAACTCTAGATTTGACAGTCATCCCATTCTTCAGAGAAATGAGAATTTTAGGATCTTTTATGACTGACGCACTGAATCTATAAGCACAATCCCAGCGGTCCATCGTACTGAGTCAACACAAGAGCAGCAATTGGACACACAAGAACAGGAGGTTGAATTTTAAAGAGATTCTGAGGTTATCCTTTCAATTTAAGAACAGACAAAGACAAGTGTCAGTCAGGCTAATTATCTACAGATAAGTGCTCAGATTCTGCGCGAACTTGTTTTGCCTTATCCTGTATAACATTGACCTTTTTATACAGTCAGGCCAATGCCCCTTTTAATCATCCAAACACATGCCATGAAATAATTGGGCTTACTCAAGCCATCCCGGTGATAATGAATAACTAAAGACATAACACTGAGTTCTGCTTGTTTTTGCTTCCCAGCATAAATGGTAGGGCTCCCACCCCAAACACATCTCATTGGTTCCCCGCAGTCACAGAAAATCACTGATTGGCTCAGGGATTGATAAATGTTCAAGATGTGGAGCTTGAGGAGGAGGATCAAATAATCCATCCTTCGCTTCTCTCAGCCTCATGACATCAGTTCCAGCAACACCATCACAGCAGAAATCATGTGCTCAGCGTCCCACTGGCAAGGTTGGGATTCTGAAGGGCCAGGTCACGCGGTAACGGAGTTACAGAATTGGTGTATTTTGAATCATAGCTCCAAAACTAAGTAAGATAGAGTGAAAATTTAAATGGCTTTGTGTAGGTCTTCCCTAGTTCTTCAAACAACAAAATAGGTAATTTTGTTCATTTGATTTATTTTGGGTGAAAACGGCAAAAAAATGGTCAGTAACGGAGTAAAAACCTTCTTTCTTTATGATGCATTGTCTTTAGATGTGAGAGGGTGTCAGACAGTCTATTGAAAGTCTTTTCAAAGTCTTCTCAAAGTCTTCTAGCATATGGTAGCAGTAAGCATTAAATAAGCATCTTTAGCCAACATCCACCTTAAATTATTTAATCTTTTAACAGTAATAACATTACAGACTAGTCTACGCCTGAGGCTGCGAGCGCCACATCAACACGCAGACTCCTGGGGATGTGCACGCCACAACTCCATGCAGACTTGGCAAGAATGCTCATTAACAAGTTAAATTTGCCTTGTTAACAGCATAAATCTGGGAAAGTGGAAAAAAACGGCGTTGTCAGTCCCTGCCTATGCCAATGCTCTACGCCCATGTGCAATTTCAGATTGATCGGCCAACCCATGGAGGAGAAAATTGGATTCAAGACACAGACAAATGAACTGATGGATGAACATTTTTCCTCATTTTATAGCAGGATCACTGACTGATAATAACAAGTTAGTAGATTTCTTATAGCGAAAGCTTTTTTGCGCATAATTTGGGAATCTACAAGTCAAAGGTGGTTTTAAAGGTCCTATATTGTGCTATTTTTTCCAAGTTACTATTTTCTTAGATGTTTAAAAGGGCAGTTTACAATAAATTCAGCAAAAAACCCACAATAAAAATCCATCATTTCTTGGTCATTGACTGCCCATCGTGAAGTACAGGAACCCTTAAGTACAGGTCGATATGAGGGGGCATCCTGTAACTGCCAATGAGCTCAGCCCTGACTGGGCAACACATAGAGCTACAGGCTCCCTTACACTATGTTCGTGGATTGCCACTAATACATTTAAATTGACTAAATGCCAAGAAGGCGTTCACTCGGGCTACCCAACTCAGTCACATGATCTCACTTCCTGCTAAGCCTTGTTTCATGATCCGATACCCAAATGCTTCTGGATAATTTCCAATTCTCGACATAGACAATTGATGGATGGATGGACAGACAAAACAGAAGATCTAGACTCAAGCTACCTTACAGGCAGCCTGGGTAACAAGTTGAACTAAGTCTCTAAGTACACGTGAACTGATCGAGTTAAGTGCTTTCCCATTCTTGCTGGATGCAGGATTTCAGCACTCAACACTTTGTGGTCTCCTTTATAATATGTTTTGTTTCCTAATGTGCCAAATAATTTTGGTGGATGACAAGTCTGGATGGCAGGCAGGTCAGTTTAGCACCCAGACTACAGAGTTACGACAGAGTTATGTTGTTGTAATGGGTTCAGGCTGTGGTGATTAGCGATGTTTTGCTGAAATATAAAAGGCCTTCACTAAAAAAGATGTCTGGATGGCAGAATATGTTGCTCCAGAATCTGTATTACACGGAACTAATCAGAAGTGGAAGCTATCCATGTCATGTGCATTAATGCACCTCCATACTATCATGGATGCTGGCTTTTGAACTGAGTGCTGATAATAGGCCGGATGGTCCTTCTCCTCTTTCCTCTTTAGCTCAGAGGACATGCAGTCCATGATTTCCAAGAAGAATTTCACATTTAATTGCTCAGACCACAGGAAAGTTTTCCATGTCACTTCAGTCGATCTTAGATGAGCTCAGGCCCAGAGAAGATGACAGCGTTTCTGGATCTTGCCAGTATATGGTTTTATCTTTACAGGGTGGAGTTTTAACTTGCATTTGTGGATACAGTGACTAACTGTGTTCCCCGACAATGGTTGTCTGAAATGCTCCTGAGCCCATGCAGGGATTTCCACTCCCAAATCTTGTCTGTTTTTAATAAAGTGCCACCTGAGGGCCTGAAGATCATAGCCATTCAATATTGGTTTTCGGCCTTATCCTTTACGTACAATGATTTCTCCGGATTTTTGGAAACTTTCAATTACATTATATACTGTCGATGATGAAATACCCTTTTTTTTTTTTTTTTTTTTGCAAATTTACATTGAGAGACATTAATCCTAGTAATATTCTCAATTAAATACATAATTTAAATGATTTACAAATCATGGTATTTTGTTTTTATATACATTTTATACGACAACTTTTTTGGAAAGGAGGTTGTAAATCTTTTCACTTAGCTTTTGAAAAACTAGACAATGTAGTGTTTAAGTGAGTAATACATTTTAAAGTCATCTAGACATTTATAACTGTGACTTAATATCTGGCTTTAATGGTATTTTACATTCTTTCCAGAGCAATGCTTATTGGACTGAAGCCGAAGCGTACCTACAGATGCCAGCTGACCAATCTTTTCTAAAGAGCACATTGCTTGACCGCTGTTGAGTTTTTTGCAAATCTGGCACAATGCTCGATAGCCCTTGTTCAAATAGTAGTCTTATGTAAATTACCAAGAGAACACATGCAGACCAGAAGTGGAATAACTTCACCCGGTACATTATAGTTGAAAAGAAAATCCAGCCAGTGTCTTAGCTTTGTGCTGCACACTAGGTGCAGTTAACTGTAACTGTGGCCATCTTCACCAGACGCAATGTAAATGAACAATGAGGAAGTAGTAGGATAGGCGGAGGTGTGAAAATAGAAATGCTTTAATTGAGAGAGAGGCACGGAGGTGGAGCAAGGCTGTAGGCATGAGCTACTGTAGGCACTCAAGTCACAGAATGGAGGGCATGAACTATAAGAGCTCGGTTTGTGACGTAGATGACAGCATGAATCTCAACCGCTTGTCTCAAATACTGAAGTGGAAAACGGGGTTTAGTAGCAAAAAAATTTTTTTTTTGGGGGGGGGGGGTCCTCAGAGGTCAACATCCTTTGGAATGTTAGGTACAGTGGAGATCAGTGTGTTGGATGACTTCATTGTAAAAAAAAGTTTTCTTTAACTTGTCAAAAATATAATCAACAGCGATATTAGACACTGAATACATAAGTATTTGGATGATCCTACCCAGGTTGATGTATATCAAAATATTTCTTTTCACAGAGGTGGGAGTATAACATATTGCTCACTATTTTCTTATCGTCTTAGAGGTGCATTTTTCAATTTATCCTACCTCAAACCTACCTCATCGAGCCATACCCACACACCAGAGAGGTAGCAGTAGGCATAATCATGGAACAATACAAGGAAGCTATATGATACAAAATAAATACAAGATATAATACATATTCAGATATCCAGAATAGATACCACCAGCGCATCTATATGGTTTACACTGATGATGGGTATCCACAACCTCCTCTTCGACGCTGTAGCGCTGAAACTGTCAACCTACATAGACTACACTGAGGGCAGGAGCCCATAAAATCTCCCCCCACAGAGAGAGGGAGAGAGAGACACAGAGAGTGTGTGTGTGTGTGAGAGTGTGTGTGTGTGCGTGTGTGTGTACACACTGCTACTTAAATCGACAAATCATTCGTTATCTTTGGCAAAACAACCATTTTCATAAATGCACAGCATCCTCATGACGCTTTTTCAAAAGCTAATGTCGTAATCCCACCTGCAACACTAAACACAGCGCCGCAACGCTTAGACATTCACAAGGCACTTCAGGGCGTAATATCAAACGTGTTCAGACACATTCAGTCGCCGGAAAATAGAGGTGAAGAAAGGGGCTCAGAAGGACTATTTTAGTAGAGGTGTAGTCTTCTGCAATAAAACAACGACGGCCCGCCTTCGTCGCATTCCGTTCTTCTGTGCATTGCTAGCACTAAGCTACCTGCTTGGAAATATGCTGGAAGAAGCGATGGGAAGTAACATTATCCAGCTGGCATGGCAAGCCAGTCAGCAAAGACACACTGTATCCTTTCCTATGTTTCCAGCATACTTAGCGGACGACCAAGCAGCCATCTAACGGATGCGACGGAAATCTATGTTATGGCACCCGAAGAAAACAATAAAAACATACATTTTTTTCAGATTTGAGTGGCCATAATGAATGATCAACGACATGATACCCAGCTAGCAAGCTAACAGAAACTCTAACGATAGTCAATTGGCACAATTTCGTCGGGTCCTGATTTTATGATGTGTAAGCTTAATCTAAGCTAAGAAATATACCGAATACAAGCAGTTGCCAAATCAGTGCATCTCCTCTGCTGCGAAAGATGGGCAGCTTGGACGCAGAGACGGAGGTACACAGCCAGCTTATAGCAAATGATGTAAACCCTGAGATAATAGAAAAAAAGAAAAAATAATAATAATACAATTATAACCTTGGTGATGTAACGCAATTGCGCTATATTTCACGATTTCCGTCGCGAACAATCACACGGCAGTGCAAAATAAATAAATAAATATCTACTCGACAAATATTTCGCAGCATCGCATCGTCGGGACACAGCCAATTTTAATAGGACACTTAACAACGGTGGCCGTAAATTACAAGAGTGCCAGTCCTCCGATGTGCATCGTGGCGGTAGAGTCTGGACACCTGCTGTGGTTAACCAACACTAAGAACATCTGCTGCCTCTGGGGCTGCTGCTACAGCCCATTCACTGTCCCTGTCCTCGGTTTCATCAAACCGCTCCGGCGTTTTCTCGGCTTCAGTGCACCAACCACTGCATGCGTGAAATAAATATGAAGAACTCGACTTACTTTCGAAGCTGCTCCCTCATCGTTACGGTCTCGCAGAGTCCAAATTATTAGTTTTTTCGCCACTATCGATTCTGCGCTGAACGGTAAACCCACGTCGCTGCTGTAGCAGACCTACTGAATGAGCTGTCCGAACCGTCTACTTTCCAGCAGCAGCGCGCAGCGGCTGTTCAGACGAGGCGGAGCTATTGCGCCCGCTCCCTTCCCCCAATCTATTCACCCAGAGAAGTTTAGTTCAGCTGAAAAGAGAGGATACGCTATCAAAGAGGGAAGCATTCCGTATAGGGATTTAAGGTGGAGCGGTGTGAAAGTATCACCTTCTGAGTGAGATATAATATAGAAATATTTTTCAATTCGTGGCGGGGATATTTTCAAAAATGTAAATTTAGCAAATATACATGTATTAGTTGGACATAAATGCCATTACCGTGATTTTAAAGCTTTCAGAAAAACGCTTAGACTCCGGATAGGCAGCAGGCTACTTAATTTTTATGTTCTACACTTAATTCGAATATTCCAATGATAAATTCTTCAATATGTAGCCTATGTCGTCATACCATTCCAATCAATTGCAGGGCTATTATTGTTTCAGGCTACTTGCTGTTCCTTAACATGTCATTGCTTTGTAGCATGATGTTGTAAGAATTCAATAAGTCGCAAAGATGGCAACATTCAGTGTTGCAAAGTATAATGGCACCCCCATGGAGCATGTTTTAATTCTCTGATCTCAGAATTAGAACTCTGAGAGAAAAGTGCCGTTGTGGAAGGGAGCCTGCACCTTCAAGTGGGCAAGAGTGACGTAATGCCCGGGCGCAACATCCTGAGTGTTTAGGTTGTGGAAGACCTGTTTGAGAAGGACAGAGAGAGGATGGAGGGGAAGGGCGTGATAGAGGAGGAGGAGGTGGAGACGGGAGGGAGAGAGAGAGAGAGAGAGAGAGAGAGAGAGAGAGAGAACTTGACTTGAATCAAAAATGAGATGCGACAGTGTTTGACGGTTGGCCGGGTGCAGTACTGCAGCGCCCCCGGTATTCCAGTTTCGAATACTTCGTCCAAGGTGAGAAACAGTCCCTTACACAAAGGCTTCCCTATTCTAGACTTCAGCGGGATTCTTAAAATGATGCCCGCGACCACACATCAAAGGTAGGCTAACGAAGGGGAAAAAAAGTAGCTTGAAACGACCCTATGTTAGATCTACGTGAACAGCCAAACTGGTCAAAAAATTAAAAATAAAAAAACTCGTCTATCTCAGTTCTCTAAATCCTGCACACTTGCGAAACATAGCACGAATGGCTTCTTGCTTAACAATAAACTGAACAAATCCATTCCAAATTAAAAAAAAAAAAAACAATCCTTCTGTCGTGAAATAACGCTAGGTAGTCATTTCATTCTCCATTTACCCCAGCCTCAGTCCCTAGTTGGCTTCTATTTAATAAGTGTTTCAACATCATTGATGCCAGCATGACCTCCACCTCTCGCGAGACATCACCAAATGTTCATATAAAACAGATCAAATCTCTCAGTCTCAGAGTTGGTGTTAATACCAAGTTTCTCAATGTGTTACTTTCAGCACATTTTTTAAATCCAACTCCCAACTTTTATGTAACAATGAACCAAACTTCCAATAAAAAGGATAATTATTTCAACCTGAACTGCATTAAAACTGATACAAAATCAGCTATACAAGTAAGGGTGTTGAAATAAGACTCCAATCGTTGTTTTAACCAATCTGTTTTTAGAGTAATCCAATCTTCACTAACAGAAACCAACACAAGCATTTAGTTTACCAGCTACCTAAATGACACTTTCCAACCGCTAAATGCATTAACTTGCCAGTTCTACCATGGGGATATTACTCTTTTAAGTACTTTAATCACAGCAGCTGCAGCAGAGCAGCATAATCCCAACTGCAGCTTTAGCACCAAGCCAGCTAGATGGCAAGTACGTCTATCTAAGCTGGCCAGAAGCCAGTTTCATAATGTAATCTGCAGATTTCTGCAGAGAACTCAGACTTCTCTCCAGTTGCTTATTATTTCTGAAGTGATATATCTTTCTCTGCTCTGATTGGCTAACATGCAGCTTGATTTTTGCACTGCTTAAAATGTGGCTGAAGTGTTTGATGGTCACATTGATTGGCTGGTTGGCGCATATCCGGATATGGCTTGCTGCTAGTATTCTCTGCATGTAAGACTTTCCAGAATGGGGCAACCTGATGTGGGCTTGCTAGCATATAGCTAGCATGCCAATTTGATTTTAGGAGATTGGGAGCCAATTCTGGAGCTTTTATTGAAATTACATAAATGATCATCTTCAATATTCCATTAATCACAGGAAAGCAAATATGTTTGTTAAGCAAGAATAATCTGCATGAGAAAATGCATTTTTATCAATGATATTTTACGGGGATAATATTGATTTAGTTAGTGTTTACATTGGTATCAAGTCAAATAAGCCAAAAGATTGATCTGTATTCTACTGTCTAGCTCACCAACTGGCTTTTTTAAAAATAATAAACAAGGTGTCTTGCAACACACAATGCCAATAGTACTGTAGTCAAGCAATCGATCAGGCAATAATAAGGCAACCTTGTTGCTGATATTCTCAGGCCTACATGCCAAACTTTCCAATGAAATATAAGATATTTCTTTAGTGTTGGGCACACGTCAAATGAATTCCTCAGTCCTTGCGAAAGAAAGAGCAATTGCTCTGTGTGGGTTGTTCAACTGGCAAGGACACTTTTTCTACAACAACGACGATATCTACATCATTCCATAAAATTATGTGAGTGAGAAACAATTCAATGACTTTCTAAAACCAACCTCTTCTAGATAAAAACAGAAAATGCCAGTAGTCAACCAAATCACTACTTTTATGTATTACAAAGATATTTTCGAGGATTTTTGGTTCATTTTCTTTATTGGGTTTTAAAAACTGTACATACGTTCAACTTAAATTTTTAAGCTGACTAATTTGATGCCATCTGTTGCAGTTTAGAAATCATAATCAATGCTCATTTTGCAGCTGTTAAAAATATACTTGAAGAGGGCTGGAACTTCTAAGAAAATTAATTTCTACATTTTTTTCCATATGAGCATTGAAACTTTTTAAACTGTTCCACTACTTTTTGTAGGCTCCACATAAACAGTTTCCATGTGCCCATGAGATTCACACTCTGTCATTCCAACAACAACAGCTATTGTAGTCCATAGTGATCAAATTAACTGAACCTGCCCATTGACACGCCACACAAATGGACTTCATTACCCAGATGGCACTTGCTTTCTTGCTTTCATTGCTTTTCTAGAATGGAAACCGTTGTTTTAAGGATATTAACTTGGCTGAAAAATTCAAAGTCCCAGAACCGACCCAGCAAACCCTTCACCAGTGGTAATTTTTTTTGTATTTCTCAAGAATCACTTGGGAAATCAAAAGCAGAATGTTTTATAACATATTAAAGGGGAACTCCACTCATTTATCATATTTGAAAAGACACAATTATACGATAGATTATCATAATCTCTACCAATCCTGAAATTTTCGTTGATTTCTGAGGTCGTTTACCATTTTAAATCGATTTTTATTGGCATGGATCTGCATTTATGATGGGCGCCGCCATTCTTACCAAGTCACATGATTCCACAAAGGGAAGTGACGCCAGGTGTGCGTAACACAACCGTCCAGGCAATCAATGTTCAGCGAAACTGTTATTATCGCAATAAATCAAAACGCATACTGCATTATTTCATAAGGAAACACTGCCATGTTAGTCACAAAACACTGTCACTATTGCACTTACTCGACAAGAGACATCCTTTTTTGCCCCAGTGGCTTAGGTTTTATCCAGTTTCTATTCAGGATCCAGCAGTACAGTAAGAATGCGGTAGTACGATCTGCACTTCATTCTACTGCCTGTGAGCCAGAAACTGTGCGCCAGATAATCAGATCTAAAATGCGTTTCCTAAAATCACTGATGCTAACTTACGTAGCTGGAATCATTGACTGAACGGACGAACTATGTAGGTTGGTAAGGTAGTGAGCAAATGTGCTCTTGGGGAACGCACCGCATGAGAAAACTTTGTATTATTACAATGTGGACAGTGTATGCTAATAAGCCATGATTAATTTTTGTCAATGTTGCCTGGACCAAGAATTTTCTGTTTATTCACCAAAAACTGTCCGTTGATGCATTTTAGATCTGATTATCTGGTGCACAGTTTCTGGCTCACAGGCAGTAGAATGAAGTGCAGATCGTACTACCGCATTCTTACTGTACTGCTGGATCCTGAATAGAAACTGGATAAAACCTAAGCCACTGGGGCAAAAAGGATGTCTCTTGTCGAGTAAGTGCAATAGCGACAGTGTTTTGTGACTAACATGGCAGTGTTTCCTTATGAAGTAATGCAGTACGTGTTTTGATTTATTGCGATAATAACAGTTTCGCTGAACATTTATTGCCCTGGCCGGTTGTGTTACGCACACCTGGCGTCACTTCCCTTTGTGGAATCATGTGACTTGGAAAGAATGGCGGTGCCCATCATAAATGCAGATCCATGCCGATAAAAATCGATTTAAAATGGTAAACAACCTCAGAAATCAACGAAAATTTCAGGATTGGTAGAGATTATGATAATCTATCGTATAATTGTGTCTTTTCAAATATGATAAATGAGTGGAGTTCCCCTTTAACAGATTATGTACAGCAGTCTGAGTACATAAGCAAGATACTTTTTATCTTAATGGCTTCGTTGAAAGGCTGTGTGGTTAGCATAGTTAGTATCCACTTCAGCACCGGCCTGTAAGTTTGGCGGGTTAGATGTTGTCAGTACTGCACTATCTGATACCGCCATATCAACACCCTTCACTGTCACTCACACTGTGACGATCCGGGTCATCTCCGCAGGTCCTGTTTTCTCTTTTCTGCATACAGAGAGGGAAACCTGTCACTAAACACACTCACACACACACACACACACACACACACAGATGTGCACTCGCATATGCGCACATGCACACACACACGGAAGGACATGCATGCATACGCACGTGCGCGCGCACGTGCATACACAGCCGCACACACACATAAGCGCGCACACACGTGCACACTCTCTCAAATGCATTTACCATTGTGTGACTGTATCAACTGAACTTTCGTAGTTGAAAACACAGCACACTAAAAGCCCTTTGGTTAATTTCAGAACATCACAACTTAATGGCCATTAACGTCAAACATATTCAATCCTTAAACAATGTGTATATGCACTCAGATATGTGCAGCAACTCTCAAGACCAGAAAACCGTTCATGGTAACAGAATCGGACAGAGACGTACAGAATCAAACTGCTCCACAGAACAACACAGACTTCTGGAACATTAGAGTCTGCAGAGCCAGAGACAGACTTGCACAGCCGCACGGGACCACATTGACATGCAGAGCAATACACTGACTAATGGAGCTACTGGTCTTCAGAGCCACACTGTTCCACAAAACCACACAAAGACCCGTAGAACCACACAGTTCCACAGACAGACCTACAGCACCACACGCATAGACCAACAGAGCCGAACACAGGACTATCAAACCACACACAAGTCAAGACACATGCTGACCTACAGAGCCAAACAGAGGTCAAGTAAACTCAATGGTGCATAGGCTTACAAAGCATCGATCAGGCAACTGACTTGCACTGAGGCCAATATACCCATTAGTCTGAGGCAGTGGCTGCCAACCCTGCTCCTTGAGATTTGAGGTGCAAATCAAACCAACTGACCCCCTGGAAGGAAGATGGGCCAGTTTGGGTTTCCACTGTAATTTTCATGTGGAGAGGGCGCGCACCCACACCAACTAAACATAAACTATAAAACATCTCTGGCTTTCCCCCTTCATGAGTTCCAGGCAAAAGTAATAAATTAAAACCACTAAGACAAAAGTCAGGAAAACAGAGCAACAACATCTCTACTTTCCACTAAACCACTTCAGAGGCGTTTTTCTTTCCGCGCATTAAAAACTTCCCTCGGTAAAAACCCACTCACATGGTGCGTGCGCCCAGTCTCGGCCCCTGCGCTGTAGAGAGGGGTGCACATATCAGCACCTGAGCTCATTATTTAACACAACCCAGGTGAAAGTGCTCTCTCCACCAACACTGAGCTGATTCTACACCATTTTGAACCCAACAGTCCACTTTGTTAGGGGTGGAATATAAACCTACAGGAAGGTAGATCCCCAGGCACAGGGTGAGTCATCACTGGTCCACTGGACCTCAAGGCTGCACCATCCATTCCCAGCCGAACCAATACAACGATGGCCATCGACGATAGATCACATCTGAAACTCAGAGCTCATTGTGCTGATTTGCGAGTTGTGAATCAACTCAATGCATAAGGATTACAGCGAACCCGTGGACAGATGACTGAAAGTTCTTAATCACATTGACGGAGAACAGCTTCGTCCTGTTAACTCAACAAGAGCAAAGGGACTTGCTCTGTTGAATAATTCTGGCAAGATGTTGCTCAGGCAGAGATGTAGCAGCGAGGAAGCCCACATTCACCCTCTGTTTTACACAAAGTCTGCTGATCAGGGATCGGTTGCCTCTTCTACCTCAAGGTGGAAAGTTCTGGCTACGGACAAGGGAAAACTCATCATAGATCACAGCTCCTGCTCTGACAGGTTCTCTGAACAAGGCCCACAGTTTTTAGTGCAAAAGTGACAGAGCAGAGGTGTTAGGATTAGATAGACAGACATGAGGTGCAGTGACAGCGTTCATTTGAGAAACTGATAGGTACTCGTGCTGTTGTAGGAGCAGTGCCATTGCACAGCAAGATGTAGATACTTACTTGATGTAGTAGGGCACGTTGTTGGGAGAGATTGAGCGTTCAAACGGACGCTGAACAGAGGCTGAATGGAGGAGGGGGAGAGGGAGAAAGAGAGATTAAGACCTGTAGAAACAGAAAAAAACTATAAGCATTAAATCCCTATCCTACTGGGCAAAGAGAGGCAGATTTACCATCTGGAGGCCAGAAACATACAGTCAGGTCCATAAGTATTTGGACAGTGGCTACATTTTCACTGGATTTGAAACAAATCAATCAAGATGTGCTTGAAGGATAGATTTTCAGTTTTAATTTAAGTGTTTTTCATAAAGAAAAAATATTATTTGTACCATTTAGGAACCATTTTTATTCATAGTACCCCAAATTTTAGTGGCTCAAAAATATTTGGACAAACAGTCGCAGCTTAAATTTTCATTTTTAATATTTGATAGCAAATCCTTTTCAGTCAATGACTGCTTGAAGTCTGGAACTGATAGACATCACCAAATACCAGATTTCTTCCTTGGTGATGATCTGCCAGGCCTTCACTGCAGCTGCCTTCAGTTGCTGCTTGCTCTTGGGATGTTTTGCCTTCAGCAAATTAAATGCATGTTCAACTGGATTCAGGTCATATGATTGACTTGTCTATTGTAGAATATTCCACTTCTTCACCTTAAAAAACTTGGGTTGCTTTTGCAGTATGCTTCCAAGGCATCAGCCCGCTGCACTGTGAAGCATAGTCCAATGAGTTTTTGGGAAATTTACTGAGTCAAAGTGTAGAGTATAGTGGCCCTACACGATTCAGAACTCATCCTCCAGGTTTTTTCCAACAGTTGCATCACCAGGGGAATGAGCTCAATTGGCAGCCATTCATGCCCATACATGACCACTCTTCACAGATTATGCACTATGTGCAGTTCCTTTCCATCTCCATATTCTTCTCCTCCCCTCTTTCTGGTACAAGTTAATATTTGTCTCATTTGTCCATAAGATGTTGTTTTTTTAGATGCATTTCTGGGCAAATTTCCTGTTTTTGAGCCTTACTACTGATTTACATCTTAAGATAAACCCTCTGTATTTACTCTGGTGAAGTCTTCTCTTCATTGCTGACTTTAGCACTGACATGCCTACGTCCTGGAGATTTTGATCTTGCCAAGTGGTATGAAGAGGTTTTTTGAACTGGTTTAAGAATTACTCAGTAATCCACCACTGTTGTCATCCATGGTCTTCCTGGCCTTTTAGTATTCCTGGGCTTACCAGTACATTCATTGTTTTGAGGAATAAACTAAATTGTTAAGTTGGCCACACCTAATGATTTTGCTTTTTCTCTGGCAGTGACAGCTGTTTGGATTTCATATTGAGAGTTACAGTACAGCAACACATTCCAAATGAAAGTGCAACATGAGAAATCAACTGTTGACCGTTTATATGATCACTTTTTAAATGAAATTATCAGGGAATAAAGCAAGCCTGGCCATGAAAAAAGCTGAGCAGCTACATGTCCAATTACTGTTGGACAGTAATGGGGGGGCTTTCACATAAAGTGCTGGAATGCCTACACTCTCCAAGCTACTTCAATGTGAATTCCCTTAAACTGAAGCTGAGAGCTTGTATTTTTAACTCATACTCATTGCTTAAGCCAAATCCAATAAGCAATGATCGACTGCTAAAATAACAAGAACATTGTCAATGTCCAAATATTTACGGACCTGACTGTTTAGGAGACTTACACTCTAAGGTATAAAGACAGTTTCCCTCAACAGCATGCATTTGTTCTGCCCTCTCTCCATTTCTCGCACATTAACGGTGAACAGCAAACAGGAGAGTGAGTTTACACTCCCAACCCTCTCCTCTGGATAGACAGTGTTTTTGCTTTGGTCAGTGAAGCACATTTTAATTTGAAAGACTAATTCAAAATGTCGTCTTCCTCTTTCACAAGCCCTCGCTCTCCCACTCTCTCTCCCCCAATGCGACTCCCCCCAATGCCCCCGGTCTCTCTGCTAATTTGCAGAAGCCTCCACTGGCGTGAAAACTATGACTACCGCACTGACAGGGCTTTTAGCGCATGCAGAGTGCGCCCGGGAATCAAAGCTTGAGATTTCAAATAAAAAAAAGCAATAACAGTATAATATGTGAGTAATAAAGATGAGGGAACAAAAGTAGAAATGACAGTGACTAAATTCATTTGAATCATCCAACCCACCTCTTACTTTCCGTGTTACCAAAGCAAGTGAATGAGATACTAAGCATAAGTAAGTGTGCGTAGGATGGCTCTATATAAATACTAAATGGTTATTTTCAGTGTAAGGATTCAGAATTATCCATCCTCACTGCTCTCTGTGTCCAGTGCACATCTCTCTGTGACTCTCCTGCTAAATTACTCTCCTATGGGACCGTGGGCGCTGCAGGGCGTAACTCACAGATACTCTACATACGTCCTGTCTGTAAAGTGGGGAGAGCATTAGCAGTTTCTCTAAAGAAATATCCTTCCTTTGTGAGTTTTAAAACAGTTAAAGTAGAAGAAAGAGTGAATCCATTTCTCCTTCCTCCTCTCTCCCTCTCTCTTCTGTGATGGGATTATGCTTCACCCAGTGGATCTGAGCATGAGCTCGAGTAAATGAAATTTTATTTGAGTGCAGAGATAAGTACGCATCCTTCACAAACATACACGCCCGCACTCACACACACAAACATACATATAAAGACACACACAGAAACAAACAAAGACACATACACCCACACTCATGCGCACAAACATCACAAGAGGCACAAGAACTCACACACACAAGTATACACACAAACACGCAAACACACACACACACACACACACACACACACACACACAAACATACAGACTCATACACACGCACACAAATATACAAACACATACACAAACATACAAACACACACATGCACACACATACAAACATACAAACACATACATGCCCATGCGCACACAAACACCCGTGCTCTCACACACACAAACACACACATACACAAATGCACAAACAAACATACAAACACACATACATACACAAACAATAATGCTCACACCACACACACACACAAACACACAAACATATAAATACACACATGCATATACACTCATACTCAAATATTAATACACACACACAAGCACAAAAATATAAACCAACGTAAAGCAAACACATGCACATATGCTTACACAAACAAATACTCGCACACTCATACCAACACAAACATACTGCACCTCCACAATGTCCCTCAGCATGACTACAGGAAACGTGAGTAAGCGCTCGGACTGGGGAGGATGCATTTAAAGGGGGTTTGAGTGCAAGGGGCTGTGTAGATTAAAGAGGCAGGAACATGATGCGACAGAGATATGATGAAATGTTGCAGCTCTGAACTAAAGGTTGCAGAAGCGCAATAAAAACACGCCAGGGTTTGGACGACATGTTGCTGATGTGGGGCAGATACTCTCTCTGGGGCGGACTGAACAGTTTGGCGGAGATATTAACGAGTGTAAACCCCAAGCGGAGCGGTGGGGTGCGGGATCTAAGGGAGCGGGCGGGAGTGTGAAAGAGCTTTGGCAGGGAACGGAGGTGAAGACGCTGTGAGCAGCCTTACGCAGCAGGAAGTGTTGGGACTGGGGTCCGAAGTCTCTGTGGGCCTCGTTCAGCTGTCTGAAGTGTTCTTCGATGGAAACCTGGAGAGGAGTAGAGTCAGTGAGTGGAACTATGAGAAACACCAAAACAAACCTTTTCAAAAAAAAAAAAAAAAAAAAAACAATCAAACCACAGGAGGGGGCTCTGCTGGAGAAATGTGGGTGCGGGAGATGATGAGACGCACTGGAGTGACCGAGCCACGTTACGCCTGTGACGTCAGGGAGCATGGACTCACCGCCAGCACTCCGAGACAGAGGAACTCAGGCAAGGAGCTGAGAACCAAAGGTTGAGTGTCATCTCTGTCAAGTCAACATGGCAATGTCAGGGACACCGAGACCATGAACACATGGACGAGTGTGATGGGGGGGAGTGAGGGATGGATAGGAGGAATGAGAAATAAATAAAGAAGAGAAACAGAGGGTGCATGCTACAGCTCAAGAAAATGTACCCCCCTTTTCCTCCATCTATTGTTTCAAGAGGAAGAAGAGAAGAAAAGGGGATACATTTTTAGAGTGTTGCGACGCACCCTGAGAGAGAGCTGGAGGCAGACGGGGAGAGTTGGAAAGGAGAGCCAGAGCGGTCAGAGAGAGCTGTTCGTGGATGACTCTCAGGAGATGGACGGCTTGTTGGGTCAATGAACGACTTGGGTTGGATGGCATTGGGTTGACTGGGCGGGACTAACGGCTGAAGTATGCCGAGTGTGAAAAATTACCTTAGAAACATCTCCCACCTCCTTCATTCTCCCTGAGATTCTGCAGGTTTCCATGGAAACCTGATTAGGATTATGGAGAGAAGAAGGCTCATTTTGAGGGCGGAGCTACAGCTGGATACTGTAATTATTGTACATTCACTCAAGACCACCCAACCTCTTATTACTCATATCACTTAAACAGACAGCGCCGGAGGCACCATCTGCAGAGTTCAAGTAAGCGCACCTCGGATTTATATAAAATCAGAAATTAATTCTGGGTGCCAGGCTCTACATTTCTGCACCCACTCTCTGTTTCCCCATGACTGATACAAGGCTCACAAATTCTACACCCACACTCTGTTTCCCTGACACCCAGTCTCTATTTACCTACTACTGATACAAGGCTGTACAGTTCTACACCCAATGTATGTTTCCCTTTGACTTGATACAAGGCTGTATAATGCACCCAGTCTTTGTTTCCCTGACTGACACAAGACTCAATAATTCTACAACTAGACAGTCTGGTCGCCCGCGACTGCATGGGTTCAGCCCCCCAGTACCCGTTTGTTACCCTTTTCACATTCTGGTGAAAATGTCACACATTTTAGCATGAAATTATGCTTAATTCGGCCAATTATCTTGCCATGGCAACCAAAATCGATAGGTGTTGCGACCTAACAATAAACTATGCTAACCCCAAATATTGAAGGAATCGGATGAAATTTGTGGTCTGCAGAGCGTCCATTAGAAAATCTGTAGGGACGCAACAATTTACAGGATGAAGTTGTGCTTTGTTCAGCCAATTCTGTTGCCATGGCAACCAAAATGGATAGGTGTCTCAACCTTACCATCACCAATGCCAACACCAAAAATCAAAGGAATTGGTTGAGATTGGTGGCCTGTAGAGCGTCCAAAAGAAAATCTCTGCAGAGGCAGCAGTAACGGAGGCAACGACCATGAATCCATAGTAGCTGCCTGGTGTCGACAGGGGGCTACAACTAGTCTCTGTTTCCCGACTAATGATACAAGGCTCTAACATTCCACATGCAATCTCTGTTTCCCAATGACTGATACAAGGCTCTACAATTCACTCCTTGGAAAACACATTTCATGTTATTTTCAGGAACTCTGTGTTACAGTCCTGCAGCTTATACAAAAACATCTATTATGCATTATGTGTGAGACAAATGTAATAACTTCAGGCACAAATGTTATTCAAGCTAACAAAGAAGTGATATCACAATAAAGTGTGTTGGAAATTAACCAGTGTTCTGTTCATTTTTTGGACTTGAATATGCAAATGCCGCGTTTCCATCAAGCGGAACGGTTCGGTTCAGTACGGGTCGTGTCACATGTCAGAGCGTTTCCATTACAAAAGCTGTGGACGGTACCTTTGGAACCGTTCCTAACCGTTCCCATTTTTCGTCACCCCTCCGGTAGGGGTACCAAGGGTTACCATCCAATACTAATGAGGTGGAGCTAAAACACGCCTTCTGTATTGGTCGGGAATCGTCATCACTGCCGTCTGTTGATTGGCCGACACAATCGTCACTCTAGCGCGATTTCCATAAGGAAAACACCCATCTCACCTACCGTTTTGAGAAAAACATTTTTGGAAATGTCTGTTCGCAGCAACGCGCCATGGAGCAATGAGGAGGTGCAGATGTATATTTCATGCATTTAAATTCAGTCAATTTTAAATGCGTATAGCCATTATTATGTGAACTAATTTGGCTGGAGTTGCACCGCGAACATTTAGCTCGCTAGTTGGCATTAAAATAAAAAGGTTGCCAGCTAAAGCCGCTTTCACACCGGATGCAAAACAAATTTTTCGCACAACAGATTACATTCAATGTCAATGCGTTTCGCGAGTATTCACGTGTTTGCATTGCATTTTACCATCCGGTAAAAAAAAAACCCGCCTACATTTAAGGGTACTGTCAGCAGTGGAAACGCAAACCAGATCTAGGGGTTTGGTACCAAAAGTACGGTTCCAAGGGTACTATACCGAAAGTAGCCCAATGGAAACGGGGCTATAGATAGGACAGCATGTGTACTCAAAGAAAGTATGCTCTCTTATGTGTTTCTCACAGAACAAAAGACAAGGCTATGGAATTTGAAATCGAAACACATGCAAAAAAAATATTAACTCTATCATTGCAATTTCGTATCATTAAAACTGGTTGTTTTGACCCAAAAAACCAGATGAGGGCTGACACATCCACTGAGAAGAGTGTGACTAACAGTATTCCTCAGTTACTCCTCACGCACTTCACGCTGATGCTCAGCTCATGGCGCCCCAGCAGAGGGAGGCCTGTCTGGGCATGCTCTCAGGCCTTTTCTCATCTCCCCTGCAGAGTGCTAACCCCGCTAACACAAAATATTCTCCTTGTGTTACCAAAACATTATGTCAATGTTCAACACTGGCACTACAAAGCAGAGACGTTGCGAGAGCGTTCCCTTCTCTGCCCCCCCCGCCATCGCCAGGGGATTACAGGAACCATGACATTCATATCACATGACTGTTGATCACATGACTAAGGGTCACTCAGCACCTCAGGCTCTGAGATCCATCATGAACTTTTTGCATTCAAGCACCTGACTCACATTACATACACACTGCACAGGTCAGCCAGCACATTATTTGGAAACACATCAGTGCACTCGGATCCCCACTGAAACTGTCATGCGCACACGGACTAATAACAAAACTACTGCTTGGTGCAAAACAAGGATTATGGCCAATCACTGGCAGATGCAAACTGTCATAGTATATCAGAACTTTAGCGAGTTAATTTCATCCAGGGATCGACAGATGCAATGTAACCACATTTACATGATAAATACAAAGACCAGTAATAACAACACTCATACTCAGAAAGCTTAGACGAGGCCCTCACACATTACTGCTCAATGTTCACAGAAAGCAGTCATACTCCACTCAACTATAAAGACCCTTTCCAATGATCTCATATACACTCGCTTGAGGATATACTGATTTGAACACATACAATCTTCAAAGATGAGATTTTTAAATCCCACGACTTTAACTTTATACTTCTAATGTGAAATTGCCCGCATTAATGATGTTGCACTGTATGTAACAATGGTGGCTGGTGAATTTAAAATTTATGAAGCACAGAGCATCCCTTGAAAATAATGATGGGTCTTGATCTGTTTTCAACCATTTTCCTTGATAACGAAGTTTTTTTAATGATAAGAAAAAGCCGTTGGCAGTTAAACACAAGGCTTGCTTCTTAAAGCAATGTTGCAACAATTAAATAGAAAATGTTTTATTCTCTTTACACAAATGATTAACTACAACATGTTTGTTTTAAGCACATCTTGCTCTCTGTTCTTAGCTTCAAAATTATTTAATTACCACAAAAAAGCGAAAATTAGCTACAAATATCAGCAAATGAATAAAGTTGATTGAAATGCGATTCCGTGTTGAAATGACGCATTTTCTGTCTGTTGTTTCCTAATTGAGAAAAACTGACTGCACCTGATAATGTTAAATGTTTTCAGAGTTTACGTAATGCTAATTTAAATGAATTAATGGAAACAGGTCAAGACCAATCATTATTTTCAAGGGAAAAATTTCAGTGCTATGCAGAGGTCGCGTTAACCGAATATTTTCCGTCATTGACGGATTTTTTTTAGCAATGACGGAACATTTTGAAGGCCGTCCGTCATTTTGACAGAATGTAATTCACACCCCGTCCAACTGGTGGTGGGTGTCATATTGTCTCGAGCATTGTCTTTGATCTGTATGACAGAGATGCCAAGTCTCACGCATTCGGCATAGGTCTCACGCATTTTTTAGGCTTATTCACCGTAGTCCGCAATTATTCAATGAACGCTTATTAATGAGATTCTCACGCGGAATTAAAATCCTTGTGCATTGAAGTTTCAGTTTCACTTGCGTGAGGGTGGACCTCGCCATGGAAACAGATTATGACTCCGGACTTCTCCTGCTTCTCTTTACTCAGGGATTGGAAACAATGCATTTGTTTCATGATTGTTTAAATTGTTAAAATGAAATAAGACCATTTGAAACGTCTTTATGCAATTCCATTGCTTTCAATCCCTCAGTAAAGAGAAGCGTGAGAATTCCCGAGTCATAATCGATTTCCGTGTCACTAGTGGGGAAATCCACTGTACTGCACGTGAAACTGATTGATTAACGTAATGCACAATCACTTTAATTCCGCGAGTGAATTTCTTCAGTTCGCATTGATTGAATAATTGCTGACTATGGCACAGGAACGTGAATGCCACTAAGAGGCGAGAGACTAACGCCGAATGCATGAGACTTGGCATCTCTGGACTATGATCCTGTATTCCTCATATTTTTGTAATATGATCATTTGCTCTTCATTTGTAAAATATGCTGCTCTGCTGCCGGTAGACGATTGGTCATATGCTACAAACGCCGTCTCTGTTATGTGAACATGCAGATATCTTGGTCAGGAAAGCCCCGGTTGACATAACGAGATGATAAGCAGCGTCATAGGACCGCTTAACGAGACTGCTGTTGCTAGGCTTAGTGAAGCGCAGCAATAACTGAAAGCATTGTTCATTTGCACACTGTTACTGTGTGGGGGGAGAAATCATTTGTAAGTTTTAAAGTTCATACAGCAGTAAGTTCGAAAATCCATGCAGTGCTGTATTTAACACAGTGCGCAATGTGTGTCTACATGAATCACTGTCGGCATCGGCTAATGCGTAATCTGTACATGATTCTGTTTATTTTATTAAAAAAATTAAATGATTATCATTTAAAAAAATAAAATTACGATGATGGAAAATAATTGATTATGACGGAATATTTATGCCCCCGTCCGTCACAACGACGGACAATCAGAAAGTATAACGCGACCTCTGGTGCTATGTAATAGTGTTGGTTCAGTTCCTAAGGAGGGCAGTAAGAGAAAGTACAAGCAATACATAAACACACTGTAAACCCTGATAGTGTGGTGAAGTCAAGTGTTTTGTGGAAACTGATTACCTCAAAAAAATTGTGTAGGCCAGCTTAATTGCATTGTGTGGAACCAACTTAAAGAAAATAAGGTAAAGTTAATTTTTTAGTATGTTTTTAAGTGCTGTGAACATAAAATCATTAAGTTGGCATACTCAATTTTTTTGAGGTAATCGGTTTCCACCAAACATTTGAGTTCACCACGCTTGTCAGGGTTTACAGTGCCTAACTCAAAATGGCTGCAGTGAATAAAGCAGCCACCTTAATTTCTATAGGGATGTTTCAGTAATCAGCCTAAGACCAAGCAGTAATTTGCTGAAGGTTCTGCTCAATCAAAACTTAAAACACAATTGCCACCAACACATGCATATCACCCCCAGTTCCGTGATAGCACCCTCTAGTGGCCGGCACACGTCTGATCAAACAACACTAAGAACTGAATAAGTCATCCTCTCCTGTAGAAGCAGAACTTCCCCACTGATGCTGCAGTTTCTCAGAGTCATTTAATTCATTCTCCAGTTGGTACTTATCAGCGCGCTTGGGTCACAGTGTAAGTGTGCATCTCACAGATCAAGTACAAATTAGTCAGCATTAATAGTTTTCAGCATCTGAACTTTTACAAACCTTTTGGAGAATGGGAATGGAGTGTACTGTAGCAACTGAGGATGAATGCAGAATTCGGCAGTGTCCTGCATTCAGTCATTTATAATGGTGAAGATGTAAGGTCACAGTTCACTCCCACAGTGTGCACAGTGACAGTTATTTTGCCGATGCCTCCATCCTAAGCGTAACAGTTGATTAGATTAAGGAGGGGCAGATCCCAATGCAATGCAGAGCTAAGTGCCGTGTTTAATAGTCCGGCAGCTGCAGTAATTTTATTCAGGCAACAATGGGGCCTGAACTGCCACCTCTCCGATTCCCAGTAAAACCATCTCGGCTCCCAGCCGCCCACAGCTCCGCACAGGCCACTGCTTCCTGTTCTTCGCAAAGCTGTTTTTAATGAAGCTCCGTGGATGAAATACATCTGTCTCGACGCATAAAAAGTGGTCATGTGTTGAACATCTGTCTGCATGCTGTTGGCAGTTACTTCCTGTTTTACACCCAGTGAAATGAAAACAGTCCCTCTTCCACGCATCATTCACGTTTTTAATTCCCATGCAAACAGACGGGAATGCTAAAGATGTAAAATCGCAATATAATATCGCCTTATATATGCCGCAATCACTACTGAATACTGATGTAAAAATCACGACTGGTAGCTGAAAACAATAACGCTTATGCTTGCAATTTTGAGGACATTCCAAAAAGGCAACTCTTCCAAGGATTTAAAGTCTTTATCCCCGGAGGCAACATGTTCGACATTATGGTGCATATTATTGTAAGAAATACATTTTCCCGCAGTAGCACACAAGCAGTAGAGCTGTTCCAGCACGTAGATATGCTGCTATGAAGCTAAAATCCTTCCTGTCAGTTTGCATCTGTCAATATCAATGTTTAATTTGACACCACCAGTATCCATCTGTATGTGAATATATAAAGTGGCAGAGTACAGATTAATTTTTGTCATTCATTTGTAATTATTAATGAATTTTAATGCAAAATGAATTGACATATTGAAGTTACTTTTGCGTGAATTAATTCAATTTCGCTGGATTTGTTCATTGATTTTCAGTTCGGCAACTGTGTTCATTTCTGACAGTTTGTGCCACTGCAGGATCTGTACTAATGCCCTCCAGTCAGTGTCAGTGTTCAACTATCAACCTTCAGTCAGTGTCAGTGTTCAACTATCAACCTTCAGTCAGTGTCAGTGTTCAACTATCAACCTTCAGTCAGTGTCAGTGTTCAACTATCAACCTTCAGTCAGTGTCAGTGTTCAACTGTCAGCTTTCAGTCAGTGTCAGTGTTCAACTACCAGCTGGCAGTCAGTGTCAGTGTTCATCTGTCAGCTTTCAGTCAGTGTCAGTGTTCTTCTGTCAGTCAGTGTCTGTGTTCATCTGTCAGTTGTCAATCAGTGTCAGTGTTCAAATGGTAGCCTTCAGTCAGTGTCAGTGCTTATCTGCGACAACCTTCAGTTAGTCAATGTACATCAGCCAGCCTTCAGTTGGTGTCAGTGTTCATCTGTCAGTCCTCAGATATGTGTGAGTGTCCGAGCTTCAGTCCAGGTCAGTGTTCGTCTGCCTGCATTCAGTCCATGTCAGCCTTGAGTCGGTGTCAGTGTTCATATGTCAGCTGTCTGTCAGTGTTCATCTGCCAGCTTTCAGCCAGTGTCAGTGTGCATGTCAGCTGTCTGTCAGTGTCAGTGTTCATCTGCCACCTTTCGGTCAGTGCCAGTGTTCATATATCAGCCTTTAGCAGTTATCAGTGTTAATGTGAAAAGCTTCAGTCAGTGTCAGCATTCATTTTTCAGTCTTCAGTTAGTATCAGAATTCACCTGTCAGGCCTAAGTCAGTGTCCGTGTTCATCTGTCGCCACCCTGCTTCGGTGTTCAGTGTTCAAAAAGCCACAAGCTTCACTGGCTGCCAGTGTTCATCAGCTACAATCAGTCCCTAAAGTGTCCATTTTAGATGTCCTGGGATCATTGTGCACCGGCTCAGGAGTATTGGGAGGCGCAGTAGCTCTGCATACCTGAAGAAGCCTCCAGCGAGTGTTTAAATCCTCCAGTCTGTTGAGGTTGGGTCTGGACAGCTGGATGCCCATAGGGGCGAACGTGGAGGCCAGGTCGTTCATCTGAGTCACGTCGTCTTTGATCGGGGCGATCTCAGCTCGGAAAGCCTGAGAAAGCACAGGTCGAAGCTCAGCCCCCCCGTATACACAGATCATCCACATATTTTTGGGAACGGCTTTTTTACGATTGATCTTGGCAAACTAAACAAACTACCAAAACTACCAAAATACCAACAAGGGCTTAAGTGGACTCAAAAATTCATCATCAGGCGTAATTGTCGGTAAAAGCAATGACGTGACAGTGCTATCTTTAGAACTGTAAGGCTGCACAAAGTGATATCTCATGTTAGGCATGAAATATAAAAAATATGGGGGAGGCAGTTAATTGAACATAATAACATAATAAAACGCATATAGCACCCTTGGGTTCAACAGAATTAAATTGCATTAAGGCTCAATAAACTTGAATGTTAGAAGTCTTCACTGTTTATTTTAAACCGTTTATTGAGAAAATTAATCAAAACTAAATAAACTGGCATTTGTTATGATTACTCTATTGTTAAGTGTTTTTTCTTCGTGACAGAAAATCTATCTGAAAGCAACACTGTAGTGAAACAATTTTAAGCTGCATTCTGCAGGTCCATTTCTGCAGTGTATGCCACTCCTTTATTTATCCATCCGTCAATGCTTCAAACTCCACTGGTGTTTGCATGGTATACCACATGATAACAGATTACTTTTACTTTAATCCTAATTTGAAAAGAATCAGCGAAGAACTCTAGAGCTTGCTGCCAACATAAATGTGATATTAGAAAGGGTATTAACTCCTAGTAAAAACACTACAGAACTCTAGAGGTTCACCTGAACCTAAAACTTAGCTGGTCCCCCAACCAGCCACACCCATTTGGGAGCAGGGTACAAGGCTGAGATGAAAGTACCAAACTAGTTTATGTCCTAAAGATGTTGTATGCAGATTTTCATGAAATTTGACCGCTGCAGGTTACGGGTCATTCAATTAGGTGTGTATTGGAAAAGTCTGTCAAAAGTTACAAAATAGCCATTTTTTAAAAAAATCTTGAAAGCAACGTCACTAATATATCTAGATATGTCGCATACTACTTAAATACCAAACTTCAGCTCTATCTATGTCAGAAATATCTAAAATTGCCAACTTAAATTTCTCAATATGACCCTGCAGTGCCAACACTTTTGGGTTGGGGGGTGGGGGTGGGGGGGGCGATGAAACCCAATAGTTTCTGTGCAATGTGCATTCTAAGTTCTGTCAGATCTAATTAATATTCTTGACCACTAGAGGTTATGGATTGCATTGTTTTATGGACGAAAGATGACAAAGTTCACACCATCTTAATACTCAAGCTGGTCAACAACCAGTTTAGTTAAAAATGCACATGCTCATCTTTACCCATAGGGAGTGACGTAACCTTGATTTGGAAAGAATCCACAAAGAAGTCTGGAACTAGTAGTATTTACAAGGTTGCTACTGGAAAGAGGAATAACTCTTGGAAAAAACACCTCAGTTCTCAAAACTGCACATGCACACCTTCACCCAAATATGCGACTGTAATTTGGAAACATCCATCAAGGACTAGTTGCCTTTACCAGAGATTTCACAGACGAACAGAGAGACAGACAGACGAAGAACACCGTGACATAATACACCCATCATCGTTAATGATGATGGGCGTACAACAAGCCAGTTGGTTTGCTATGCCCAGTAGAAACTCATCAAAGAAAGCTAACATAAAATATGAAATAAATCCAAATATTGTAACTCATAGCAAGAACTGGATGGTTACTTCATTTTATAACTAAAATTTGAACTGAAGCATTTTAACATTATTGATCAAAACAGCATACATTATGCCTCTGCTGTGGCTTGAGAAATGCACATTGTATGCAACGCAATAAACGATGCAAGGATCTAAAACATACTGCTTTAATCAAACTATACTAATCAAAGGCAATAAACCTGCAGTTGGAATACTTTTTATACTTCAGAAATTATTGCACAATAAAAAATATAGCTCTGGTTGGCACACAATTGTCCAAGGTGGATGTAGAAATTATTCCCTTTAACTGCATCATGTTCAGAATGTTTGAAGTTAAAGGGGCCAGTCACCACAAATTTAAAAATACATATTTTTTCTCTTGTCTCTACTATGATCTATCCAGCTCCATTGGTTTGGTGTGTGTTACTCGAGATATCAGCCAAAGAGATGTCTACCTTCTCTCGAATATCATGGAACTAGATGGCATTTAGCTTGTGGTGCTCGAAGCACCAAAAAAAGACTTGAAAAAGTCAACAGCAATGCCTCTGTCCAAAAATCATGACTTGGTTACTCAAGGCAATCCACAGGCCTCATTCTGAGCATTTCATAGAAGAACTGCATCTACTCCAAAGCTGAGACATACACACAAACGAGCACATACGGGCCCTCACAAAAGTCAAATGTGTTTTTTGGTGCTTTGAGTAGGGCTACCACAAGCCAAGTGCAATTTTGTTCCATTATATTTCTCCATTACAATTTGTCCAAAACTCAGCAACTCACACCAAAACAACCTACATGGATAAACAGCATGACAGATAAGGGAAAAATGTGTATTTTTTATTTTAGGGCGAACTGCAAACGCTAACTTTAAAACCAAATGCAAACTTTTTGTTTCATTATTTGTTCAAAGTAACTATATAGTGTAAAATGAAGAATTGTCTGTACTTTATTAAACCAGATAGTTGCACAAAGATAAGGAATGTGTCAGGGAATGAATTAAAAGTATATTGTACAACTTCTGCAGCAGTGTTTGCTGCCAACATGTTAGAAAAGTAATATACTGTACAGTATAGTTCTTATTATCTGGGCTCATATCAAAGGATAATACACCCTATTTTGGGCCTGGTTCCCTCCTTCTGACTATATTAAGCAAAGCCCGATTATTTAAATGGATTATCTTGCCCAATTCTCCTGTGGTATGAGCTGTGTTCTGAGTGCATTTGACGTCACCAGATCCGCAAGACAGCCCATCGGGGCCGCAACGATTTCAAGTTGGAAATATTAACCATGTTCAATATTCAAGATCCGATACCGAACTGTGCGGGGAAATGTACGATTTTCTGTCATATGTGGTGTCTCTCACACCTAAAAATCAGTTAAGATTTCATAAATCTGTTGGTGCGGGCCAGGCTTTGGGAGGTAATCAAGTGCAAAAAGTACAGCTTTTCCCAAACTTTTCCATCCAAGGCGTGCTTGACCAATTTTCCGCATCTGTGGACACACCGCGCTCAAACTTGGGCAACAATCTTATGGGGATGTGACATGGATGGCTGCCCTAAATACTCTTTCAGGTTCTCAGGTCTTAAGCAATACGGGCGATTCCACAATTCCACAGTAGCGCAAACAAGAACAAATCCAATCAGGACCACAGTGCGTACTGCCCATGCGTCTCACTAAGTGTCCCTGCTAAATGTCCATGCCTGTTAGAGTGAGAGAGTGACCACAACTTGCAATGCGTAGACTTAATCCCCCAATAAAAGTAACATATGTACCCTGGCATACTTTTGTGTGAAAATTTCATTTGACCACTGTATTAACAAAATTGCATGTTATTACCATTACTGCACTGAACATTGTAATAACGTTTAAAAAAAAGTGACATAATGTAATGGTGCCACATTCATTGCGCTGCTTTTTTCTCCAAGAAATAAGCATGAAGTACGCGTAATCTCAAAATATCCATCTACATCACGTAGAGATCAAACTGTCAGCATTAGACTTTTAAGTTCACAAAATTCTTAGAAAGTTGTTGTCCCCCTAAAATGCCAGTCTTTTAGAGTCGCATCCATAATGTAGGATATTTGTCATTTTTTTTCTTATTTTACAGTACTTTTGTAATTATGTTCTTCCCCCTTCCACTCATCCAAGTGGGTGCTATGAGAGTAGTTTGGGAGTAGTACTAGTGTTTATCATATAAGACGCGTAATTTTGCTGAGCCATTTGTACTGCCATTTTGGTTCAAATTGCCACATCCATCAGGCTGGATTTGCCTGTATGCATTCCAGATGCATTTTTTGGCTTTTGTGTGTTATTCATATTGATTTTTAACAGCCACGTGACCTGCATTATTTTGTAAAAAGCTTCTTTGCTCAGTACACGGGACCACACGAGAGGTCGCACCAGACTGCTGTTGCACACTGGTTGGGAAAAGCTGCCTTCGTCTAACTGGTCAAACAGCAGTCAGCTTGGCTCCCATTGGACAGCATCAGGGGCCACTAACTTTAATTCTGTCGATGTGCTCCTGCAGGGAGTCGATGAGCAGGTCTCCCACAGGCTCCCAGGACTCTTTCACCATCTCGGCCTGCTGAAGTTTGTGGTCCAGCTGGTCCTGGGCCTCCTGGAGCCGCAGCAGTCTCTCCAGAGCGCGCTCCAGCTCCTGCTGCCAGTCGGCCGAGCGCAGTCGCAGCCCCTCCCACCCGGTGCGCACGTCCTCCGCCTCCTTCCGCAGCACACGGCACATGTTCTGAGCGCGCTCCTCAGGGCTAATCTCTGTGTGAAGGGAACATGGCGTGAGAGCTCTCTAAGCACCCAACACATCCCTAACACACTAACACATCCAACACATCCCTGATAGGCCAACAAACCCAACACAACCCTAATACACACCAACACAACACACCCAACATAACCATAATACACACCAACACAACACACCCAACATGACCCTAATACAACAACACAACACACCCAACATGACCCTAATACAACAACACAACACACCCAACATAACCCTAATACACCAACACAACTCACCCAACATAACCCTAATACAACAACACAACTCACCCAACATAACCCTAATACAACAACACAACTCACCCAACATAACCCTAATACAACAACACAACACACCCAACATAACCCTAATACAACAACACAACACACCCAACATAACCCTAATACAACAACACAACACACCCAACATAACCCTAATACAACAACACAACACACACAACATGACCCTAATACAACAACACAACACACCCAACATAACCCTAATACACCAACACAACTCACCCAACATAACCCTAATACACCAACACAACTCACCCAACATAACCCTAATACAACAACACAACACACCCAACATAACCCTAATACAACAACACAACACACCCAACATAACCCTAATACAACAACACAACACACCCAACATAACCCTAATACAACAACACAACACACCCAACATAACCCTAATACACCAACACAACACACCCAACATAACCCTAATACACCAACACAACTCACCCAACATAACCCTAATACAACAACACAACACACCCAACATAACCCTAATACAACAACACAACACACCCAACATAACCCTAATACAACAACACAACACACCCAACATAACCCTAATACAACAACACAACACACCCAACATAACCCTAATACAACAACACAACACACCCAACATAACCCTAATACACCAACACAACTCACCAAAAAGCCCAACACATCCCTGATGCACCAACACACCCAACTGTAGGTCATTCTACTCTCCTAATACCACAACACGCCCAAGGATGGGTCACTCATCAGCCTTAATGCCTCAATAAATCCTTACTGCAGTCAGTTCTACTGGCTTCGTATCTCTATACACTCAATTACAGGCCATTTTGCAGCCTTAATGTCCCAGGTAATTCTATAGCATCAATACCCCAAGACATGCAGCCAAAAGGCAATATGGTGAAAAAGGACATTTAGCAGGAGTAACACAAACTGTAAAAACCCAAGACGCTCTCCAAGAGGAACACAAACCATAAACACTCAACACCTGCTGCGGGTGGCGGGTGCAATTCAGCAACAGCCACAATTTTACACCAAAAGAGCTCCAGATGCACTATAATCATATACATCCTCAGAGGATACCCACATATTACTGTTAGAATGAGGGAGTTAGCGCATTTTTCTTCATGAGCGCGTGCCCATTGGGGTGTGGCGGACTGACTTCCACAGCTGGTGCAGTGTGTTCATTATCTGCGCCGCTAAAGGAACGGAACGCAGAGACACGCGCCCTCCACCAGAGAGGAACTAAAGCCAAATCAAAGGGCTCGGATCCTTACCGCTTTCCTGAGCGCGCTCAGAACTGAATCTAAAGTACATCCTGTAGTTTTCCCCCCCATTACTCCATGAACACCATGAACATGAGCGCTGGAGAGCAGAGAGCATTCAACTCAAAAACAACCCAAACGAAATGACCTGACAACTAGGCAGACTTATCTATGGCACACTGCACGCAGCAGGCGAGCTACTCAAAACAGTCAAACTTTCCGGTATTCCAGCAGTCTTCAATCTGTCTCCAATGCCTGTACATGATTCACACGATGGAGTTCAGCATGAAAGTTCGGGACCTTGTCAACCATGTACATTCCTTATATAGAACTCTGTGCGTGAAGTCTGTTTTCTGTAGCATCACGCTGCCTATGTAAATGAGCAATTACAGCAGCTAGCAATAATTAAAAGTGATAAATGAGGATAATTTGTCTTCATATCATCCTCCTAGTGCATCTTCCTCTTTTATGCCAACCCTGGAGATAAGACCATGGGAAATTTTTCACCATACTTGGAGCAATTTTTGTTTCCTGTCATCATTCTTTATAGTACTCCCCCTACAAAGTATGTAAACACCTTAAAAGCTGAATTCATGGAAAAATAAGACTGTATATGAACTCACTACACATGCTGCTGGAGGAACAGGCATCACAGACACATCACACATAGGTAAACAAACAGCATTAACACGACGCATCGATAGGGGACAGCCCATGAGTGTGCTACGAACACAAACATCCTCTGCACTAAAGAAGGAACATATATACACATACAACACAGTGAAATGCCTGATCCGCAGACTGCAATAGATGGTTTTTGAGTCTGGTTTGTGGTCCCAACCGGATAAAGTACTGCCGAGCAGAGAAAATGTGGCATATACTTCTCAATGGCCCCCTGGCTTGATAAAACACTCCATTTCCATTTTTATGAAATTCTAAATGCAGGTAAATACACCTGTAATGCTCTAACATGGAATGCACATGCTGTAAATGAACAGTCAGGCATTGCTCACACAGTGATACTACTTGCAGTCCGATGTGAACACACAGCCATTATAAAACATTACATTATGGTTATTTAGCTAACACTTTTATCCAAGGCAGCTTGCGGCACCTTTCCACTGAACGGTATGGTTTTATGCAGTTCACTCACGTTGCCTATCCTGTATCTAACTTTGGATATGTGGTGCATTTCCAGTACTAACTGCACCTCTAAACGTGGATGAGGTTGTCACCGGAAGAACACTGCAACATACTGTGTTGAATCTGTTTATCAACCATAATGCATAAGAAAGTCTGCACCTCCGTGGCCATTCTTAGTTGTGCTGACTGCTTTTAAATTTATTTATCTTTTTTAATCCAGAAAAAGTGCAAAATAAAAACCTCTGAACTTTGTTGTGAACAGTTATAATAATTCTGGAGTTGTTTGTGCGTGGAGTCCTTTGTCGCGCAAAGTTACGATTCAGTGCTGATTCTGTCTGACCAATCAGCAATCTGAAGTGTGCCTAGCTCCACCTTACTGGCACGCTGCAGTTCGCTTGGAACCTCAGCAGAGGTGGTGAGAGAAAGCGGCATGCCAGCCTCGGCTTGTTTGGGTACCATGATCAACTTTTGCCAAATGGAAAACTGAGAAGTAATCATTACATGCATACCATGCCAAAGCACAATGCTTAGTGGAAAAGCGCCATAACAGTTGATTAGACTCAGTAGGGCCAGTAGCTCTTGGAACAATGTGGGATTAAGGGCCTGGCTAAAGGGCCCGACATCTGCTCAGTTCTTACCATGGAGACACTGGAGCCTCAATCACACAACCTTTGAATGCCCAGTCAAACAGCTTAACTACTTGGCCATACAGTAGGTTGTCCCCTCACTAACTTTCAGACCAGACAACATAAAGTACTGCGTAAATACTCACTTTGGACTAAAGTACGACAGCCATCCATCACCTCCACATCCCTAGTCTAATTGCAAGAGCAGATAAAAAACTGCAGATCTGCACTGAACTCCAGGAGAAGTGACAGGAGTGAGTGGAAGTGCGTTTGTCAGTGCTGCGCTCATCCTCCAGCGCTGGCAGAGCTTCCAGGAAATGAGCAGCTCATTACAGCTGGGTGGATGCAGGACTTCATTCTGCCGCGCTCGATATGCGCTTGGCCGTTTCATCCAGACGTACAAACAAGTCCGCATGACACAGTTTCAGCTCATTAAGTGCTCCTGCAATGAGAGCTAATCGTGTTATCGGCTGCTCATTAGAGAAGAAAATCCCAGTCCACTGATTCAACTTCAAGTGCATTTATTCTGCCTGGGATACGATACGCATCCAGGGCTGCTTCCGCCTCCACGTGTCATGAGTCTGCAGCCTTGTGTTTGCATGCGTGCCAGCAAGAGTATGCGTGTGTTTATGCCTGCATGAATTTGTGCGTACATGTGTTTTTGTGTACGTCCATGTGCATGTGCATGTGCATGTGTGTGTGTGCGCGCTTTTGTGAGCGCGCCTGTCTGTTTCTATGCCTGCATGTGTTGGTGTTTTGTGTGTGCACGTGTTTATGCGTGTGAATTAGTGTGTGCAAACTATATCTGTGTGTGTGTGTGTGTGTGTGTGTGTGTGTGTGTGTTTTCTTGAGTGTATGTCTTCATGTGCGTGTGCAGTATGTGAATGTATTTGCATGTGTGAGGGCATGCGCGTGGATGATAGTGTGTGTGTGAGGGCCTGTATGTGCTTGTTTGTGTGTATGTCTCCGCGCTCAGTGTGTTGCAACAGTACTGCTGCACTGCTGAAGTCTCACCTCCCTGCTCTGGTTCCGGTCTCCCCGCTCCCTCAGTCGGCTGCTCAGACAGGAACACTCTCACTGCCTCCAGCGCGCCAGTCACAACAGGCTCTTTAGCACCAATGTCCTTCCTGAAGGCCTGGAAAACACACCATCAGAGAGGTCACACAGAACATAAACACCCCTCGCTGACATGCCACTGTACTCTAAACCAGAGGTCTACAACCTAGGGGTCTACTACCCGGAGCCACAAGCGCTTCTGGTTTAAGTTATCTGTAAAATTAGCACCCAATGCAGACCTAAGTAACCCAGTGAATTCAGTCATTGGAGCATTTGGCGACTCTAATGGAATTATTGACGAGGAAAGAAAGCGTAGACTGCCACAATCCAAGTCCATGTTTCCAAAGTCCTGTTTCAAATCGATATAAATATGACCAGGGAGATTATTCAAAGAAAATACAAATAAATTAACGCAAACTGATAACTGATTATCGCAATGAACCATGTCTAAACTGGATCTTTTAAATTCTTTTGCATGGGAAAGGAGCCCATTTTAGCAGTGAAGAGGTTGGTTCAGGGTTTTTTAGGTTTTAGAGGTATTAGTTATAGCAAAATATATTCTGGCTCAGCTGACGGGTCGTTAAAGATCCTAATTCTGAATCTCTGGAGGATTTCTGGGTCTTCGGGGTTACATGGCTGGATATAAATAGGAAAACGAGAATTTTGGATTTGGAAGTGCTCCAAAGTAACACAAGTCAGAATCTCTGCTGTCAGGTTCTGGTTGTTTAACGGGTGATCTGCTAATACTGCTCTCATTCTGAGATTTTGCACTTCACTGAGACAGCCGGCTCAGATAGGTAAACAGAAAAAGTCAGAGAGGCATTACACTCTTCTCCAGGAATAACTCAACTCATTTTGGCTGCCTGTAAATGAAGAAATAAGGAGGGCTCAAAAGCTTGTGTACACTCTATATTTACCACCGTTTAACATCTCCATCCAGAGTGGAAGCAGTATCTCAACAAGACATGAAAAGGACGTGTTTATCTCAAATAAAAACACCAAATACATACAGAAATTGATGCTTGCGAAAAGCTAGGCTTCCAACCCAGTTTCTGAAATGTCAAGATATCAAATTATAGGCAAAAAATTGGCTTACGTTTGAAGGAGAACATTTTCTACACAGTGTGTATTAATATAACTACCTGAATGTAAATCCAAGAATATTCTAGAACACTGGAAGTTCTCTCAGCAGCACCCTTCAACTAATCTCTTGCAGTAAAATTAAAAAAATCGAGGCATAAACCCACAAGACCTCCATCCACAGACAGTAATGACATTAATAGCTTGATGTGACTCACTACTTCACCTCAGCTGAAGAAACACTGCTTTCAAAATGATTAGCCAGCTCCTCAAAAACAAAGCCATCCAAACATTTTATAAAAGAGACAGTACGTGCTGTGCGCCAATACCTCCCACTGCTCTAATCCAGTGGGGGGGGGAATTGACTGATATTCAAAAACTTGTCCTTCACTTTGCTCTGAAAACTGGGAAAAGAAATGATTAATTTAACGGCACTACTCATGATGGGTCAGTTCCCTCTCTCACCCTGTGTGTTTCCAGCTGCTGCTGCACAGTGGGGACATCGCCCCCTACAGGCGGCTGCTGTGCCAGCTCCTCGCTCTTCAGCTGGAGCCAGTTGAGCAGCTCCTGCAGGGACATATGCAGCCGCTTCCATTGCTGAGTGCTGGCGTCCAGGTGAGACCTGCAGAGAGAGAGAGGGAAATAACCAGGGCTTTTAACACCTGCATTTAGAACACCTGCAGCGTAGCTCTCACACCTGTACGTCACAAGTGTATATGTTACACCTGAATGTCTTATGCCTGAAAGTGTTACATGTGCGTGTCTCTCTTGCCTCTGTGTGTTCCACCTGTATGTCTCCCGTGCCGGCATGTGTTACACTTGCTTGTTTCGCACACCTGTATGTGTTCCGCCTGTATGTTTCTCATGCCTGTATGCCTTATAACTTTCAGTACTGATGGGACACATATATCCCACAATATTTCCAAATATCCTGTTGGGGCACATTTGAGTCCCAGAAACCCTTGGCAAATTCTGTATTACAGTGACAAAAATGACATATATATCCAATGGGTAACTCTGATTTACGTACATTACAGTATTCAGTATTGAAAGGGTTACACCTGTATGTTTCTCGTGTATGTATGCGTTGCATCTGTATGTTTCTCATGCCTGTGTGTAACATCTGTATGTTTCTTGTGTATGTATGCGTTACACCTGTATGTTTCTCATGCCTGGATACGTTACATCAGTATGTCTCATGCCTGTATGTTTAACACCTGTGTGTAATACCAGCATGTCTCCCGTGCCTGAATATATTGCCTGTATGTTTCTCATATCCATATATGTTACACCTGAATGTCTCTCATGCCTGTATGTGTTACACCTTTATGTCATGCATGTCTGTGTGTTACATCTGTATATATTACCAGTATATCACCCATCCCAGTGTATTACACCAGTATGTCTCTCATATCTGCATGTGTTACACCTGTATGTTTCTAACACCTGTATGTGTTATACCTGTATGTTTCTAACACCTGTATGCGTTACACCAGTATGACTCGCACCCGTGCATGTTTATGTGTGATGCAGGCAGGGATGCACAGACCCATGCGCAGGTAAGACCGCCTCTCACCTGATGCTCAGGGTCTTGCTGCGCAGCTCGTTCCAGCGCTGGCCCATGTTATCCAGCCTCCTCTGCAGGAGCCCCGCGTCCTCAGACCCCTCCAGCGATTTTAGGATGCGCTGGCCATTCTCATCCAGCGTGTGGAAGGCCTCAGTGTGACCCTGAATCTCCCCCTGGAGATCCTGCAGACGCAGCCACAGGGCCGTCTCATTACAGCGTACGCAACACCACATATCATCACAGTTCATCCCACCGAGGCAAGAGATTACAAATGTGATTAGACGGTTCTTATCTGAACATTCTCCAGCTGATGCAACAATCGCTGCTGGTGATTTAAGGAAACAGAGTTATACAGCACCAATTTATAATTCTGAGCAACATCCTGAAAACCTACTCTAACGGTTGCAGCCATTAGCCGCTAGTGTGTAGGTATAGGTATGGTGAATAGGTTTCCCGCATCGTTACCTCCAGTGGGATACAGACCCAATACAACCACCAATAGAAGCACAAACCAATCCAGCACCCCAAAAATCTTGCTTCACCCCAGCTTCAAACCACACTCACATTAATTCACCTGAAGACCACAGAGCCGCCCAGAAAAAGACCACAGAAACAGCCATGTGGTGACAGGGGTGCATCACCACAGTTGCTTTACAACCTTTTTGTAAAGCAACTTTTCAACCAAAAGCGGCTGCCCTAAGAGCAAAGTACAGTTAAGAGTCTCACATCGGGGCCTAAGAAGGGCCCATAGCAGACCTGCCAGCTGCCTGCAGTGTCATAAACATCTCTACTGCCGATCTGAAGAGCTCAAACCGCCACAGCGCCGTATGCATCGCACCATCTAAACTACACCCACTTCAAAAACCATGCCGATACAAAGCCTGGCCACCGCACTCACATCTCAAGTGCTAACTTCTCCACGTCTGCTGAGCGCCCGGTAATTATCAGTGAGTACAGGCTGGCTCGTCTGATAAATGCCATCTCGCTTACATCTTCCAGTGGTTTATAATACAGAGACAGTAAAGTGCTCCAGAATCCAACTCCCTCCAGTGAAGTAGATACCACTGGCATCGGCCAATCAAATAAATCTGTCAAAAAACCAATCATATTAATTATATAGTGTTCATTGTCAGTGTCTCTGTTGGGGAATATGACCTTGTGGTACTTTGCTGACTGTGTAAGCTGCATGTAATTGGATGTACAAGCCCTGTATTATATAATATATACAATACATGAAAGTATTCTCTACTTCATATTCTCTGCATCTTAGTCTATGATCCTAGCTTACATACGCACCTTATAAATAACGTTCATCACAGTGACCGCTTATCTGAGCATTGCTACAGATTCACTCCACCACAGCCAAGTATGGGTAACATATTTGCACAGTTACAGTTGTAACCGACATCCTGTTCGTTTTTATTTCAAGCTTAACTTTTTAGCTGCTGAGCGAGACCCACGGCTGTCAGTTGATATATGCTTTGTTAGGGCTGTAGTGAAAACCTTGAGGATGGCAGAGGAACTAAATATCACAGCATGAACAAACAAAACATTAAATTCTCATAATATAATCTAGGCTTTGATTTATGCTGCACAACACAGATTTATGAAACAAAACATAGAGCTATAGCGTTATACGGTAACACAGCACTATACAGTTTGTGAGGGTGGTGTACATTCAGCGTGGATCACCACATAAGATCACCAAATCACATTTAGTCAATACCGTGTGTGTACATAGAGTATCGCATCTTTCAAATTGCTAATAAACAAGCATATTTAAATTATTCAGCCATACACATAGATTAAGCCCACTAACACTGCACCTCATCCTAACAATTTATGATTATTATTACAGCCAGGTGTCAGAATAATATCTGAGAAGATCTGTGCTCACACACACACACACACACACACACACACACACACACACACACACACAGATACACTCACACAGGTATTTGAACTCTGACCTTAACATGGTATGTTTTCCGGCGTAACATCGCCGATCCAGGGCACATAAGTCTCGAAAGTCACTCAGCGAACATGGCGTGCCCTCTCCGAATCCAAGCGATGCCTCTACGCCCTGCGTGAATATGTGAATATGTGTGTGTGTGTGTGTGTGTGTGTGTGTGTGTATGTGTGTGTAACAGACATAATGAGGCGCACACGAGGCCGGCCGGGAGAGGGACACAGGCCGTGTTGTGTTCTGGGAGCGTGGGCGCTGCCGGAGAGAGGGACAGAGGGGTGGAGACGG